>JASKMD010000435.1:0-35611 GCA_030144725.1 Haematococcus lacustris
GAGGGGAGGGGAGGGGAGCAGGGCGCCTGCTGGCAGTCAGGGTGAACCACTGGGGAGGCCCCTGCAGCAGCACCAGGCCCTTACCCCCTCGCCCCCTCCCCTCCCATCACCCCCCTCACCCCTCACCTCCCCTCCCCTACCCTTCCCCCCTCACACCACCCCTCCCCTCCCCTCCCCTTTCCCCCCCTCCCCTCCCCTTCCCTTTCCCCCCCTCCCCTCCCCTTCCCTTTCCCCCCCGCCCCTCCCCTTCCCTTTCCCCCTCCCCCCGTCACACCACACCCCTCACCCCCTCACCCCTCACCTCCGCTACTTGTAAAGAGTGCGTCCTGGCTGGCTGCAGGTGTGGGTCCTCCCCAGCCAGGTGCTGCCCAGGGGGTGTGGGGGGGGGCGGTGCGGGGTCAGGGGGGGCGGGCCCCGCTTCAGCCTGCTCAAGCAGGCCATGGCCAACAATGCCGGTGGGGGGGGTGGCGGGCACCGGGGTCATGGTGCAGCGCCAGATGGCTGATGGCTCCCTGGCGGTGCGTCCTTGCGGGACAGGGGGGGGAGGAGGGGGAGGGGTGACGGAAGGGGTGGGAAGGGGTGGGAGGGGCTGGGAGGGGAGGGGGAGGGGGGCTGTGAGGCCAGGAGAGGGTGTAAGGTAGTGTGGACGAGCAAGGGAGTGAGGGTTTGGGGTATGGCAGGTTGGAGTGTGTTATCCTTCCAAGGGTTCCTATTCATAGCTTGGTGGGAGCAACAAATTGTGATCAGCAAGGTGGAGCAGGGGGCGCAGCAGGGGAAAGGGTGGCAAGGTGGCATGGAGGAGAGGAGTGCTGATTATTTTTGATGATGATGGTGGGTTCACACCGTTACAGTCGCCAGCCCTGGTATTAAAGCAACTATCCCTGCCTTGACCCTGGCCTTGCCTTGCCCTCTACCTCCTACGCTTCTGCCTCTGTCAGCGCATGTACAGGCCACCATCACACGACAACCTGCCCACAGCTGACAACTCCTGCCCTGACCCTGACCCTGACCCTGACCCTGACCCTGACCCTGACCCTGACCCTGACCCTGACCCTGACCCTGACCCTGACCCTGACCCTGACCCTGACCCTGACCCTGACCCTGACCCTGACCCTGACCCTGACCCTGACCCTGACCCCTACAGACCACCAGCATGCTGACCCGCCCCCTGGGCCGAGGCTCAGTGTCCACCACCGCCCCCCTGGGCCCTGCTGCCGCCCCCCCCCACCGCCAGCAGCGCCCTAGACCGCGGCAGCAGGGGTCAGGGGGGGGGGGCGCGGGGCCTGGACACCACCTCCACCGCGCCTGGCTGGCTGCACCCGCAACCCTCAAGGGAGCTGGAGGGGGTCGGGCTGCGGGCAGGTGGGCAGGGGCAGGGCAGGGGCTGGGGCAGAGTGCGGGGCAGGGGGGCCGTGTGACTCAAGGGCTGCCAGGCTGGTGAGGGCCAGCGGATGGCGCTTGGTAGGGCAGTGGGTGGCAGTGGGTGCAAAGGGGAGGGGGAAGGGGGAGGGTCCAGCGTGGTGGGGAGGGTCCAGCGTGGCTCAGTGTGGGTCGCCCCTGGTGAGGCACCCACTGCACTCAGGCCAAGCAAGCCAGCCAGGCAGGGCGGGCTGCTGCCTCGCAGCGACCTTGACCCCCTGCTACCCCTGGGGCAGCCGCTCAGCTGTTCTGCCCCCCCATCCCCCGTTGGGTGCCCCACTGCTGCTGTAAGGCTGTTGCTGCCCCCCCCTGGCCCACCTCCCCCCCCCCCCCTGGCTGCAGGCGAGGCCACCTGTTTCTCAGAGGACGCTCCCCCCTCCAGCTACCGCCGCCCCGCCCACCAGCGCTCCGCCTCCCTGCACGCCACCGCGCTGCCGCCCCTGTCCGCCTACTCCACCAGCCTGGCTGCGCTGCACCCCCCGCACTCCAGAGCAGCAGCAGCCACAGCAGCAGCGCCAAGGCCAGGCTCAGCGCTGGGGGGGGCGGGGAAGCCTGGGGCGGCGGCGGGGGGGGCGGCTGCGGCGGCTGGGGGCAAAACGCTCAGCGGTCGCAGCGTTGGGGGGGCGCTGGGCCGTGGCTCTGCAGCGCAACGCTTCTTTAACAACGCTGAGGTGAGGGGAGGGGACAGGGGGCAGCTGGGTCAGGTACCTCACTGCTGCCACCCCCCCGCACCCCACTGGGCCCCCGCATGCCCCCCACTGCTGTCCCAGGATAAGGGGGGGGCGTTCGACCCTTAGGCACGGCAGGTCAGGGCAGCGGCTGGCTAGGCATGCTGCTGGGCGCATTTGTGTGATATTAGCATCTCCGTGTGACCAGGTGTGAGGTGGACAGGTTACACTGAGGATGTGAGGTTAGGTCAGCCCCCATGCAGCCGCCCCCCCCTGGCTGCCCCCCCCCCGACCCCCCTTACCCGCAGGAGGAGGGTGGCGGCAGCGCCCATGAGGCCGACCCCTCACCCGGTGCGATGCTGCCGGGCGGCAAGCAGGCGGCCAGCAGGATGCGCTCGGACCTGGCCACTGCCTCAAGGTGGGGGGGAGGAGAGGGGGGTACAGGGGGGAGGGGGGAGGGGGAGGGGGAGGGGGAGGAAAGGGGGGGGGAGAGGGGGAAGGGCGAAGGGGAGGGGGGGGAGGGGGGGAGGAGGGGAGGGGGTGATGATAGGTGTGAGGGTTAGGTGGCGGGGGGGGGGGTGAAGGGGCTGAGAGCGGCTGCGAGCCTCCTGCCCGCTCACCTGCTGTCCTGCCTGCCCTGGCCCTGGCCCTGGCCCTGGCCCTGGCCCCTGTACTGCAGGTCCCTGGCGCGCGACACCTCCGCCCTGGGCCGCTCCTCCCGCCCCCTCACCCTGCTGGCTCGACTCAGCGCTGACTCAGCAACTGTAAGCCCCTACCTGCACATCACACCTCACACCTCTTACCAACATACATCATACGCATACTACTCAGCAACACCCCCCCTGCCCTCAGCATTGCACGCCCTTTGCGTCCCCCTACCTGCCCTCCCCCTACCTGCCCTTCCCCTACCTGCCCTCTCATCGCTGCCATAGCCTTGGTCTGCCCAGCGCTCTGCCGCCCACTGCTCCGCCCTCCCCTGCCCCCCCGCCCCCCCACCTACCCCCTGCGCTGCTGCTGCTGCTGCTGCTGCCCCAGGTGCCTGGCCTGATCCCAGCGGGGGGGGCAGACCGCGCGTCAGCCACCGCCCACCACATGATGTTGGTGGAGTACCGGATGCGGCTGCTGACCGGGCTGCAGGGCTACTTCAGGGAGCGATACGCGGAGAGCATCCTGTCACCACAGGTAAACACCCCCCCCCCCCCCCCCCCCCTCCCCCCTGCGGTCAACACACACACACCTCTGGCTGGCCCGCTGCCGCTGCCCCTGCTGCCCTACCTCCCCCTCTCCCTTCCCCCCCCCCTCCCCTCTCCCCCCCTCCTTCCCCCCTCACCAAGAAACACCCACACGCCCTACGCCCACGCCCTCTATCACTCCGCCCTCAGCTGCGCCGCCTTCCACCCCCTGCCCTCCTCCACCCTCCGCCTTCCCCCCCCTGCCCTCTCACCCCCGGTGGCCGGGTGACGCCCTCCCCCTGCCCTCCTACTGCGTCAATGAGGACGTCCAGCCCAGGAGAGGATGACGCCCAGCCGCATGGTTGTCCTGGAACACTGACATGGAGCTGGCCCAGCCCGGGCCGCGCCTCCCTCCCTGCCTCCTGCTACACCACCGTGCAACCCCTGCCCTCTCTCCACCTGCCTACCGCCGCCTAGACCCCCCCGGCCCCCCTACCCAGTAGCAGCCGGGCCCTGGTTGACCCACCCTACCCACCACCCCCCTGCTCACCCTGCTGCTGCTCCCCGGTCTGCCCTGCTGCTGCCCCCCCAGGCGTACCAGACGCTGTCCTTCATCTGCAGCCAGGCGCACCACCACCCTCAGCAGCCCCTCGACCTGTGGGGCCTGGCACGCGCTGAGGTGTCCAGCTCACGACTGCTGCAGGTCAGCGCGGCATGACCACACACCACCACTCTCTCCCCCACCCCAACCGCCCTCCCCCCCTCTAGTCTATGCAGCCAGCCAGGCTGTGGAGCGGCAGGCCGCGCCCACCCCCGACAGAGCTGGCCTCACTTCCCAGGCACCCACACAGCCACTGACTGCATCTCCCCACCCCCCGAGTTAAATTTAAACTCCTGCCTCCCCCACTCCCCCACCCCCACCCCCACCCCCCCTACTACCCCCCCCAACCACCCCCTCCTCAAGCCCCTGCTGTGCCACCGTCACGCAGGCTGAGGCGCATTGCTACTACCAGCTGAAGAAGTGGGTTGGCAGCTGCCGCCGCTCCACCAACTGGGTGGCGCATCAGGTGCTGGCCCGCATGCTGCTGCTGCCAGTGGCGCTGCTGTCGGCGCACCTCAGCAGGGTGAGCGCAAGGGGGGGGGAGGCCAGGCAGGCCAGGCCAGGTGCAGCGCCCTGAGGGGGTATGAGGGTGAGCGGGGGGGGCAGGCCAGGCCAGGCCAGGCGGACCCCCACCCGGCCTGTTGCAGGGCCTGCCTGGGTGGCCTGGGTGGGTGACCGTGCTGCTGCTGCAAGGCTGCTTGCAAGGGGCTCCATATGCTCCATGTCTCGAGGTGTGTGGGGCCATCCAGGGAGGGGGGAGGGGCTGGGTTCCGCAACGCTGTCCCCCGCCATCCCTCCCTGCTCCCGCCCTTCCCGCCGCCCTCCAGCCCCCCTCCTGACTCCCTTTCCCTTCCTCCGCGCCCTCCTGCTCCCACATACTGAGGCCAGCAGAACAGATTAGGTCGGCAGGCCCCCGCTGCTTATCCCCTCCCCTCCCAGTCCCCCTCCCCTCCCAGCCCCCCGCCCCTCCCAGCCCCCGTCCCCCCTTCCCCTCCTGTTGCTGCCGCAGGTGACGCTGGCTGGGCTGGAGACTGCTGTCGAGCTGTGGATGAGTCTGAGCAGCAGCCTGCAGACGCAGTGGCTGGAGTTCAGTGGACCCTACGGGGCGCTAGTGCTGCAGGAGGTCAGCCACAACCTGCCCCCTGCCCCTGCCCCTGCCCCTGCCCCTGCCCCTGCCCCTGCCCCTGCCCCTGCCCCTGCCCCTGCCCCTGCCCCTGCCCCTGCCCTGCCCCTGCCCCTGCCCCTGCCCCTGCCCCTGCCCTGCCCCTGCCCCTGCCCCTGCCCCTGCCCCTGCCCCTGCCCCTGCCCCTGCCCCTGCCCCTGCCCCTGCCCCTGCCCCTGCCCCTGCCCCTGCCCCTGCCCCTGCCCCTGCCCCTGCCCCTGCCCCTGCCCCTGCCCCTGCCCCTGCCCCTGCCCCTGCACAGCCCCACGTCCCCTGCAGCCTGCCCCCGCTGCGTGTGGCCCTTCTGGCTGCAGGTGGAGCGGAATGCGGAGGGGGCGTGGGCCTACATAGTGGACAGACGCATTGAGGCGCCGGAGAAGTTCCAGGTCAGGGGCCCAGGGGGAAATGGAAGGGGACCGAACCGCAACGTGCAGGAGGACGTACTCCAACGTACTCCCCCCCTCCCACCCCTTCCCCTGCACACCCCCGCCCCCCCGGACCCCCCTGGCTGCCTGTACTCCCCCCCTCTGCCCCCCCCTCCACCCCCTACACTAAGGAAGGGGACCAAGCGGCAACGTGTACAGGGGATAGCCCTAACACACGGCTTGCTGGCATGCCTGCACCGCCCCTGCTTGCACCCCCCCTCCCCCTCCCTTCCCACCGTCCACCCCCCCAGCCTGCACCCTCCCCTTCCTGCCTGCCTGCCCCCCCCCCCCTTTCTGCCCCCCTGTCCACCCCCTCCCCTGCCCCCCCCCGCCCCCCCCCTGGCTGCAGGCCATCCAGACCTACCGAGCCACAGTGCAGGTGCTGTCTCAGCAGCTGGCCTTCGTGCACGAGATGAGTCACGGTGAGCTCCATACACCTGCACCAGCACCTCCTAACAACAAGCGGCAGCAGCAGCAGCAGCAGGGATCCCCCTGGTCACACCCTGTGTCACTCCCCTGGTCATAGCAGGAGGGCAGCGCTGTACAGTGATGCTGTGCCCCCCCAGCCCTGCCACCCTCCCTGTGCTGGCCGTGACCCCCTGTGTGACCCCCTGTGTGACCCCCTGTGTGACCCCCTGTGTGACCTCAGGAGGTATGATCGAGGAGGGGGAGGAGGAGCGGATGAAGGACGTCATCCAGCGCCGCTTGCAGGTGGCCGCCCACCCTGGCCTGCCCCCCCACCCCTGCCAGGCAGCCAGGCACATACAGCAGCGATGCACCCCTCTCCCACCTCCCCCCTCCCCTTCCCCCCTTCCCACCATCCCCCCCCCCCACCATCCCCTCCTCCTACCATCGCCCCTCTTTCCCTCCCCTAATCCCTTTCTCCCCCCTCCTCCTACCTCCCCTCCCCTCCCCCCTCCTACCTCCCCCTTCCCCCCTCCCCCCTCCTCCTCCCCCTTCCCCACTCCTCACCCCTCCCCCCTCCCCCCTGCAGGCCGTGAGCAGGTCCGGGCCGCAGTGGCGCCGTCAGAGCGTGGCGCAGATCCTGAGCGCCGTGCCCTTCCTGCGCGGCGCCTCCCCCCAGCTGCTGGCCTGGGTGCGCAAGCACAGCCGCATGCAGGTCTACGCCACGGTCAGTGCGGGGGGGGGCGGGGGGAAGGCCAGGCAGGATGGGTGCAAGAGGGTGGAGGGGGAGGGGGGGGGAAGGGGAGGGGGGAGGCCAGGCAGGAAGACAGACTGCGGTCAGGCAGCGAGCCGGGCAAGGCAGGGGGGCTATGGCATATGTCATGGGGTCCCTCCCCATGGGCAGGGGGAGGGACAGGAGGGTGGAGTGGGGTTTGTGGGGGAGGGTGATGGGGAGGGTAGCCCGTCCAGTAGCTGCCCGCTGACGTTCTGCCTCTTGCCCCACCCCTAGCCATCGGCTCGTACGGCCCCCTGCTGCTGCTTTGCCACCCTGCATCTTCGGCCCCCTCCCTCTCTGCCCCTCCCCACCTCCCTCTGCCCTGCATCTGAGCCCCTCACCCCAACCTCTACCCCCTTCCCCTCCCTGCTGGACCCTCCCCCCCTGCTGACCCCTCCCAGCTGCTGGCCCTGGCGGTTGCAGGGGGAGTGCTTGTGGGAGTTCTGGGGCGGTGACGCGCGCCTGCCCGGCATGTTCATCGTGCTCAGCGGGGTGGTGCGCTGCATGCTGTTCATGGAGGACAGCCTGCAGCCGGTGTACCTGGGCTGCGGTGGGTCCGGCTGTTGGACCAGTCAGGAGGTTGAGGAGGGTCAGGGTTTGGGGCGAGTTCTCAAGAGTTTGGGGACTCTTTAGTATTTATCAGAGTTTTGGAAAGGTCGGGAATAGGGAGGTACTGGAGTTCGAGGGTTTGTTCAGAACTACCCTAACTATCTAAGCCTTGTACATCTACATCCCTACCCTGCTTTGGCTGCTGCTGCTGCTGCTGCAGGGGGGGTGGGGGGCCTGGCCAGCATGGTGCTGGGGGAGAGCGTGGCAGGGGTGGGCATGCGCGCCGCATACGCTGAGGGCAACGCGCTGGGCAAGGGGCCAGTGGTCATGCACATCCCCTGGTGAGGGCCACCCCCCTGCCCTTTTTACCTGCTCTGCCCTGCCCTGCCTGACCCCCCTCACTTTCACTCTCACTCCCCGTGACCCCCTCTATATCACCTCCCCCCCCCCTTTCCACCCACCCTCACCCTCACACCTTTGCACCCCACCCACACAAACATCCCCCCCCCCCCTCCCACCCCACTCAGCCGACACCCCTGGCTCAGCGCCTTATTGCCCCCTGCCCTCCCTTGTTACCCCTTACCCTCCCCTGCCCCCTGCCCTCCCTAACCCCCCTGCCCCCCCTGGTGTGTTGTGTTGTGTTGTTGCCAGGGAGGTGTTCGGGGTCATCCGACAGCTCAGCCGAGCGGAGCGCCTGCCCACCTGGCAGCAGCTGGAGCTGGCCATCTGCCGCGCTGCCGCCACTCACGTGCTGGACCTCCTGCGCAACCGGGTCAGCCTCAACACCTGGCCCGTCGCCACCACACACCACCCAGCCCCCACACCCACAGACCCCTACCCCTCACCCCTCACCCTTGACCGTCCCCCCCTCACCCCTCACCCCCCTCCCCTTCTCTATCCAGAACCTTTTGCCAGCCCACCCCACCCCACCCCACCCCACCCCACCCCACCCCACCCCACCCCACCCCACCCCACCCCACCTCACCCCACCCCACCCCACCCCACCCCACCCCACCCCACCCCACCCCACCCCACCCCACCCCACCCCACCCCACCCCACCCCACCCCACCCCACCCCACCCCACCCCACCCCACCCCACCCCACCCCACCCCACCCCACCCCACCCCACCCCACCCCACCCCACCCCACCCCACCCCACCCCAGCCTGCTATGAGAGGAGCGTGGTTATGCCCCTGCCCCGGCTGCTGCTGACCTGCTGCTGCTGTTCCCCCTGCTGCTGCCTGGTGGTCAGGTCCAGGAGCAGCTGGCGCTCTTTGTGTGCGGGGCCCTGGCGGGGGTGGTGGGGGCGGAGCGGGCCGACAGCAAGCTGCACCGCAGGCAGCGCATCCGCGCCCTGCTCAAGGTGGGAGGTGAAGCAGTGAAGTCCTCTAGGCAGCTGGGGGACGGCTGAGGGGAAGGTAGAGGCAGCAGCCCGTGATTGTGAGTGGCAGGGGGGGTCCGCGTATGCATGCAGAGCTGTTAGGCCCAGCGGTCAGCCCCTGCCAGCCTGTGCCTGCGCCTGCCTTCCCCTTGCTGCCTACCCTCATGACCTGCTCGCTCCTCTCCCCTACGCCTGGGGGCCACTGACCTTATCACGGCCTGGGCAAGCCTGGCAAGGGAGTCAAGGGAGCCTCCCGCAAAGGGACCTGCTGTTGCCTCCAGGTTAGGGACCCTAACCCTAAACCAACCCTAAACCCAACCCTAACCCAACCCTAACCCTAACCCTAACCCAACCCGAACCCAACCCTAACCCTAACCCTAACCCCCCTCACAAGGCCTATAGATGCCACGTCCACTGCATCAGGAGCCTGCCCTGGGCTTTGAGGGCGAGGCCGGAGTGGGGCTGGGCGGTGTGGACTGGGTGGCCGAGCTGCTGGAGCTGCCCCCCTTAGCGGCACAGCAGCTGCTGGACGGCTCCCTGGACGCCGCCCTGGCCAAGCAGGCCTGGCACTCTGCCATGTTCCAGGTGGGCTCCAGCGGCCAAGGCAGAGGCAGGCAGGCGTTGGGAGGCAGGGCGGACAGGTTCACTGAGTCAGGCAGGATGTGGCGGCGCTGACTGCTGGTAGGGGTGGGTGGCGACATTGGTGGGTGGGGGGGCTGGCTCAGGCTGCCTTGCCCTGGCTGCCTCACTGCCTGCAGGCCGTGGCCGCCACCACCGGCGCGGTGTATGACCAGATCAAAAACGCAGTCAAGGACAGCATGCTGGTGGTGCTGGGCCCTGGGCAGGCGGTGTGGCAGACCAGCACGATGGTGCTCATCCAGGGCAGCCTGGCCGGCGCTGACGAAGACATACCCGCGCCCACTCCCCCTCCGGCCAGCGGCAGGCTGACTGACGCTGACCGCGTGCTGGGCCGGCTTGACGAGGCGGCGGCTGTGGAGGAGCGCGATTCGATGCCGCACCCCGGCCCGTCACCCGGCGCGGTAGATTTGAATGGGCATGCCGCGGCAAGGACCACAGGTGCCTTCGTCGCGTCGAGCAACGAGGACCACGTGGCGCCGTCCATGCTTGTGTGGACCGCGGATTACTTTGACGTGAGTGGGTCCTCCCGGTGTAAGGTGTTCTGCCGCATCTTTTCTCTCGTTTTTGGTGATCTGCTGCCTTCAGCGCGGCACCCGACATTCGTGTGCTGTGCGATGCGGCGTAGGTGGAGGTGCCGGTGCAGCCACCCGTGCGCATCCAGGCTGGATCCAAGGGTGCGACATTGCTGGTGTGGGGAGTGGAGGCGAAAGATCTGCTGGGGGCGCAATGATCGCGCTCCGCGTGAAATGCACCGTGAAGAGACCCAGGCGACCTGGACGCAGCACTACGCAACAAGGGCGGGAGTCAGACGTCGGGTTGAAAATAAAAGCCGTACAGAACGGAAACCTTTCTTTCACTATCTGCGGGTTTGCGGGTGGGTGACTGCGAGCGCTGAGCGCCTTGTAGGTGTGTACTCTATTCATATTCCTATGCCCGGCGACTGCGACGGAACCTTGGCTCGATGTAGCAAATGTAGGCAGCGAGTAGGCGTGAATGTTATGCTTATCATAGTCAGCGCGGGCTGTCGCGAAACCCTGTTCCAAAGTTCCGTCCCACATTGGCAGAGGCCAAGATTCCATGTCCCACCGTCAGGGAGAAGGTGCCGGTACAGCCTTTTGAACAGGCCTGTTGAACAGCCTTTTGAACGGGCCTGTTGAACAGCCTTTTGAAGGGGGAGGGCGCGCCTTTTGAGGGGGAGGGCGCGCCTAGTGTCAGCCTTGAGATGTACAAGGGCAGGGCCAGACCAGCAGGCAGGGGGTGGGCGGTGGCAGATGCGCTCTGGGAGCAGGCTGAGCAGGTCCATGAGGAAGGAGGTGGCGATGGTGAGGCCATGACACTGATCAAGACAGTGACGCCCAGGAGAACAACCAGGTCGGCGGGCTGCTCCCGGATGCTGGCAGCAATGCCTGGTGCGCTGACAGCAGCGGATGGGGACCAAGGCGGGCTCAAGCAGATGTGGATGGGTGTGCACTTGGTGGGCAATCCATATGAGCAGTAGAGGAAGAGGAGGCGGCAGGGGAGGGGCACCCGGGTGTCAAGCCTGCAAGCTGGTTGCAATCAACGCAGGTCACTGGGCAGCCAGCTGCCTCCAGCAACAGGCAGAAGCTGCAGCTCTTGTTGTCCCAACAGCGCTGCGCTGCACCGTCTGAGTGTGCTGCCTCTGCTGCGGCCAGCTGGGATGACTAGGAGCAGCAGCCAGGGCATGGGGAGCAGGGCCCTCACCACCAGCAACACCCAACCTGGCAGCTGCTGCGGGAGCAGGTAAGAGGTGGCCCAATCCCAAGACATCAGTGACAAGGATGGCAATGGCTGGCAGGGGTCAGAACAACATGGGTGGTGAGAGGGTGTTGATGCTAATGAGGGTCTGGCACAGCTGCCTATGAGGGTGAAGCGCAGGGCTGTTGCTGGTAAGGCCAGCTGGCCCTGTGCAGCCTGGCCCTCAGGGGTGCCTGTGGAGGGCTGGCAGCCTGCTGGAGCTGCAGGGGCTGGACCACTGCCTGCCTGGGGTGCAGTCCCTCCTGGGCTGACGGTATGCAAGGGGGTGCTGTACTCGCTTGTGAAGTCATCACGGGTGCACACCACCCAGTTGCTGCCTTCTGTTGCCCCTGGTAGGAGCTGTGTCCAGCTGCCCCACTGGCCCACTGGCCCCAGCTCATGACAGCCAGCCCCTGCATCATGGAGGGTGCACAAGGTAAGCAACACTGCCGGCCTGGTAGCAGTTTGACTCTACATATCCCAATGTATCAAGACGTTCTGGTAGCAACTTCCATAGCCAGGGGCAGAAACAGAAGCACAGGAAGACGCCCCTAATTGCACCCTCCTCCCCCCCCCCCTCTGCCCCGTCAGGCGTGTGTATACCACCACTGATGTGCATACCGCGGAGTGTGTATGGGCCACGCCCACAGTGGCACTCCGTGCACCCTGCCCCCTCAAGGTTAGGCAAGGCTTGTCCTGATGAGGCCAGCGACATGTGCCAGGGGGCCATCTGCCAGGGGGTTGCTACTGCCAGCCGGGCCCTACCTGCCTGAGCCCAGCCCTTGCAACCAGCTGGGCAGCCCCTGGGACAGGCAACTCAGGTGCTGGCTGGCAGCCCCTGCCCGCTAGAATGTAGCAACCCCTGGCACCTGGCAGCAGGGGCAATGGATATGAGGCGTTGTGGGGCTCTTGTTGCCCTAATGGTGCTGACCTACCTTGATGATGTCCAACCTAGGTGGGTTGGTGAGGACCAGGGTGGTGATTGGGCCTCGAGCAGGGCAGCTGTATGGGCCATGGGTGCGGGGAGGTTCCATTGCAGCCATCTTGTATGCCTGCAGCTTCACATAAGGGTGGCATGGAGGGGTGATGGATGGAGGTGTCTTTACACAGTTGAGCCGTCAGCCTGGTGCGGCTGCGTGGCCTTGCCCTACTGCCATGCTGTTTTTACATGAAAGCTGGCTGGGATGTTAATGGGAGGGGCTATGATGCGGTGAGTGATCCGTGAAACCGGGATCCGTGAAACCGGGATCCGTGAACCGTGCCGACAGCCCTTTTGTCGCTTCCCTAGCTCTATGCGCTGATCCTGCCATGCGGTCACTGCTGCACTCCCGACCTGGATTTTGCATCGGCTGGGGTTTGCGACCCGATAGCCTCTTGCGAAGCCCTGCGCCTCGCACCTGCTTGCTGCCCCGGCTGCCCAGCATCCCGTCGCGGCATCTCAGCGCGTCAGCACACAGTGAGCAATGCAGCCTGCTGGCCCCACCTACTGCCAGCGTTCATTGCTGTTATGTGGCAGCATGCGTACCACCAACCTAGCTAGCAAACACAAGGCTTACGACCAGGCCCTTCCATCCATGCCTTGCAGCCCTGCGCCAGTATGATCCGGCACCCCGACCCAAGCAAGACCTGGAGGAGCTGGTGTCAGCGGTGGAGGAGCTGCCCTTCCTCAGCAGCAGCAGCCAGGTGGAGCAGACGTCATGGCTGCTGTGGTGCTTCGCAGACTGGGCCAGGCAGCCAGAGAACAGCAGAGCCCGCATGACCCTGGCCCAGTGCAATGCAGTAATGGCCCTGCTGCAGCACATGGCTTGGGGGCCTGGGGCTGGCACTGTGAATCCTCCTACACCTCCACCGTTGCAGCAGTTTGATGCTCGCCAGCTGAACATGGCAGCCTGGTCCCTGGGCAAGCTCAGGCCCCACCTCCCTGCTGCCGCTGTCACCTCAGCCTGCTCAGCACTTATCCGCCACAGTGCCAGCAGCGAGGCCATGAAAAGGGGCAGCTGGCGTGACTGGAGCACTGTCCTGCATGGCCTGGCCACAGCTGGCATGCAGTGCAGCAAAAGCTCTGACCTCACCTGGCTGTGTGACCAGGCAGTGCAGCTGCTGCCTCACAAGCTGGTCAGGGGTGCTGCCCCCCAGGATATCAGCATGACACTGTTGGCCATGGTAAAATCAGGCTACACAGGCAGTGCCCAGCCCCTGCTGCATTCAGTCACAGCTGCCATCAGCCAGGGTGAGGTCATGAGGGATGCTAAACCTCAAGCCTGGGCTAACCTGATCTGGGCTGCCAGCAAGCTGCCTGGCTGCAGGGATGAGGCAAGGCAGCTGCTGGGGCAGTTTGCAGTCACAGCACAGGCTGTGGTGCCTGGCCTTGATGCCCAGAATGTGAGCAACGTCCTGTATGCCATGGGCTTGGTGCTGTGGCATGACAAGGAGGTCTGCAGGCAGCTGGCTGAGCGGGCAGCACAAACTTATGAACTCATGACAGGCCAGGCTGTGGCCAACAGCCTGTATGGCTTGGCCCGCCTTGGCTACCTGGACAGCTCAGTGCGCAGCCTGGCAGCAGGGGTGGCCAAGGCAGACCTGGCAGCCTTCAAGGTACAAGAGCTGACCAACTTGTTGTATGCCAGGAGCATGTTCCTTGCCCTGTCCATCCACCAGGCAGTGTCATCAGGTCACAGCCAGCTGGCCAGTGAGCCGCAGCTGAGCAGCATGGCAGCAGCGCTGTGGAAGGAGTGCAGCAGGAGGGGGCAGGGTGAGGGCCAGTGGAGTGATCAGGATTACACTCAACTGTACACAGCTAGTCAGTGGCTGCATGTCTGCACTGGAGGCCAATTGACCTTGGCTACTTTACCTGCAGTGAGGGAGCTGGTTGCGAAGGCTGCTGCATGCCAAACAAGCAGCATTGGTGCACTACGAACAACGCTGCAGCACAGTGTATATAGCCAGCTGGTGCAAGCACTGGCAGCTGATGTCGGGCACAGTGGGGTGCAGCAGGCAACACTTAGCCAAGATGGCACCGCCTGCACTCAGCTGCTGGTGCAGGGGCCAGGGCTGACCCGGGGCATATCAGTGGACCAAAGCCCCAACTTCCTGCATGATGGCAGCACGTCAGGTGTAGTGGCGCATAATGTATTGCATCTCCTAACCCACTTTAATGCAGCGGTAGTGATCAACAAAGACGCCTTTGACCAGCTGGCCAGTGACAGTGAGCAAGCAGCCTTCATGCGTGAGCAGGTGCGGGCCAGCCTGCCTGAGGCTGAGGCGTGGCGGCAGCTGCTGCAGGCAGAGGGGTGTCACTGTGCAGGCCAGGTGGAGGCACCAGCTGCAGCCACACCAGCAGCTCAGCAGCAGCAGGCAGTCAGCGTGTCAGCTGGGCAGCAGGCAAGGCAGCAGGGCGCACTGCCCCTGCCAGCTGCCCAGGCCAAGAGTGCAGGCGCGCTCCCATCACAGCGGGCAGGCAAGGCACCAGGGCTGATGCCCCGTGCAGTGCGGCCAAGGGTGTGAGTTATGAGTTATGATGTGGGCCTACAGCTGCCATAAGCCTTGCATAGTTAGGCCAGGCCCTGTGTTGCATACTGGGTCATGTGTCAGGTCAGGTGATGTGTAACTGGGAGCAAGACCTATGTCCTGATAGGCCCAGCGTCTTGTGCTTTCCTGCCAGCGTAATGAGTTGCTGTGGGTGGAGTTCTGCTTGACTAGCCCTGGTTAGCCACCACCACGACATGGCAGCCTCATTGAGGCGCATCAGGGGCAGGGCCATAGGATCCACCCAGCGGCTAACTGTGTCATGCACTGGAACGATTGTCTACTTAACTCTGCGGGTCAGCTGCGGGTCGGCTCCTGGCGCGGGTACCTCGAGTGCTCGCTGGCAGCCTTCCCAGTGCCATCCCGCAACCAGCAACCGGCATGTAGCAGCAGATGCTGCGGCAGTTCAGGCAATGGATGTGCGGCGCTGGGAGACAGGGCAGCTTCTTGAGGGAGTGGCGTGGGGTGCCGGGCGGGGTCAGTGTTGGCTAAGGTTCCCACTTGCACAAGATGCAGCTTGACTAGCTCTGCCTGCCAGCAATGCTTTGTTAGGCATGACCAGCTATTGCTGGCAAGCAGCCATCATAGAAGAGGGTGCTCCCTTGCTGTGGCTCACGTTGTAGGTTGGATTGTAGATGGTGGAAGGGTAGATGGTGCACTGAGTGTGAGTCATGCGTAGATGGTGCAGTGTGTGGTGTTAGGAGCAAGTGGAGCTTGTTGGCTGAGGTACTGGTCTGGCCTGGTCTGGCCTGTATATGTGACTGTGCTGGGCTGTGTGTTGTGCTGCTGGCCTAGGCTAGAGAGGGAGGGAGGGAAGCAGCCAACCAATGGGCTCGACCTGGCTGGGTTGTGCTGGCACCTGACTGCTGCCAGGGACTCGTCCAGCCTGGCTGCTGCAGTACAGTTTCGCTGTAAACTTTGCTACAGTTTCGCAGTGGTGTAATGTAGTTACCGCTGGTGTGTTGTTGGGTGTGGACGGGGATGTTTCTCGTCTGCTGCAGCCCAGTGGTGAAGCTCAGTTGGGTGTGGTGGTCATTGTTAGTTATGATGGTTACTTGTGTCATGCGTTGGTGGCTTTGGCACTGGCTATGATATTGTTGGTGGGCTTGTCTTGTTGAAGGTGGCATGATGGCCTGGTCGTGCTAAGTTTGTCCACCTGCAGTGTCAGCTGGAAGGATGACACTACAAAGGGATGAATATGGTTGCTACAGGTTGTGATCGTGTGCTGGGTGTGCAGGGTGTGCTGATCGTCGGAAGAGGTGCAGCGCAGGAGCAGTAGCAGTGTGCAGCAGCTGCAGCAACATGCTGCATATGGAGGTGCCACACTGGCAGGGAGAGGTCAGATAATAACCCCTGCTTTGTAAGTGTGACATGCCAAGCGGCATGCAAGCTCGGACCCCACATGTCATGCAGCACGAGACCTGGTGCAACAAGAGTGTGTCTTGACCACTTCCGCAGCGGCCAGCATGTGTGTGCCACCGCTACAGCCTGTAATGACCAGTGCAGCAGTCAGCCAGCCATTGCCAGGTGGGACCAGGTGTGGTGAACATCAACAGCTCATCAGCCCAGAGGTGGCATGTTTGCTGACCCGCAGCAAGAGGTGCTGCATGGTAGTATCACTGGCCGCTGTCACAATGCACCAAAGCCATGAGACCAGCAGCTTGGAAAGGTCCGCAATGGGGGTAGAGCTGGCTCATCCTTCTGTGGCCACAGGCCCCCAGCATGTCACTGAACTGCTGCCGTTGAAGGGTAGGGTCCCCCTAGCCCTCCCCCTAGCCCTTACCCTAACCCGGCAGCGCTGACACCAGGAGAGGCAGCCAGTGCAATACGCTGCACCACAATGATGCTCAACAGCCAAAGCCAGTGACGCAGCCCATGCCACAAGCGCCGCACGAGAGGTGACGGCTGCTGGTCAGCTGACGATGGGGTTGCAGAGCGGTGCGGTAGTAGAGGCCAGTGGGTGCAGGCGGATGGTCGTAAGTAGGTGAATAGGAGGTCAGTCAGACAGATAATCAATGGAAAGGAGGTCAATGACCAGCGGTTAGTCAGACAGGTGATCGTGTCGTCCTGCAGATCATATCGCCCGTGCCGCAATCGCAAACTGCGGCGATGTGGCGCCCGTGAATCTTCTCCTTAGCGCATGCCTCATCCCCGCTCCCTACTCCGATTCACGCCATGCGCACGCTCCCGCCCACCAACACATCCCGACCCGGGCTTTGCATCAGCTGGGGTTCGCGATCGACTGGTCTCCTGCGCTGCGCTGCGCCTCGCACCTGCTTGCTGCCCTGGCGGACCAGCGTGCCGTCTCGGAAACTCAGCGCGCCAGCACACAGTGAGCTGCACAGACTCCTGGCCCCGCCTGCTGCCATCACACACCCCACTTCCAGCTGCTGTCAGTCACCAGTTGGCAGCACGTGCCCCCTCATACACCACCAAAGGCTGGGTCCAGGGGTGAGCAAGGCTCGCCACCACCCGGCCTTGCCACTGTCCCTTGCAGCCCTGCGCCAGTATGACACGGCACCCCGACCCAAGCAGGACCTGGAGCAGCTGATGTCAGCGGTGGAGGAGCTGCCCTTCCTCAGCAGCAGCAGCAGCCAGGTGCAGCAGACATCACGGCTGCTGTGGTGCTTTGCAGACTGGGCCAGGCAGCCAGAGAACAGGAGAGCCCGCCTGACCCAGGCCCAGTGCAGCGCAGTGCTGGCCCTGCTGCAGCGCATGGCTGGAGGGGCTGGGGTTGGTAAGGCTGGCGGGCCTGCAACAGCTCCAGCACTGCAGCAGTTTGATGCTCAGCAGCTGAACATGGCAGCCTGGTCCCTGGGCAAGCTCAGGCCCCACCTTCCTCCTGCTGCTGTCACCTCAGCCTGCTCAGCCCTTGCCCACCACAGTGCCAGCAGTGAGGCAATGAAGGGAGGCAACTGGCGTGACTGGGGCAGCCTGCTGCATGGCCTGGCCACAGCTGGCATGCAGTGCAGCAGCAGCCCAGACCTGACCTGGCTGTGTGACCAGGCGGTGCAGCTGCTGCCTGAGAGGCTGGCATGGGGTGCCGCTAGCCAGAGCATCAGCATGACACTTTGGGCCATGGCCAAGTCAGGCTACACAGGCAGTGCCCAGCCCCTGCTGCAGTCTGTCACAGCCGCCATCAGCCAGGGTGAGGTCATGAGGGATGCTAAGCCTCAGGAGTGGGCCAACCTGACCTGGGCTACCAGCAAGCTGCCTGGCTGCAGGGAGGAGGCAAGGCAGCTGCTGGGGCAGTTTGCAGCCAGGGCCCAGGCAGTGGTGGCTTCAACGCTCAAGATGTGAGCAACGTCCTGTACGCCATGAGCTTGGTGCTGTGGCATGATAAGGAGGTCTGCAGGCAGGTAGCTGAGCGGGCACTACTGGTACAACAGACTATGACAAGTCAGGAGATGGCCAACAGCTTGTATGGCTTGGCTCGCCTTGGCTACCTGGACAGCTCAGTGCGCAGCCTGGCAGCAGGGGTGGCCAAGGCAGACCTGACTGTATTTGAGCCGCAGCACCTGACCAACTTGTTGTATGCCAGGAGCGTGTTCCTTGCCCTTTCCATCCACCAGGCAGTGTCATCAGGTCACAGCCAGCTGGCCAGTGAGCCGCAGCTGAACAGCATGGCAGCAGCATTGTGGAGGGAGTGCAGCAGGAGGGGGCAGAGTGAGGAGCAATGGGCTGATGTTGATTTGTTTCAGCTCTATGCAAGCAATCAGTGGCTGCATGCCTGCACTGGAGGCCAGACGACCTTGGCTACTTTACCAGCAGTGAGGGAGCTGGTTGACAAGGCCACTGCATGCCAAAAAAGGAACATGGGTTCACTACAAGCAGCGCTGCACCACATTGATCTTAGCCAGCTAAGGCAAGCACTGGCAGCTGCCGATTACAGTGAGGTGCAGCAGGCAGTACTCAGCCTAGATGGCACGGGCTGCTCACAGCTGCTGGTGCAGGGGCTAGGGCTGAGCTGGGGCATAGCAGTGGACCAAAGCCCCAACTTCTTGCCAGATGGCAGCATGTCAGGGGTGGTGGCTCATATCAAGCTGCAGCAGCTGACCCACTTTGATGCAGCGGTGGTGATAAGCAAAGCAGTCTTTGACCAGCTGGCCAGTGACAGTGAGCGGGCAGCCTTCATGCGTGAGCAGGTGCGGGCCAGCCTGCCTGAGGCTGAGGCGTGGCGGCAGCTGCTGCAGGCAGAGGGTGGGCACTGTGCCGGTCAGTGGGAGGCACCAGCTGCAGCCACACCAGCAGCTCAGCAGCAGCAGGCAGTCAGGGTGTCGGCTGGGCAGCAGGCAAGGCAGCAGGGCGCACTGCCCCTGCCAGCTGACCAGGCCAAGAGTGCAGGCGCGCTCCCATCACAGCGGGCAGGCCAGGCACCAGGGCTGATGCCCCGCCCGGTGCGGCCAAGGGTGTGAGTCATGGGCACATCGTGCAGTGGGTGGGGTAGGGGCAGCTGGGGCTGGGTGGCTGTGGCGCAGTGCTTGCCTGGGCTGGGCTGGTGTCTGGGCTGTGTGTAGAGCTGCCGCCCTAGGCCAGCCCACCGCCCACACTGGGTGCCAACAGGCAGGCCCCACAGCATATCAGGAGTGAAGTGAAGAAGCCAGAGAGGGCTGGGAGTGAGCCTATAGCCAGCAGCCAGATTGGGACAGCTGTCCGGGTCCGTGTTGGGGCAGCACGGGGGGTGTGGGTAAGCACGAGGGTGCGAATGTTGTCGGCAGGGAAGGGTAGCTTTCCTGCCCGGTGTGATGAGGTGGCCATACCCTTATTCTTGGCAGGCTGGCTTGGTGGCAGCCATGCACACACTCCGCTGATCGTCATCATCATTTTGACATGGCACTTGCCAATGTGCAGCTCAATGAATTGCCGCCTGTGCCAGTTCATGGGAGGTTCATGGTCAATGGGAGGCCTGCGGCAGTGAATGTGGCAGTACATGTTTTCCCGATGCCCAACTATCAAGTGTGGCAATCACTAACTGGGCTAGTGATGGGAGGGCCTGCTACTGTTGCTGTTGTACTGAGGTAATCAAGATTGCCACTACACATTATGTCGTGCCAGGTATGCGTCATGAGCAGCTGGTATGAGCCATGTGTAAAATGACAGCTGACATCCGCCTAGCATCCAAGGTCAGGTCGATATCAGATGGTCCCAATAGGCCCAATGCTGAGGGGGTGGCTATTTTCAGCCAGTGCTGATGGGGCAGGCCAATGCTGATGGGCATCTCGGCGGCGATACACGGTGAGCACATCCAGGCTCAGGGCAGGCTGTGGGCACAGCCAGGTGCCTCACCCAACACGTTGTGCCTGCCTGCAAGGGTCAGCTAGGGATAGGCCATTGCCACTATGGGCCCTGTCTGCCTGGGTCCAGGCCTGCTGGTAGTAGTAGTAGTGCTGGTGGACAGTTGGGTCTGTCAGGGCTGTAGGGTGCAGAGAAGGGTGTTGGTGCAGCTGATCATGGGGCCTGACCCCGCAGCGTGTGCCTGCCTGCCAGGAGTGAGCCCCTGCCGCCCGGATCCTGCATGGCAGCTGGGCCGTGACCTGCAGGGCAGCCCCTGGGGTGGGCAACTCTGGTGCTGGGCGTCAACCCCTGCCCGCTGAAATCAGGACCTCCTGGCACTTGGCAGCAGTGGTAGAGGGCAGGGGTGGGCATCAGGAGGCCAGGCAGGAGATGGACAGCTTAAGCAATGGATATGAGGCGTTGTGCTGATGGCCATCATGGGCATGGAGACAGGGCAGCTGCTAGAAGAAGCGGCATGAGGTTTAAGGATGAGTGTGGGCTCTTGTGGACATGTAGCCATCATAGAAGATGGTGCCCTTGTCGTAGGTCACGTTGTAGGCTTGTTGTTATACGTTCGTGTGTAATGGTCCTTGCTCCTTGCAATGTTGCATGCAAGCCATCCAGCCACATTGCAAGGCCATGAATCTACTGTAACAAATCGACATTGTCGCTCACTACACTGAAACGACAGCTACATCATATCTCAGTGCTGCTGTTTTGCGCTGGCTGACACCCAGTCCTTGAACAGCATCAGTCGCCAGCCCCATGGGTACCAGCCAGGGGTACTGGATGCTACAGGTCAAAAGCCACAGGCCATGCGACCACACTCTACAGAGAAACATTGCAGAGATGGGGAATCGAACCCCCCACCCCCCACCCATCAGGTTGCAAGGCCCCTATCAGGGTCGTCCTTACCAAGGCACTGCCACAAAACAAATGCGCACCTTTGGCACCAGCAGCAGTTGCACACCACACCACACCACACCCCCACCAACAACCCACCACAACCAGCAGCCCCAGCTGGCAGTGCCATGCCAAGCACACACCAGCACCACCTTTCCACACCCCACCCACCCACCACTGGCTAGCCACTCTGGTTGCACACCGTCACCAGATCACCCCTTTCACACACGATAATCTTGTTAGTGCTGTCCATGCGGCTGATCCACTGTGGCAGCCAGGCAGGAGTGAACATGACACATGAGGGTGCTTCATGAGGTGCATGGAGGTGGTGCATGCACTTGCCAGGCTCTGCTAGCTGGTGAAGCTGGTGCTGCCTGGTGTGGTGCGCAGAGGTGAGGTTGCAGCCAGGCCATCAGGGTGCGCCTGCAGTGCAGCAGTGACTGACCTGGTGAGGGGCGCACACAAAGCCAAACGCCTTCTCCAGGTGCATGATGGCGCGGTCCCAGGCCACAAGGATCCTGCACAGCAGCAGGGGGCTCAGCAATGCGTGGTTGCCAGACGAGACACTGGGCGATCTGCAGTGAGACAGGCAGGATGCAGCGGGACGGGGCAGACAGGGCAGGCAGGCAGGGTTCTTGATGACAATACAGGTAGTGGCCCTGGTTAGGGGCAAGGGTGGAGTTGTTCTAGCAGGCTTAACTGCTTGAATAGCAGGAAGTTGTGAGCGATACTGAGCCAATGGCCAGGCTGTGAGGCAGGCTGTCAAGGGTGTGAGTCATGTGTGGAGTGACAGTTGACATCAGCCTCGCATAGCCAGGCGTTAGATCGAGCCAGGTGTCATATGGCCTTGATAGCCCAGTGCGGAAATGCTGAGGTGCTTGCCAGCCAGTCAGTGCTGATGGGTATCTCAGGATGGCGGTGCACGGTGCAGGCAACCACTACAGTGTAAGCCTGCCTGCCAGGAGTGAGCCGCTTCCGCCCGGGTCCTGCCTGGCAGCTGGGCCGTGCACTGCAGGGCAGCCCCTGGGGTAGGCAACTCTGGTGCTGGCAGCCATCACTACTCCTGATGGCAGCCAGCCCTATGACAACTTGTGGTAGGAGTAGCGGGCAGGGTGTGGCAGTGGTGCCGTGCCAGCTCAGGCAATGGACATGAGGCGCTGTGACGTTGTGAAGGCTGGCACAGGAACAGGGGTTTCAGGAACAGGGAAAGGTGATCCTCGTGTTGTCCTCTTCTCTTTTCGCCGATGGTGCGCTAATCTATATTATCCGTGAAAGCCCATGAACTCAGTGATTCCCATCCGGGCCCTATATACCGCACGCCCCTCATCGCTGGCCCCCACCATGAGGCTGCTGCTCATAGCGCGCACCAGCACCTCCCGACCCGGGCTCTGCATCAGTCGGGGTTCGCGATCGGTTGGTCTCCTTCGCTGCCCTGCGCCTCGCACCTGCCTGCTGCCCTGGCGGACCAGCGTGCCGTTGCGAAGTCTCACCGCGGCAGCACACAGTGAGCCTCACAGCCTGCTGGGCCCACCTGCCACCACCACACACCGCTGCTGTTGGGTAGCACAACCACTGCCAGCTGCTGCCTGCCACAAGCATAGCTAGCAGCAGTGGCGCTCTGTACACACCCCGCCCTGTCCTGCCCCTGCCCCTTGCAGCCCAGCGCCAATATGACCCGCCACCACGACCCAAGCAGGACCTGGAGCGGCTGGTGTCAGCGGTGGAGGAGCTGCCCTTCCTCAGCAGCAGCAGCCAGGTGGAGCAGACGTCATGGCTGCTGTGGTGCTTTGCAGACTGGGCCAGGCAGCCAGAAAGCAGCAGAGCCCTCCTGACTCAGGCTCAGTGCAGCGCAGTGCTGGCCCTGCTGCAGCGCATGGCTGGAGGGGCTGGGGCTGGCAAGACTGGCATGCCTGCACCATCTCCAGCACTGCATCAGCTCAATGCTCAACAGCTTGGCATGGCAGCCTGGTCCCTGGGCAGGCTCAGGCCCCACCTCCAGCCCCACCTCCCCCCTGCCACTGTCACCTCAGCCTGCACAGCCCTTGCCCGCCACAGTGCCAGCAGCGAGGCCATGAGGAGGGGCAGCTGGCGTGAGTGGAGCAACCTGCTGCATGGCCTGGCCACAGCTGGCATGCAGTGCAGCAGCAGCCCTGACCTGACCTGGCTGTGTGACCAGGCAGTGCAGCTGCTGCCGGAGAAGCTGGCCTGGGGTGTCGCTAGTCAAAACATCAGCATGACACTGTGGGCCATGGCCAAGTCAGGCTACACAGGCAGTGCCCAGCCCCTGCTGCATTCGGTCACAGCTGCCATCAGCCAGGGTGAGGTCATGGGGGATGCTAAACCTCAAGCCTGGGCCAACCTGATCTGGGCTACTAGCAAGCTGCCTGGCTGCAGGGAAGAGGCAAGGCAGCTGCTGGACCAGTTTGGAGTCAGGGCACAGGCTGTGGTGCCTGCCTTAAATGCTCAACACGTGAGCAACATCCTATACGCCATGGGCATGGTGCTGTGGCATGACAAAGAGGTCTGCAGGCAGCTGGCTGAGCGGGCAGCCCAAACACAAAAGACAATGATTAGCCAAAACATGGCAAATTGCCTGTATGGTCTGGCCCGCCTTGGCTACCTGGACAGCTCAGTGCGCAGCCTGGCAGCAGGGGTGGCCAAGGCAGACCTGGCAGCCTTTAAGCCTCAAGTCTTTACCAACTTGTTGTATGCCAGGAGCATCTTCCTTGCCCTGTCCATCTACCAGGCAGTGTCATCAGGTCACAGCCAGCTGGCCAGTGAGCCGCAGCTGAACAGCATGGCAGCAGCACTGTGGAGGGAGTGCGGCAGGAGGGGACAGAGTGAGGGGCAGTGGAGTGAGATGGATTACACTCAACTGTACACAGCCAGTCAGTGGCTGCATGCCTGCACTGGAGGCCAATTGACCTTGGCTACTTTACCTGCAGTGAGGGAGCTGGTTGCGAAGGCTGCTGCTTGCCAAAAAAACAGCATTGGTGCACTACGAACAACGCTGCAGCACAGTGTATATGGCCAGCTGGTCCAAGCACTGGCAGCTGCTGGTCATGCTGAGGTGCAGCAGGCAGTGCTCAGCCTAGAGGGCACTAACTGCACTCAGCTGCTGGTGCAGGGGCCAGGGCTGCCCCGGGGCATATCAGTGGAAGACAGCCCCAACTTCTTGGCTGATGGCTGCATGTCAGGGGTGGTGGCTCACGTCAAGCTGCAGCAGCTGACCCACTTTGATGCAGGCGTCATTGTGAATAAAGCAGTCTTTGACCAGCTGGGCAGTGACGGTGAGCGGGCAGCCTTCATGCGTGAGCAGGTGCGGGCCAGCCTGCCTGAGGCTGAGGCGTGGCGGCAGCTGCTGCAGGCAGAGGGGTGACACTGTGCAGGCCAGGTGGAGGCACCAGCTGCAGCCACACCAGCAGCTCAGCAGCAGCAGGCAGTCAGCGTGTCAGCTGGGCAGCAGGCAAGGCAGCAGGGCGCACTGCCCCTGCCAGCTGCCCAGGCCAAGAGTGCAGGCGCGCTCCCATCACAGCGGGCAGGCCAGGCACTAGGGCCGATGCCCCGCCAAGTGCGGCCAAGGGTGTGAGTCATGAGTAGATGGTGCAGTGGGTGAAGGGGCAGCTCCTGGGCCTGCCTGGGCTGGGCTGGTGCGGCTGGGTGGCCAAGGTCTGGTCTGAGTTGGGTGTCTGGGCTGTGTGTAGAGCTGCCGCCCTAGGTGGGCTCGTGCAGCCAACTGCCCTCTCAGCGGCTCAGGGCCAACAGGGCCTGCAGCTGCGCAATGCAACTTGGTGAGCTCAGCCAAGGTGTCTTACAACCCATCAGGCATGATGTGTGCTCCCAGGTGGGCAGGGAGCCAACCGCCCTCTCAGGGTTTAGGGGCCATGAGGCAGGATGAGGGCCTCATGCCCAGGAGCAGCGCAGTGAGTCAGGGTGGCCAGGGAGCGCGGGGAGGGGCAGCTGGCAGGGTAGCTGGGGGATGCTGTTGTAGCCGGCAGGGCAGGATGCCCATGGGAGTGGGAGCAGCTGCGGCAGGTGGTGGCTATTACCCCCTTGCCGCCTGTGCCACTGACTTAACATCAGCATTAAAATGCGGCATCTGCAAGGATGATCTAACCTCTTTAGAGATGCATTACAAGTCGCACACATTAGGTGGTCACACACTCTTGCTGGGATGTTGTTCATTGCCTGCAGTATTTTACATCAGGGGAGCAGTGGGTGGCCCAATCCAGCACTCCACTGACGAAGTCGACGTTTTGTGTGTTGTTGAGTAAATGATGCACCTGGCCTTATGTGCGAGTACTGTCTATTGGCCTGGCTGTCTGGGTCTGGCCCTGCGGCCTAGCAGCTGTGCCCTGCTGGGCTCAACTATAGTTGGCATCTGGCTCTATGCTGCGTCAAGTAGCTGTCAACAGCAAGAGGCACTCTGCTTAGCCTGTGAACAAGCCAGTAGAGCGGCCAAACCTTGGCCGTAGCAGATGTAGATGTCGAGCTGCTGAGTGAGTTGCAGGGAAGCTGTTGCCATGATGTGAGCCGATAGTGTGCTTGCTTACCAGCACAGTCAGGTTGCAGAGGGCTGGCAGCTGTGTGTCCCTTTAATCGAGCAGGCAGGCTGCATGCACGGGCAGCTGCTTTGCTTGCTCAATGCTGCGCGGCCTACTTGTCATCAAGGAGCAGCAGCTAGTGGTCACCCCCGCCATTGGCTGCACCCCCGTGGCTCAAGAGATAAAAACTTTCTCATTTCTGCACGGATGAGGCCGCCGATTCGTGCGATGAGCTGCTTATGGCCTGACTAGAGTGCAGTCAGCCCCAGCGGTTTGCCGGGTGGCTGGCCCCAACACGCGACGTGTTCTGGCGCCACGCAGACACTCTTAGCAACCGCTGTAGGCAGCTGGGACCCAGCGCGGCGTGAACGGCGCATCCAAACTAATTTTTAAACCAGCATGCAACAGCGCTTTGAATCGCATTCTTCAACACGGGTTCAGTCCACATGTGACAGCAATGTCAAGGTGGTTACCGCATCGGTGCTTGTGGTTCTTTTGCAGCCAAACGCAGCTAGAATCAGTCAAAAAGATGCATAAACTGAGCTGATGAGTATCACCCCCCACACATGAAACGGACCACACATCAAGACAACGCGTTTCTGCTTTGCAAACACGTTAGGTGACCACACAGGGAGCCGCGCTGAACTGGCAATTCATCATTTGACGTCCTGGTTGGACAGTTATGGCAGCCGGAAAAAGCGTTACACGAGGTGCACGCTGTTCGGGTGCAGGGACAGGCCACAAGCCATACCACCACTCTTAACATGTCACCAGCACTAGCACTAGCACTAGAACACATGTCAGGGGGGGTAATGCGTCCGACAAAAATACAATAATTTGAAAAGCTGGTCCGCTGAGCGCGATAGCTGTTCTCTGATCACAGCCCCACTAAGCAGGCCATTCCCGGCACAACGCGACCTGATCTCACAGCACCCCCGCCCGCCCCGGCACAGGTGCACATCAGCCCGAGCAGCCCGCTAGCTTCGCTTTAATGAGCTGCATCGCCCTGCGCGAGAATCGCTGTAACACTCATAAAAACCAGAAAGATTTTATCAGGGGTGCAGCCAATGGCGGGGGTGACCTAGTGGTGTGCTCAGCGACTCGCAGCCCTTGAAAGCTGCTGCTGGATGGGAGAGGCTGGGGAGGCTGCCTGTGGCGAGGTGCAGCTAGTGCAGCCGGGCAAGGGCCTAGGGTCTCACAGCGGCTGGGTCGGACAGGGCCTAGGGGTGCTTCTGGGGCCAGGTACTTCCTTTGGGCCGACAGGCTTGCAGAGGCTGGCTGGCAAGTAAGGCGCTACTGTACATAACCTGAAGGCTGGTCGCGCCCTGCTGGCCAGTCACCCAGGCTGACCTCGCTGGCTGCTGAGGGCCTTGCATAGGTGAGGGCTGGTTCGTAGGCACAGGGGTGGGTAATCCTTCTCATCTGTCTTCAATGTATTGCAACTACATCGACGGTGCCCGACATCAGAATGGCCTTTGAAAACCCTTGATATGAGTGATACCCATCCAGGCCTATTGTACCGCACGCCCCTCATCGCTGGCCCCCACCATGAGGCCGCTGCTGACAGCGCGCACCAGCACCTCCCGACCCGGCCTCTGCATCAGTTGGGGTTCGCGATCCTGATTGCCAAGGCTGCTGCATGCCAAAAGAGCAGCATGGGTGCACTACAAACAGTGCTGCAGCAAAGTGATCTTAGCCAGCTAATGCAAGCGCTGGCAGCAGCCGGTTACAGTCAAGTGCAGCAGGCATCACTTAGCCTAGATGGCACTGGCTGCACTCAGCTGCTGGTGATGCGGCCAGGGCTGACCCGGGGCATATCAGTCGAACAAAGCCTCAACTTTTTGCCTGATGGCAGCATGTCAGGGGTGGTTGCTCACGTCAAGCTGCAGCAGCTGACCCACTTTGATGCAGGGGTGCTGGTCAACAAAGATGCCTTTGACCAGCTGAGCAGTGACAGTGAGCGGGCAGCCTTCATGCGTGAGCAGGTGCAGGCCAGCCTGCCTGAGGCTGAGGCGTGGCAGCAGCTGCTGCAGGCAGAGGGGTGATACTGCGCAGGCCAGGTGGAGGCACCAGCTGCAGCCACACCAGCAGCTCAGCAGCAGCAGGCAGTCAGCGTGTCAGCTGGGCAGCAGGCAAGGCAGCAGGGCGCACTCCCCTTGCCAGCAGCCCAGGGCAAGAGTGCAGGCGCGCTCGCATCACAGCGGGCAGGCCAGGCACCAGGGCTCATGCCCCGCCCACTGCGGCCAAGGGTGTGAGTCAAGGGTGGATGGCGCAGTGGGTGGAGGGGGGGAGGGCAGGTGGGGCTGGGTGGCTGCGGTGCAGTGCTTTCCTGGGCTGGGCTGGATATGTCCTGGGCTGTGCCATTGTGCTGCTGGCAGAGGGAGGGAGGAAGCAGCCAGCCACTGGGGTTCTGGCTGAGGTGGCAGACAGCAGCAGGCAGCTGGGGCTGATTGTGGGACCTAGTGTGACCTGGTGGCCAGGCTGGGTGTTGTAGGTGGCAGGTGTGATGCCCTGCACCGTGTGAAGCAGTCAGGCCAGCAGCCAGCCCCAGGTGGTGCATGTGTGTGCTGCTGTTGGCAATGAGACATCTGGTGGCTTTGGCCATGGATGGTGGAAGGTGGCATGATGTCAGCAATGGAGTCCAAGCAATGCCAGAGCTACCCACTGAGCGTGAGCAGCCAAAGCTCCAGGAGTGCTGTTGTGTGCCTCTAGCCTTCTAGGCGTTTCTTATCTATTAGCCCGGCTGTCTGGGTCTGGCCCTGTGGCCTAGCTGTTTATCTGGCCTTACAGCTGTGCCCTGCTGAGCTGACCTGTATCTGGCATCTGGCTCTATGATGCATCAAGTAGCTGTCAACAGCAAGAGGCACTCTGCTTAGCCTGTGAACAAGCCAGTAGAGCGGCCGAACCTTGACCGTAGCAGATGTAGATGCTTGCTAGGGAAGCTGTTGCCATGATGCGAGCAGATGGTGTGCTTGCTTACCAGCACAGTCAGGTGGCAGAGGGCTGGCAGCTGTGTGTCCCTTTAACCAGGCAGGCAGGCTGCATGCAGAGGCAGCTGTTTTGCTTGCTGAACACTGCGCGGCCTACTTGCCATCAAGGAGCAGCAGCTCGTGGAGTTCTCAGCGAGTTGCAGCCCTAGAGAGCTGCTGCCGGATGGAAGAGGCTGGGGAGGCTGCCTGTGGCGACGTGCAGCCAGTGCAGCTGGGTCAGGGCCTGGGGCTTCACAGCAGCTGGTTCGGACAGGGCCCCACGGTGGGAGTAGGTAGCTCCTTTGGGCTGACAGCTGCCGAGGGCTGGTCAGCAACGATGTCGACGTTGCTGTTGTTGACGTTGACGTTGGAGGAGGGGTTAGGCACAGGAACATGGTTTGCACAGGTACAGGGTAGGCGATCCTCTGCTATCCGTACTATTCTCGTCTCTCTTCGACCTGTGCCCGTTGCGCCAATGGTTCTCTGAACGACCTAACTGAAGATTTCGTGAACAGTCCCTTAGGATTAGTGACCCCCATCCGGTTCTGCTTTATCGCACGCCACTCAACGCTGCCCCCCACCATGCCGCCGCTGCTGAATGCACGCACCAGCACGTCCCGATCTGGGCTTTGCTTCAGCGGGGTCCCGCGATCGGCTGGTCTCCTGCGCAGCCCTGCGCCTCGCACCTGCCTGCTGCCCTGGCGGACCAACGTGCCGTCACGGACACTCAGCGCGCCAGCACACAGTGAGCCTCACAGCCACCAAACACCGCTGCTGTTGGGCAGCACACCCACCTGCTGCCACCTCATACGCTAGCAAAGGTTGGGTCAAGGGCTGAGCAAGGCTCACCTCCCCGCCTTGCCCCTGCCCCTTGCAGCCCTGCGCCTGTATGACCCGGCACCCCGACCCAAGCAGGACCTGGAGCAGCTGGTGTCAGCGGTGGAGGAGCTGCCCTTCCTCAGCAGCAGCAGACAGGTGGAGCAGACGTCACGGCTGCTGTGGAGCTTTGCAGACTGGGCCAGGCAGCCAGAAAACAGGAGTGCCCACCTGACTCAGGCCCAGAGCCATGCAGCGCTGGACCTGCTGCAGCGCATGACTGGGGGGCCTGGCGCTGACAATGCTGGGGAGCCTGCACCATCTCCAGCACTGCAGCAGTTTGATGCTCGCCAGCTGAACATGGCAGCCTGGTCCCTGGGCAAGCTCAAGCCCCAACTCCCTGCTGCCGCTGTCACCTCAGCCTGCACAGCCCTTGCCCGCCACAGTGCCAGCAGCGAGGCCATGAAGAGGGGTGGCTGGCGTGAGTGGAGCATCCTGCTGCATGGCCTGGCCACAGCTGGCATGAAGTGCAGCAACAGCCCAGACCTGGCCAGGCTGTGTGACCAGGCAGTGCAGCTGCTGCCTCACAAGCTGGTCAGGGGTGCTGCCCCCCAGGACATCAGCATGACACTGTGGGCCATGGCCAAGTCAGGCTATGCAGGCAGTGCCCAGCCCCTGCTGCAGTCAGTCACAGCTGCCATCACCCAGGGTGAGGTCATGAGGGATGCTAAGCCTCAGGAGTGGGCCAATCTGATCTGGGCTGCCAGCAAGCTGCCTGGCTGCAGGGACGAGGCAAGGCAGCTGCTGGACCAGTTTGCAAGCAGGGCACAGGCTGTGGTGCCTGGCCTTGATGCCCAGAATGTCAGCAACATTCTCTACGCCATGGGCATGGTGCTGTGGCATGACAAGGAGGTCTGCAGGCAGCTGGCTGAGCGGGCAGCACAGGTGCAACCGGCTATGGTCAGCCAAAACAGGGCTAATAGCCTGTATGCCTTGGCCCGCCTCGGCTACCTGGACAGCTCAGTGCGCAGCCTGGCAGCAGGGGTGGCCAAGGCAGACCTGACAGCCTTCACCACCCAGGCCATTGCCATCATGTTGTATGCCAGGAGCGTGTTCCTTGCCTTGTCCCTCCACCAGGCAGTGTCATCAGGTCACAGCCAGCTGGCCAGTGAGCCGCAGCTGAACAGCATGGCAGCAGCACTGTGGAGGGAGTGCAGCAGGAGGGGACAGGGTGAGGGGCAGTGGAACGATGTGGAATACGCCCAACTGTGCACAGCCAGTCAGTGGCTGCATGCCTGCACTGGAGGCCAGACGACCTTGGCCACCATACCTGCAGCGCGGAAGCTGCTTGCCAAGGCTGCTGCATGCCAGAAAAGCAACATGGGTGCACTACAAGCAGTGCTGCAACACAGTGATTTAAGCCGCCTGGTGCAAGCGCTGGCAGCTGCTGGTCATATCGAAGTGCAGCAGGCAGTGATCAGCCAGGATGGCACTGGCTGCACTCAGCTGCTGGTGATGCGGCCAGGGCTGACCCGGGGCATATCAGTCGAACAAAGCCTCAACTTTTTGCCTGATGGCAGCATGTCAGGGGTGGTTGCTCACGTCAAGCTGCAGCAGCTGACCCATTTTGATGCAGGGGTGCTGATCAACAAAGATGCCTTTGACCAGCTGGGCAGTGACAGTGAGCGGGCAGCCTTCATGCGTGAGCAGGTGCGGGCCAGCCTGCCTGAGGCTGAGGCGTGGCAGCAGCTGCTGCAGGCAGAGGGGTGACAAAGTGCAGGCCAGGTGGAGGCACCAGCTGCAGCCACACCAGCAGCTTAGCAGCAGCAGGCAGTCAGCGTGTCAGCTGGGCAGCAGGCAAGGCAGCAGGGCGCACTCCCCTTGCCAGCTGCCCAGGCCAAGAGTGCAGGCGCGCTCCCATCACAGCGGGCAGGCCAGGCACCAGGGCTGATGCCCCGCCCAGTGCGGCCAAGGGTGTGAGTCAAGGGTAAATGGTGCAGTGGGTGGTGGGGGAAAGGGCAGATGCGGCTGGGTGGCTGAGGTGCAGTGCTGGGCTGGGCTGGCCTGGGCTGGTGTTGAGCTGCCGCCCATGCCTCATGCGGCCCACCTCCCTCTCAAGGTCATAGGGCCCACAGGCACGCCACACAGCCCATCAGGTTGGGGCAGCTGTTCGTGTGTGGGTGCGGGTCAGGGTTGGGGCAGCTGGTACGTTGCATGAGGGTGCGGTTGTAGCTGGCAGGGCAGGGTAGCCTTCCTGGTCGGTGAGCTGAGGTGGGCAGGGAGGGAGGGGAGGGAGGCAGCAGCCAGTCACTGGGTTGGGCAGCTGGGGGGCTACAGTGTAGAAGCAGGTGGGGCAGCTGTGGTGGAAGGTGACCACACCCCTTTTCCTGGCAAGGTGGCTGGTGGGCAACCATCCACACTCACACTCAGCTCATCGTCATCATAACCAACAACATCATCATAGGGCACTTGCCAATGTGTAGCGTAAGGATTTATACTGCCTGTGTTCGCGAATGTTAACCCAATTTGCAACTGTAGCAGTTCCCAGTGATGGGAGGGCCTGTTGATGTTGCTGTCGTACTCATGGCCATGGCCTGATCATGCTTGCCGTTATGCGCCTTCTTCTTGGCTTCTGGGCTTTGCCAATTATGTAGCCGTTCACTGGGTTAGGCCAGGGCAAAGTAGGTTTGCTAGCGCCCATGGTGGCTGTCATGACCTGGCACATTCATAGGGTTCATAGGAGGCAGCAGCCAGTCACTGGGTGGGGCCAGGGGTAGGGCCCACACAGGGCATTCACTTAGCTCATCGCCATCATCATCACGGCATTGCACTCTCCAATGTCCATGGTGCAAGGACGCTGCCAAGGGGTGAGAGTGGTTGTTACAGCTTGTGTGTGGTTGTGGTGTGGTTGGGTGCGGTGGTCGTTTGCTACAGTCCTGGAATTGATGCAGCTCAGTTGCGTGCAGCAGCAGTGCAAGCACATTAGCAACACAAGGCACAAGTGATTCACTAAGGCTGACTGCCGCTGTACCCTGTGTTTTCGTGCAGCAGCTGCAACGATGCGCTGCATATGGAAGTGCCACACTGGCAATGAAAGGTCAGATGAGACGCATTTTCATGAGTGTGACATGTGAAGCGGCATGCAAGTAGGGAGCGCAATCTAGCCTAGATCTAGCCTAGATCTAGGCTAGTCAAATCTAGGCTAGATCTAGGCTAGATTGACTAGCCTAGACGGCTTTTTTCAAATGGAATGATTTTCACTCCGCCCGCAGGTAGGCTAGAGACGTCTATCTGCCCGCCTGCAAGGCACTATGTAACTATGTGTTTGCGAGGTCATAATGCGAGGTTGGCTGAGGCATAAGTGTGTCATCGACAGCCTCGTTGTCGCGCAGTGGTAATGCAGGACCACTTTGCAGTCATTACAGACCGCCTTGATTTTGCCCCCAACAACCTCGATGCTGTATTTTTGCGCATACACGCTGCTGGCGTGCGCCTGGCTGATTTCCTCCAACGTCAGAAGTTTCTTGTTGTACCGCGCGGTGAGCTCGGGAGGCTAGACGAGTACCGCGCGGTGAGCTCGGGAGGCTAAACTGCGCTCCTTACATGCAAGCTTGACCCCGGCAGTGTCATGCAGCACGAGATCTGGTTCAACAAGTGTGTGTCTCGACCACTTCCACAGCGACCATCATGTGTGTGCCACCGCCACTGCCTGTAACGACCAGTGCAGCAGTCAGCCAGCCATTGCCATGTGGGACCAGGTGTGATGAACATCAACAGCTCATCAGCCCAGAGGTGGCATGTGTGCTGTGCTGCAGTAAGAGGCTGTGCATGGTGGCGTCACTGCCCACTGCGATAGTGCAACCAAGCCATGAGACCAGCAGCTTGGAGAGGTCCGCACTTGGGGTAGAGCTGGCTCCTCTCTCTGTAGCCCCCAACTGGTCTATACCCAAGACCCATGAACTGAGCAGCTCTGCCGATGGGATTGCAGACTAGTGCAGTAGTACAGGCCAGGGGGCGCAGGCGGATGGTCGTCTAGGAGGTCAATCAGGCAGGTGATCAGCAGGTCGGTGCATGGCACCCGTATTGCCCACACCGCACTCGCAGACTGCGCGGCGATGAAGAAGTGATCCGTGAATGTGGCGCCCGTGACTCTTCTCATTAGCGCCTGCCTCATCCCCGCTCCCCAACGCCGCTTCCCGCCATGCTCTCGGTCCTGCATTCGCTCACCTGCTCGCCTCAACCTGGGCATAGCATCGGCTGGGGTCCGCGATCGGTTGGTCTCCTTCACTGCCCTAAGCTTCGCACCTGCCTGCTGCCCTGGCTGACCAGCGTGCCGTTGCGGACACTCAGCGCGCCAGCACACAGTGAGCTGCACAGCCTGCTGGCCCCACCTGCTGCCACCACACACCTGGGTCACGGGCTGAGCATGGCTCACCACCCTGCCCTGCCCCTGCCCCTTGCAGCCCAGCGACAGTATGACCCGGCACGCCGACCCAAGCAGAACCTGGAGCAGCTGGTGTCAGCGGTGGAGGAGCTGCCCTTCCTCAGTAGCAGCAGCCAGGTGGAGCAGACGTCATGGCTGCTGTGGCGCTTTGCAGACTGGGCAAAGCAGCCAGAAAACAGGAGAGCCCACCTGACCCAGTCTCAGTGCCATGCAGTGCTGGCCCTGCTGCAGCGCATGACTGTAGGGGCTGGGGTTGGTAAGGCTGGCAAGCCTACAACACCTCCACCAATGCAGCAGTTTGATGCTCGCCAGCTGAGCATGGCAGCCTGGTCCCTGGGCAAGCTCAGGCCCCACCTCCCTCCTGCCGCTGTCACCTCAGCCTGCAAAGCCCTTGCCCGCTACAGTGCCAGCAGTGAGGCAATGAAGGGAGGCAGCTGGCGTGATTGGAGCACTGTCCTGCATGGCCTGGCCACAGCTGGCATGCAATGCAGCAGCAGCCCAGACCTGACCAGGCTGTGTGACCAGGCAGTGCAGCTGTTGCCTGAAAGGCTGGCATGGGCTGCTGCTGGCCAGGATATCAGTATGACACTGTTGGCCATGGTCAAGTCAGGCTACACAGGCAGTGCCCAGCCCCTGCTGCAGTCAGTCACAGCTGCCATCAGCCAGAGAGGGGTCATGGCAGATGCTAAACCTCAAGCCTGGGCCAACCTGATCTGGGCTGCCAGCAAATTGCCTGGCTGCAGGGACGAGGCGAGGCAGCTGCTGGGGCAGTTTGGAGTCAGGGCACAGGCTGTGGTGCCTGGCTTCAAGGCTCAAGATGTGAGCAACATCCTGTATGCCATGGGCTTAGTGCTGTGGCATGACAAGGAGGTCTGCAGGCAGCTGGCTGAGCGGGCAGCCCATACACAACAGGCTGCCAATGGCCAAGACTTGGCCAACAGCATGTATGGCTTGGCCCGTCTTGGCTACCTGGACAGCTCAGTGCGCAGCCTGGCAGCAGGAGTGGCCAAGGCAGACCTAATAGCTATTCAACCTCAGCAACTGGCCAACCTGCTGTATGCCAGGAGCATGTTCCTTGCCCTGTCCATCCACCAGGCAGTGTCATCAGGTCACAGCCAACTGGCCAGTGAACCGCAGCTGAACAGCATGGGAGCAGCACTGTGGAGGGAGTACAGCAGAAGGAGAATGGGTGAGGAGTTGTGGGGCGAGGAGGATCTCACTCAGCTACACTCAGCCAGTCAGTGGCTGCCTGCATGCACTGGAGGCCAGATATCCTTGGCTGCATTGCCAGCAGTGCGGGAGCTGGCAGCCAATGTACCCAGCAGAGTTGGATTGCAAAGAGCTTTTATGAGCATTGATGTTAGCCGCCTGGTGCAAGCACTGGCAGCAGCCGGTTACAGTGAAGTGCAGCAGGCAGTGCTCAGCCTAGATGGCACCTACTGCACTCAGCTGCTGGTGCAGGGACCAGGGCTGACCCGGGGCATATCAGTGGATCAAAGCCCCAACTTCTTGCCTGATGGCAGCTTGTCAGGGGTGGTGGCTCATGCCAAGCTGCAGCAGCTGACCCATTTTGATGCAGGGGTGGTAGTCAACAAGGACGCCTTTGACCAGCTGGGCAGTGACAGTGAGCGGGCAGCCTTCATGCGTGAGCAGGTGCGGGCCAGCCTGCCTGAGGCTGAGGCGTGGCGGCAGCTGCTGCAGGCAGAGGGGGGACTCTGTGCAGGCCAGGTGGAGGCACCAGCTGCAGCCACACCAGCAGCTCAGCAGCAGCAGGCAGTCAGCGTGTCAGCTGGTCAGCAGGCAAGGCAGCAGGGCGCACTGCCCCTGCCAGCTGCCCAGGCCAAGAGTGCAGGCGCACTCCCATCACAGCGGGCAGGCCAGGCACCAGGGCTGATGCCCCGCCCAGCGCGGCCAAGGGTGTGAGTCATGGGTCCATGGTGCGGGGGTGGTAGGGGCAGGTGGAGCTGGGTGGCTGAGGTGCAGTGCTCGCCTGGTTTGGTCTGGTCTGGTCTGGTGGCTGGGCCGCGCATTGAGCTATCAGGTCAGAAGGCCATAATCTTCATACCTTCAAGGCTTTATGGCCCATAGCCTTAGGTCATGCGGCCACCGCCCTCATCAGGTCACAAGGCCAACAGGCAGGATGAGGGCCACACCGTTCAGCAGGAGTGCAGTGAGCTGAGGTGG
>JASKMD010000436.1:0-34792 GCA_030144725.1 Haematococcus lacustris
GTGCACCATGCTGAGGAGCGGCTGCAGCGGCATGAGGACATGGAGGTGCAGCAGCAGCATGACACCCTGGCAATACCTGCCACTGTACAGGTTTGACGTTCGTGCCATGGCTGAGGACGACAGGCAAGGCAGCCAAGCACCCTGCCTTTACTTGAGGGAGTGCTATCTTGCATGCTCTACTTGAGATGCCTCAGTGGAGTCCTTGATCAGCTGCTGCAGCATGAGGGGGGCAGGTTCAGGGAGCTGTTTGAGCTCGTGTCCCTGTGCACATGCAAGAAGGCCTCCCGCACTGTGGATGAGCATGACATTAGGTAACAAGTAGATAAGCTGCGTGCTGAAGGGCGGCTACAGGAGTGCGGCGTGAGAGGTGCAGCATGAGGAGGATGTTGCAGCTGTAGCGTAGCGGTCAGCGGGAGAGAAGGGATAATGCAAGACCACAGCAGCTGCGCACATGGTGAAGATGTTTGTGTTGTATTCGTGTGGCCGTGCACACCAAGAGTGGCTTACAGCAGCCTATCTCCATATCATTGAAGGGCTTGACTAAGGCCAGGCACCTGTTGAATAGGCCACAAAGCTGAATGTAAAGCAGCTTTGGAGGGTGCAAAGCAGGAGGTGAAGACCAGCTGGAGGGTGCGTGAGGCACATCTGCAGTAAGCTCGCTGCAGCTGCGCCCCCTCTTTTGCAGCAGCTGGCAGCACTGGAAGCCACCACCCCAGAGCTGCTTGTGCCTGCTGGTGCGCCCCCTCAGCAGCCGCAGCCAGCGCCGGCAGGTGCAGCAAGGAACAACATGTTTGACTGTGGGTGATCTCGCTCCGCTACAATCAAATTGAACTTGAAATTGGCCGGCTTTGGAGACTGGCTGCTGTCTCCGTCCCCTGGCTTAGCTGAAGTGGGGATAGGGCACACTAGCAGTAGCCTTTACAATAAGGAGATCTCAGCCTGTGTTTGGTTTATTTTTGAGTAGCATGAGGGCTGCAGAGATTATAAGCTGGCAACGTACCAGAAATCAAACCAATTTCCCCAGTCGGTATGGAAATCTAGCAGAGGGCGTGCACGTGTGGCATGGCCAGTGTCGCGAAGGCTCGGCTGCAGGAAGAGCGGAAGGCGTGGCGCAAAGATAAGCCTTTCGGCTTCCATGCCCGCCCGGAGACAAGCGATGATGGGTGCGTCTTGCCTGCAGTGCAAGCATTTCAATGCAGGCGACCTGACCATCAGGGAGTTCAAAGTTTGGCTGCCCCATGCTGTCCTTGACCAGGAGCTTTAACCTGATGAAGTGGAAGTGCTACATCCCAGGGCGCAAGGACACTGAGTGGGACGGCGGCTTCTTCCCCCTGGTCATGGAGTTCTCGGAGGACTACCCCTCCAAGCCTCCCAAGGCAAGGACAGCTGCCTGCACAGCCAGCCAGCCAGCTGTGGCCAGCTGAACACCATGGAGCTTGCTAGCGCCACCATGGACTGTGCAAGCGTCATTGACACCGCCGCTGAGATCATGAGTCACAGCATCCATGGCAGCTACCCCTGCCACATACTACTCATTTTGCACGATGCGCTGCGCCACCCTGCTTGCACGACCTGTGCTCCTGGTATGAGTGTGGGTATATGTGTACGTGTGTGGGTATGGGTGGGTGGGTGGGTGGGTGCACACGGACGGTGCACATACCTCCCATTGCCCTGTGTATACAGTGCAAGTTCGACCAAGGTTTCTTCCACCCCAACATCTACCCCTCAGGCACCGTGTGTCTCAGCATCCTCAATGAGGTGAGCCGTGCTAGCCCTGGTCAGCTGGGCCACCCCTCCACAGCCGTGCCAGCCCTGACCAGCTGGCGTAGTCAGTGGTGACACGGCGCCAGCGCTGTTGCTGCTAGCGCCAAGCAAGCAGCAGGCAGCGCACCGATGTACCGGGGGCAAGAGAACCTGGCGGGAGGGCGCATGGGAGGGGCAGGTGGGAGGCAGCAGTGGTGTGCAGATCATCAATGACAGTAGCAGCAGCACCAGCGCTCAGCCAGAGGCCCTGCAGGCAGCATGATGAGCTGCTCAGGTCGTTTGACAACAGGGGTGGAGGAGTGAAGGTGGCTAGTGTGAGGTGTGAGAAGCATAGAGAGTGAGGTGGAGGAGGGATGAGGCGGGGATTTGGGTGCTGCTCTGCCCCTGGCGCCCTGCAGGATGAGGGCTGGCGGCCGTCCATCACTGTGAAGCAGATCCTGCTGGGCATCCAGGTCAGCTGCCCAGGCGGTTGTAGGCCCTGCGGTAGGAGCAGCGGGCACAGGCCCGACATCCCACCACCAACCGCCTTCTCAGACCAAACTAGCTCAAAGCAGTTCCCCTCACTCACCCTCACTCCCCTCACTCACCTCACTCACCTCACTCACCCACATCCCCCTTTGTCACCATGTCCACTCCTCCATAGAACAGCTGCCAGGCACTGTGCTTGGCTGTGCTGTGTTGTGTTGCCTGACTGCCCCTCTGCTGCCCTGACGCCAGGAGTTGCTGGACAACCCCAACCCCAACTCCCCTGCCCAGTCTGACGCCTACATGATGTTCACATCCAACCTGGCCTTGTACAAGAAGGAGGTCAGGAAGCAGTCGCTGCGCTACCCACCTCCAACTTGAAACCACACTGCCTGCCGGCCTGGCTGCCGGCTGCCACGCACCGCTGGCTGCCACGTCCCTACCCCACCTCAGCCGCCAGTGACAGCCGCGCAGCTTTGGTTGCATAGAGCTGTGGCTGGCACACTAATTGGCCCATGGCCTCCCCATGGATGCCGCACAACAGCCGGCAGCAGGCTGTCACAGCAGGCTGTCACACACAGGCCCCCACATCCACCACTGTTGACACCTCCACCCCCTTCTCTGGCGCCTTCACTGCCACTGCCATTGACACCTGCTCGGCTGCTGTGGCATGAGGCTGTGGCCCACATACACTGGGGCTCATGGCATGAGCCAGTGTTGTCCAATCCCGGCTGCACTGAACAGCCGGCAGCAGCTTGTCCAGTCAGGCAGGCAGACAAGCAGGGGCGCCAGCCTGACCCAACAGCAAGGCCGTCCCAACTAGCAACAGCAGCAGCAACAGCAAACTAACAGCAGCAGCAGCAGACTAGTAGCAGCAGCAGCAGCACTGTCCACTTCCATGCGGTCAACTGCCACCCACCCCAACACCGCCAGCACAACCACGGAGAGGCATGCTTGTGGCACCCACATCACTCCTGCTCACAGGCCTGTGTCACACAGCCTTGCAGTCAGCACCTCTGCAGGCCCACTACTAGGCAGTGCTGGGGGCTGGTGCTGGGGGCCCCGAGGCGGAGCGAACAAGACTATGCCAGCAGTATGACGGGCAGTGTTCGTGCTGTGAATGCTGCCCTCTGCGTGCATGTCTCGTTGACCCATCATAGGTTATGACTAGCAGTAAAACCATAGGATCACCCTTGTAGAAGTGGTTGTCCCATGTACGACTATCACATGAACTCTTCGTCTTGCGGCTCGGCAGCAGTGAAGACCCTTGTCAGCGGCAATGTCCGCAGTACTCACCTACCCACAACTGCGTATAGTGCTCCTAGGGTCAGAGCCTCCCAACTCTCTTGAAAAGAGGGTGTGTCCTTTACACGAGGTTTATTTCTCGCTCAGGATGCCGATTGAGCATCGAAACACACCAGTGTGTAGAGGACTCGCTTGGCTACACGTAATGCCTGTTCTCAGCTCTATTGAATTTGTACATGATGCAGTACCTGGGCGTGAACCTGGCATACATTTTGTGGGCAGATATCACCATGCACGCCTCCTCCACCCTCGACCTTCTTAATGACGCCGTGATGACGCAAACCCAAGTATGTGTGCAGTCGCGCTTTGTGTTGCGATGGCCGAAATCGCGAGTTTGAAACCTAAGAAGCTGAAATGCCTCTTTAACGCACCCACACCACTACTTATGTTGCGATTAGGACAGCTGCATACTTCTTAGCATCGATTACCTTTCACTCGTCATTTGTGTCGCTCGCGCTGTCACGCGTAAGACGGAGTAGTTGTATGCTCTAGCGGTTCAACAAGACACTATGTGCCCCCTTCACCTTTGATTACAGTAGACTATCTGGCCTGATAGTCAAACTGACCGCGGGACCCTTCATACTCACGCCTTTTCTGCTCGTTTCGCTGTCTACGCCCCGTATTCGTTGTAGCTAGAGCATGTGTGCAGATGCACAGTCTTCGTTCTGTCGCTAAAGCGAGGCTAGGGCAGGAGGCTGGTGGGATACCGAATTGATTTCCTGGAGGATGGGTTTGATGGTTTAGAACCATCGCAAACGTCAGCCTGGTTGCTTGGCGTTGCCCACTGGCAACTTAGGCATGACATTGGATTTACCAATTTCAGTCGCTGTTGATGTGAAGCAGTTACACAAAACTGCATCTGCCCCCTACGGATGTTGGTGGCAGGTCTATCGCCTGAGTATATGCCTGGCATGATGCCTGGCATTGGCAACTAACCATCACTCACGCATGCAAGTTTCTGCGGAGACATGCGCAAGTTTGCAAGCCGGTTTATTATATTAATGCACTGCTCCACTACTTCAATGCCTACGAGGTTGCCCGTCTGGCTCGATTGCGATCCGGGCCATGACGATGCTCTAGCCATCATCATGGCAGGCAAGATATGAGATGCGAATGCCTGCAAGCTGCCGCAGCGCGAGTTTGCCACGGTTCGTGCTCCCTTGTGCCGCCCATGCAGGCCACAGCCCTGCGCTTCAGCTCCTTGGCATCTCCACAGTGGCCGGCAACCAATCGCTTATTAAGGTATTACAACCAAGAGGATCTCACAGAATGTGCAGAGGGGTGCCACACATCATACATCACAAGCTAGTATGCGCACCACTGCGCCATAACATGCCCATTGCCGCTGGGCTGGTTGGATCCAGGTCACACAAAATGCGCTGGACATTTGCTGGGCTGCCGGCCTGCCACACATTGGTGAGGAGCTGGTCTCAGCCCACGCTGCTTGGGGGCTGTTTGTATCGGATGGTGCAGCATCTCAGCTTGCATGCGGGTGCCATTTGTAGGGGTGGTTGCAGGGCAAGCCAAGCCGTTGATGCGCCCCGCCCTCCTCACCTGCCCTGAAATACATGGCCAGTCTGGACTTGATGGGCCGCAGTGAGTGTGAGAGTGAGTGAGGCACTCTAGGTCTTCTCCCCCTCCCCCTCCCCCTCCCCCTCCCCCTCCCCCTCCCCCTCCCCCTCCCCCTCCCCCTCCCCCTCCCCCTCCCCCTCCCCCTCCCCCTCCCCCTCCCCCTCCCCCTCCCCCTCCCCCTCCCCCTCCCCCTCCCCCTCCCCCTCCCCCTCCCCCTCCCCCTCCCCCTCCCCCTCCCCCTCCCCCTCCCCCCGCCGCCCCGCACCAAAGCTCCTTCTTCAGTTCAGCCCGGTTTTCACTGGAATAGTCTTAGTTTACCTTCTGGTTCACCGTTCACTGCATGACTCACTTCGTTCGTCTTCTTGTCCACCGTGTCCGGCCCTTATCAAGCGCAGGGGTGGCCCTCAACTCCCCCGCAGCCCCCTGCCGCCTGGCCCAGGACCCGCAATTGCAACCATGGCGCAAGCCATCAAGTCAGCCTGGCGGGCCTTAAACCCTGAGCTGGCCCACTGCCCTCCCCAGCCAGCCCCCACCCCCACTCTCAGCGCCACCGCCGCCCCACCCCCTGCCCCAGCTGCAGCTGCAAGCCCCCCGCACAGCGCTCTGCTCCACCCCACCTCCACAAGCCCAACCCCTGCAGCACCGCAGCCAAGCAGCACCGACACTGCTGGGACCAGTAGCGACCCCATTCCTCCACTTCCTCCCGGCTCCTCTGCCCCTGCTGCTGCCACCCCTGCTGCCGCCGCCCCTGCTGCTGCCAAGCAGCCAGCTGTAAAAGTAAGGTGAGTGTCGGCAGTTGAGTGACCCTTGCATGTGTAGGATTGGTGCGCTGCGTCCTGGTCAGCCCTGCTGGCAGGTCAGGTGGGTGAGCAGGCGTACCAGCAGGCCGACCCTGATGACACGCGCAGGCTGGTGAGCTGATGGGGTGGTGAGGTCACCAGGGTACAGCGTGCAGTGCTAGGGGCCGGTGGGCTGTATGGAAACCTGCTGAGGCTGTTGTGTGGGGTGCGGTGGGGTGGGGTGCGGCGGGGGGCTGGCTGAGATGTAGGAGGTTGTGTCGCAGGTCTGTTGTGGTGGCCACTGGGGCTGCTGGGTGGGGGTGGGTTGTGGGTTGTGGGTTGTGGGTTGGGGGCTGCAGTGTGAAGTCATGAGCCGGAGTCGTTGGCCAACTGGGGCTGCGGCTGGTGGGGCGTGCAGGCTGGTGTGCACGGGGGCGCTGAGCAACGCCGCGCTGCTGCTGGCCGTGTACCCGGAGCTGGTGCCAATGCTGGAGGTGGTCATGATGGGCGGCTCTATGGGCACAGGCAACACGGTGGGGCCCATAGCAGGGGGGGAAGGGGCCTGGGCTGTGGTGTGAGGCATGGGGTCAGGGGCTCTGGCCCCAATCAGCACTGGCTGCTGCTGCTGCCGCCTCATGCATGGATCAGATCATCTCAGTTGTGCATGGCCTTCCATGCGGACCCATGCAGGGCCCCATGCAAGAGTTCAACTGCCAGGTGGACCCAGAGGCCGCCAAGATGGTGTTTGACTGTGGCGTGGCCCTGGTCATGGTGCCCCTTGACGTGAGCGGCGCCAGACATGAGGCATGGCGACCCTTGCAGCCAGACAAGTGTGACAATGGTGTGCAAAAAGAGTGACACTGTGCTGGGTGTCCCTGGGTCAGAAGTTTTGGTGAACCCATGTGTTGCCTGATGCAAGCATCCACACCTCCTGTTGGGCCTCCCTTACCTCTGTGATTCACCTCCTTGCTTCATTGTGCTCCTCATCTCATCCTTCACACTTGGTTGCAGGACATTTTCGTCTTTTACTTTCCTTCCTTAACGTCCTAGTCGACCCCCATCACCACGCCAGATATCATCCTCTTTCACATCATCACATGATAGTTACTTCATCACACATACTCATATCACACTATTACGACCCGACCTTAAAGACACGTCCGAGGTGCTGGCTGCTTGTTGCTCCGTTGCCTTGATACTATACAACCTAAACCATTGTACAACCACTCTTTGCCTGCAGGTCACTCACACAGTGCTGGTCACACCCTCAGTGCTTCAGCGTGTGAGGAGTGAGGGGCTGCCCAGCCCCCCCACTCCCCAGCACCTACCGCACCCGAACCCTCCACTGGACAGCCTGGCTAGCGGCATGCAGCAGCCAGGCAGCGCTCAGACTGGAGCCCTGGTCAAAGCAGGAGTAGGGGCGGGAGCTGCATTTGGTGAAGGAGTGGTGCCAGGAGCCAGGGCAGGGGTGGAAGCAGCCAAGGCGAAGGCAGGAGTAGGCACCAGGGCAGGGACAGGGTCAATGGCAGAACCAGTAGGCCAGGGGCCTGGCTTGGGGCCAGGTGCTGCTGCTGAGGTGTTGGACGAGGTGGAAGCTGGGGAGGTGACGCACCAGACTGGGCCATCCTGGGAACACGGTGCAGCAGCGGGCAGCAGCCCAGTGCAGGCAGGGCTGGACTCAGCAGGGGGAGGGCTGCTGCGGGGGGTGTGCCCGCCCCCCACCCTTTGCCCCAGCACCCCTCCCACCACCCCATTCAGGCACGCTGTGGAGCAGCTACTCCTGTTCTTCCAGGTCAGGCCGCAGTGCTGCCCCATGGCATGGCATCAGCATGGCCATCATAAAACCTTTGTTACGGTGCTTGTCGTCCATGACCACTGCCAGCAGCTGCTGAGTTGTTCGCAGCCGCACCCCTCCGTGACGGAACCCCCACCACTGCTGTGTGTAGCAACACACGCAGCACAGTCTTGGCCTGTCTAGTCTTCACGAGGTACCTCAACTGTGTTTAGCCAGGCCAGCCAACTGCCCACTTGCCTGCCTGCCTGCCAGCACCATGCCCCACCTGCTTGCCTGGCTTGGCTGTGTGGCGTGCCTTTGCTCTGGCATGGAACCTTGACTGAGTAGCCCTGGGCGTCATTTACTGTCCCTGTCTCTAAGCTATGTTTGTTCCACCTGATCCCCACCCTCCCAGCAATACTCCTACCTCCTACCCTCACAACCCTTCAGGTCCAGTGCATGACAGACTTGAGGGCAGTGCAGTCGAGACACCGGCCAGCGCTCACCTTGGACGGGCACCCACTTGCGTGACCACCACTCCAGTTGTGTACTGCCGGGTGGCCTCGATGCGGCAGGACACGTACCGCTCCGTGTTTGGCTTCATTCACCCGCCGCTGCACGACCCATGCGCGGTCGCCTTCGTCATCGCCCCGCACCTCTTCAAGGTGCGCAACAGGGTAGCCGGGAAGCGGCGCGCGTGCAGGGAAGCGGAATGGCACAGTCGTCGGAGCAATCAGGGAGGGTACCTCTGCTGCGGGTCCTTTAGCCAGCCTTGTGCTACGCGTGACAAAACCTACTGCTCGGTCTCCCGTAGGTTCGGGAGCTGCGCGTGGACATTGAGACGGTGTCGCCCTACACCGCTGGTCAGACGGTGTGCGACGTGTGGCGGCAGACCGGCCGGCCGGCGAACTGCCGGGTGGCGGTGACGATGGACGTCGCGCAATTCTGGGACCTTCAGCTGGCTGCGCTGGCAGAAGCGGATGTTGCGTCACCGCTAAACATGCTGACCATTCCAAAGGGTGGCTAGGGTCGCCTATCGCTTCCACCACTGTTTTATCCTCGGAGCAGCAGAGTGGAGACAACACGCTGTATGAATAACAGTTGTGAAGGCTTGCGCAGCCTTGACAGCCTTGCCAGGCGTGCCTGCTTGGCAATGGGTGGGTTCGAGCTGTGTGGAAGACGAGGGAGTCAGCACAGCCCCTGGTTCCACTATGTGCACTTTGGCAGATGGGTGGAAAGTGACTGCAATGCAGCCCTCAACCTGCAGCCCTCAACCTCCAGCGCATTGGGGAGGCCCCATGACGCCCACTGGAGCTGTGCAGGTAGCAACACCGAGGAGCGGCTCCGGCCAAGGGCAAGAAGTACCCAGGTCCCTACCTACAACACATAACAATTAACAGGTGGCAGGCTGCAAGCGTGACAAGAGCCCCACCTGAGAAATGCGCAGCTTGCTTATGATGCCCTGCTGCATTTGCTGCAGCATGAATACGATGCCCCGAATTGTGACCCGATGGCCTGACCTGTGACCTGAGTGGTAGTCTAACTCTACTTATCGGTAATGTTACGCGGGTGTCTGGGGCCAAACCACCTGACAGCTTTACTTTTATCTGTAGAGCTACGCGGAGGTTTCGCCGGCACGCTGTGGGCATGGGGGGGCTTTATAAGGTGTATGTAACCTGCGAGTGTGACCGTCGATGCAGCAGAGCTGCATGCTATACTGAAGCAGGATTCGGAGCGGGGCAGGATGCGGAGCCCTCAGAGCAGGGCAGAGCAACCGCAGCAGGGCAGTAAGAGTGGGACAGGGTCATGCTCACAGTAGCAGCAGGGCAGGCGCATCAGTAGGGCAGCTGTTTTCTGACTGTAGAGCTAGTAAGAGTCAAAGCTGGTAGACTGACGGAGCCCTCAAAGGGGCGTATGACTCGCGTCCACAGCCCAGCCCACTTCACGGCTCCAGCTAGTCACTGCATCTAGTGGAGCGGTGGGCTGCATGCAAATTGTACAGCGGCGAACAGCCCTGATCAATATGTTGGGAGTAAGAAGAGTGATGCTGGCTGAAGCTGCCCATCGTCTTATTGTGCGCAGGCACTGCAGTCGTGACCTTCACATCATGACGACAGGGTCAGTTGTGCCGGTGACCTTCGGCGAGAGCAAGCTTCCCGGGTTCGAGATGGGCGACACGAGTTTGCCAGCGCTCATCGTCATCCAGGCAAGTGTCGCATCTCTCACAAACTGAGCGCGACGGCAACGGCCGCAGTGAAGTTGCCATACTGTGCGTGATGGCACAGTGAACTTTATTTGCGTGTTGCACACATGGTCGTGTCCACACAATAGCACCTGGCAGATGGAGTCGCACGCACACCTGCAATGCCAGTGTCGCAGTGCCAGTGGCAGCCCCCTTGTCCCTCACTAGGGCCTCCATTTTAGCCGGATCTAGCAGCCACTAGAAGCCACTAACTAGACCCGGCTAAAACAGTGTTATTGGGCTGTGTGGAGTAAACCCAGTGCACATGGCACATGAGCCCGCCTACCACCTACACTATTGCCTGACCCGAGGGCTATGATGTAGAGTTGGCATGACAAAACATGCACTAAGTGTAAGCTGATGACAGCTCAAAGGGGGCACACACTACTGTGCCTCAGCAGGCTGCTGCTCCTGGGCCTTGGGGGGCTTGTCTCGCAGCCGCTTGTAGCCCAGGCCAGGGTACTCCTTGCCCTTGGCTGGCAGAGCTCCCTGGTCTGGCCAGAAGCACAGCTCCAGCGGCCGCCACCTGCTCTCCCCAATGCGCTGCATGTTCAATGCTGCATTGCAGTCCCTGTCCAGCCACCTGCCTGGCTGTGGTGCCGGCTTTGCCTTGGCAGCCTTGCCCTTGCCCTTGCCCTTGGTGGGCTCAGCTGCCCCTGGCTCAGCCTTGGTGCGCTTGCTGCGCTTGGCTGGCTGGGGTGTGCTGGGCCCAGGCTCTGAGGTTGCTGGCTGTGTGGCTGCCTGGCTGCTGCGTGGGGGCTGTGGGGGCCTGCGGGGGGCCACTACCGGGCACCACATCAGGCCCCGTACTGGCCTTTGGGGGGGTTGCGTGACTGGCTCAGGTTCTGACTCTGACTCTGACTCCGAGTCAGGCTGTGGCTCTGGCTCTGAGCCACAGTCTGACTCGGAGTCAGAGTCGGTGTCACACTCCATGCTGGCAGGCTGGGCAGGCTGGGCAGGCTGGGCAGGGGCCCGTGGGGGGAGTGGGGGTAGGGGGGGAGCATCAGGGGGTTGGGGGGGCTGCACGGCTGGAGGCTGAGGGGCGCTGGCACATCCCGGGGTAGGGTAGCCAACCAGGCAGGTGAGAAAGATACGCAGGACAAACAAAGAGGCGATGAAGCGGAGCTGAGAGTGGATCTCAGCCCGCAGCCGGAGGTGCTCCTTCAGCTTGCGCTTGGTCTTCTTGCAGCCACGCAGCACTGCGCCCTCGGGGACCTTGATGACCTGCATGACCAAGCGAGGTTGCCATTTTGACAGGCCAAGACAAAAGGCGGGGTCAACACAAACAGTGCGGATACACATAAGGCGGGGACGGACCCACACCTGACGGCGACGCGTGGTCCAGCCATCTCGACGATCCTGTCGTTGCTTGCCTTGGGCGGAACGAGACACTGCGATGGAACCAACAGGAGCGACGGGTTATCTCACAGCGCGTAACTCTCGTCTAGGGCTCACGTCACGGCTGGGGACACGAACCTTTACGTTTCTTGTCGCTACCCTTCCGCTTCTTCTTAGTCATCACGCGATGCGCAGTGCGACGGGCGGTGGCCTTTTCTAGCAGTTTGGGTTTCCCGTGAAAAATTCACGGTTGTGTGACGCTACATGAGGCAATTACCCGAGGCATGAGTACATGAGGCAGTTGCCCGACAGTCAACCATCAGGCTGCTTGCCAGCATTAGTGTTCGGTTAGTCCAGGTGTGCGATGTGCCAGTGGCAGCCCTGAATCCCAGCCCAACCTCTTGCTAAACACACAAGTGCTGCATAGTGAATCCGTGCTGCCCTCCCTTGCTGCAGGAATGGTGGGGCGTTACTGACACAGTGAGCAACCACTGCAAACCAGCTGAAGCGTGCGAGGCATGAGCTGTGGCCAACCTGGCTCGGACCCAACCTGGCCAGAGCCTCATCCTGGCTGCAGATCAAGACCCAGGCAGCGCTGCTCTCAGCCCAGGGATTCCGGGTACTAATCCCTGACCTGTACAAGGTAACTTACCATCACTAGCACCACCACCATCCTCTGCATACCCACCAGCACTGCCATCACCAACACTACCATTGCCACTGCCGCCATCACCACCTTTACCTCCACCACTGCCCTTCCCAACACTACTACCACCACCACCACCGAGACAGCAACAGCAGTGGCCGCCGCCGTAGCAGCAGCAGTGACAGCAGCAGTGGCGGGAGCAGGAGTACAGGGTGTGAGTAACGTATGGAGGGAATTGTACTGACTCCAATTCTCCCAATTGTGCCACACATGCACTGACCTGTGTGTGCTCGCCTGCTGCAGGGCAAGATTGGCGTGAATGCTGAAGAGGCCAGCCATGTGAGGCGCTGCATTGTGGCAGCCATAGCAGGAGCCACCGCATATGCCCTGTGTGGATGACCTACCCCACACACCCTTTGCATTGCGCTGGTGAAGCAGTGTGGGAGGAGGCAAAGGGAGTAAAGAACCATGCAAGCCATGCTACCTCATGCTGGAGGCAGGTAGAGCAGGGAACGCATGGCAGCACTCCGTCACAGGCCCAGTCAGGCCAACAAAGTGGCGCGTCGGTATAGTGGCTTACAAGTGGCGCGTCGGTATAGTGGCTTACAAGAGGGGCAAGGTAAACCGTGGCAGAGACGGAGAGGATCAGGGTTAGTGGTGGGCTGCTGCCCCTTCCCTCATAGTCGCACACAGCTACACATCCACCCCCAGTCATTTACCGGCTGCCTCGCTGCCTGGGGTGAGCTCTGCAGATGATGGGCAACCTGGACTTTGGCAATGCCGTGAAGGAGATTGGGGAGGCCGCGGCCTACCTGAAAGACACTGGCTCCCCTAAGGTTGGCATCACAGGTGAGCAGGCGGGTGGGTGGTTTGAGGGGTGGGTGGGTGCAGGTATGAATGCTGCGGTCATGCCGGCTTGGTTGTTATAGGTCAAGCTGAAACAGAGTAGCACTGGCACATGGATGGGCTGTTTGTCCGGCCCAGCTTGCAGGCTTGATCAGTGCAGTTGTGTTGGGGTGTGGGCTTGGGGGCCCTTGCAACCACCCCATCAGCCAGCTGCAGTTCGCGTCAAGCATACAACCTAATTAACTGCAACAAAATTCAAAACGAAACGTCCAGTGTGGGCAAAGGGAGTTACCACTGGCTCACAGCCACGGATCGTCCAACAGCCTCTGGCCATTGCCTGCCAGGTCTCTTCTGCCGCTGGCTGCCAGTGGACCCGCTGCCCCTGCTGGGTGGGGCTATGCTGCTGCTGCTGACTGCAGGGTTCTGCATGGGGGGCGCCCTGACCTTTGCTGCAGCCCAGCACGTGCCGCTGCTGGAAGCTGCAGCGCCCTGCTACGGCATCCCTGACGCCCGCTACTTCCAGGTGCCTGCCGTTTGCCCCTGCCCCTCAGCTGCTGTTGTTTGAGCAGGCTGGATGCCTTCCTTGCCCACCTTTGCATCGGGCTTCACTGGTCCCTGCTTGACCTGACCCCTGCTGGTCCTCATGGCGGCTGGAGGGTGAAGGGTCCTTGGCAACAGCAGCAGCAGCACTGGCACTGCACCTGGACTGGTGCAGCGCCATGGCCCATTTTTGCGGGCCAGACCCACAGGCAGGGTCTCTGCTGCCTGACAGCCAAGCCATACTCTGGTATTGGCAGGCTGGCTAGGAAGAGCGGGGTGAGATTATGTGAACACGCTCAGGCTCGTGAGAGAAAGGCGGGGCTGGGCCATGCATGAAGGCTGGGTTGCCAGCTTGTGGATTTGGGCCCTGCTGCTCCCGGCTGTGTGTTGGCTGGCAACAGGTGGAGAGCATTAAGATACCACTCCTGGGCACCTTCGGGGGGAGGGACACGCACACCGGCTTCGCTGACCCCGCAGTGAGTGTGGCACGCCTCGGGGCCCAGGGCATGGGGCAGGTCTAAGCACTTCCTGCCCGCCAGTACTCAGTGCAGCTGAGTGAGCTTACGTCACCAGCGGGAGTGTGAGGCGAGAGAAGGTCAGAGGGCGGGGTGTGTTGACCCTGTCCCTGACCCTGTCCAGTTCGGTGAGCAGCAAGCATCTGACCCCAGCCTGGGTGATAGCCTTCTTGCGTTTTCTGCCCACCAACACCCCTGACTGAGTGTACATCACCATGGAGCTCAGGGTCAGGGTCCTGCGCATGTGCCTGTGGGAGTGTGGGTGGCAGCCTGCCCTTGAGCTTGACTTGACCGAAGTTGGTCTGACTCTACCACCCTAGCCCATACCTGCTGGTCCTGTGATGGTGTCTTTGCCTGCCATTAGCCATGTCTGCCTGCCCACTGTGCCTGGGTTCAGGCTGCCTCTGCTGTGGAGCAGAAGATCAAGGCGGCGGGGGGAAACATTGACATGCGCATTTTCCCCTCCGCTCCCCATGGCTTTCTGAATCAAATTACTGGACCTGAGGGGGTAGAGCGGGTGAAGAGTGAGTGTGCCCCCAACCCCACTCCCAAACCACTATAGCACACACACCGCCATTCCAAGCCAAACCATGGCAGCCTGGTACGCTTGCCTGCAGGCTCGCAGGTGTGGTCGGCGCATGCTGCATGGCAGTCCTATTGTGGTGGAAACATGTGGTTATTGTCAGGAGGTGCAAGCATTGACACGCTGCTCTTCATCGCCATATGCGCTAGTGGTCAGGTTGGCACTGACTGCCAGGTCGGCCTGCCTGCCGTCCACGCTCCTTGCGATGGACACCCTGCCCCCGCATGGGACTCAGTGAACTCAACTGCTTGACTACGGGCATGTGCGTGCTGTGCAGAGTTGAACAACGGAGTCATCGCGGACGAGGAGGATCTCCAGGCTGCCTGGTCGCGGCTCATCGCATTCTTCAAACTGCACCTGCAGAGCTGAGTTCGCTCAGCTGGGCTGTGCACAGGCTATTGCGATACGGGACATTGAGGTTTTGTTTGCGCTGTGTTGATGGCGTATGAAAAGTTGCACTGTGTGAAGTTAAGGACTACCAGGCTATTGCCTTGACCTCGCGCCCAAACATGCAGCACGGGACAGGCTCCGTCGCCCGACTAACACTGATGGTGAAAGGGGGGGCTACTGACCTTATCTTCCAGGGGCGAAAACGGAGGGCGTGGGCATGCACCCTACATCACATTTCTGTGCTGTTTGCTGCCTTTCACCCGGCAAGGACCCCTTCACAAAGCCGGCCTGTCGAGCCTGTAATTTTCAATGACACTGCCGCCTCCCACCTGCCCCTCCCATGCGCCCTCCCACCATAACTTGCACTGTATACACAGGGCAATGGGAGGTGTGTGCACCGTCATCACGAGCCTGTAATCACTCTCACCCAGCTCAATGCTCATGTGACTCACGATGTCGCCTAGCGCCTATGGAGTGGAAAGGTGCAGGTGCCTCAGCCTGGTCTTATTGCGGGTGCGGCCTGCCCCTTCAAGCCCACTTGAAGCTGGGCTTAGCGGGGAAGGTGCACCCTGAGCGCTGAATGATGACGCTGGCAGCATAGTTGCCTGCACAGTGGCAGGCCACAAGAGGGTGGGTGCAGAGGGTGGGGTTCACGAACGCAAGGGCACCCGGCCCTCTGCCCAGAGCACACTGGCACAGCACATAGCTGCTCGCTGACACACACACAATGCACCAAGTAGTGTGTGGGTGTGGGTGATTACTAATCAGGCACGATGATGTCAGGCTACTGTGAGGGTGAGGGCATTGGGATGACTTGCTGAGACTGTGACCCAGCTGGGGCCAAGAGGCACAGGCGGATTCATAGGCACTGGTAGAGCTGGGCAGCTGTGGCAGCTGTGACCCTATCTGCTTGTCTGCTTGCTGTGTGGTGGATGAGTAGGCACACGCCGGGGTCAGGCAGGCAGCGGACCATGCCGCACCTGCTCGGCAGCATTCTGCCACGTCCTTGCCGTACACCAGCTGGCTGAGGAAGCCGCCCACAAAGGCGTCACCCGCCCCGTTCGTGTCCACGATCAGCTCGGGGGCGATCTGAGGGCAGGACAGGGCAAGACAATGCATGACAAAGCAGGACGAGGCCTGATAAGGCAGGGCGAGCCAGGCCAAGGTGTCCTGGCCACACCGACATCGCACCCAATGCCCAGTGCCCTACATGCCTAAAAGACCCACATGCCCTATGTGCCCTATATGCCCTATATGTGAACAGGTGATCATGCGTTGACTCGCTCTGAAGCCCTTAGCCAGGGAGCACTCAGGCGGGAACCATGTGGTGGTGATGACATCGATGGGCGCCCCTCCCTCTCCCCCAACCCACACCAGCAGTTCCCAGGCCATGCAGCCCACAGTGCAAGCACCTGATGTGCCCTAACTCACACCCTGGCCACACTTTGGACACACCCTGGTCACACACCTTTGGCACGGGGTAAAGCGTGGTGCGGCCGCCCACAGCCACGATGCTGGGCTGTGCGCCCTGCGTGAAGACCACGGTGCGTGGGCGGCAGCCGTTGGCCTTGGGCAGGCGGGACACCTGCAGCAGTGAGGACGCAGTGTCACGGCCTGCAATGCCATCCCAGCCAGTGTGGGACAGGAGAGGCACTGTCTTCCGAGCCCATCTGTAGCAGCAGAGGGACTGCCTGGGAAAGATGCGTAGTGCCGGACCAGTTGACTGCCTGCCTGGTGTGACGCATCCAGCCAGGTTGAGCCACTCCCCTTCCAACTGTGGCCATGGCCTGCTGCCAGCCTGGAGGACACCTGCCCCTTCCATGAAGCTGGCTGGCTGGCTGGTTGACAACCTGCCCGTGCAATGAACCACAAGCTTGCCCACCCTGCCTGCTCCCAGCACTCTTAGGCTCTGGCTTCCATACGTAAAGGAGGAGGGCTTCAAGTAGGGTGCGTTGTGGTGCTGCTGAGGGTTGGGGTGGCATGCATGGGCTGCTCTCGCGCCACTGTTGGCAGCCATGGCTTTGGTGGGGCTGGGAATAGTAGTTTGCGATGGTGGTGGTGGTGGTGGTGGTGGTGGTGGTGCCTACACCCACCTTGAGCGCCACCTGCTCCAGGTCCTGGGCGTCCCAGCCCTCACTCTCAGCAAACGCTGCTGCTTCCACCTGCACCAACACAGCCAAGCAGAGCCCAAATGGCCAGCAAGTCAATACTTTACTTATGTCCTCTTTGTTTTGAAAGAGAAATCAATGCCACAGACACATGCAGGCATGCAGCAGAGATAGGTGCCTTCAATTGCCCTGGCCTGCACCTGCTCAGTCAGGCACCAGGGTGCTGTGATCACTCGCTGGGGAAGGCAGGTGGTCAGTGTGGCTTGCGTGGTGGTGTTGGCCCACAACTGAACATGGTACCAGGGCCTAGCACACTGTTTGGGGCTTTGGCAGCTAGCTGAAAACACCAGCCAGCATGTGCGGGATTTGAACCCTGGTGGCGGCTCTAGCTCAGCCCAGCCTAGGATAGGTTTGAAAGCTTAGTGCATGTAGCATGGGATGCAAACCATGCAGCGTGCCAAACAAACCAGCACACCATATGGCTTAAGTCAGTATAGTCAAGTCGGGGCTAGTTGCCTTCTTTTGAGTGGCCGGTGTGACGCACCTCGTTAGCAAAGAGGAAGTCGATGTAGGGCATGCTGTCCATGAGTACCTTTTTGAAGGGTGGCACTTGCACGATGAATGGTGCCGATAGGTTCTGCGGTGCAGCAAGCAGAGTTCGCTTGATGTGGGTTCAGCTATCAGGCCTCACACACGTTCATATTTATTCAGTCCGGCACATGTGGCTGGCTGGCTATGCTGCAGTTTTCCTCCAGATGTGACGTACGAATCCTTGTCGCGTGCATGCTGACGTTGGTGTGACGGACGGCTGACAGAGCCCAGGGCTGAACACTTGTGGCGTGCCGGCCCTGCGACAGCCCCCGCACCATCGCATAGATCTTGTCGTGCTCAGCGGCGTGTTTGGCCACGGCCGCGATCGAGTCCGGCGACACGGTGATGAAGAAGCCGGTGCAGTAGATGATGCGTGCTGCCTCGACGAGGTCAAAATTGGCCAGGGCAAAGTCAGCCTGCAGGGCACCACACAGACAGGTGGGGACACAGGCAGGCAGGCAGGCAGGCAGGCAGGCAGGCAGGCAGGCAGGCAGGCAGGCAGGCAGGCAGGCAGGCAGGCAGGCAGGCAGGCAGGCAGGCAGGCAGGCAGGCAGGCAGGCAGGCAGGCAGGCAGGCAGGCAGGCAGGCAGGCAGGCAGGCAGGCAGGCAGGCAGGCAGGCAGGCAGGCAGGCAGGCAGGCAGGCAGGCAGGCAGGCAGGCAGGCAGGCAGGCAGGCTGTTAAGCAAGTGAGAGCCTAGGTGGGCATTCAGGCAATCACTCACTAGTGATGCTGCCTGCTGCCCACGACTCAACCCCCTGGTGAGCTCTTGGTGATGCTGACTTACTGTCTCACAGCCTGCCTTAACGCACACTGACTCCATCTGCCGCCCAGGACACGTCCATGCCCAGGACAGCACGAATCAGGTCTTGGCTGCCCTTGATCCACGGCTGTCTACCCCTGACCCCCCTTAGGACTCTCCCCTTCAACAGCCTGCCCTGGTCCTTTACACCCCCTCACCGTGACCTCTTGCTGATGCTGCCTTACCTCTCACTCCCTCACTCCCTAGCAGCTGGGCAGGCAGGCGGGCGGGCAGGCGGGCAGGCCATGACCTGACCGCACCATGAGCTCTCGATGAGGCTGCCATACCTCCCCTATCAGCCTGCCCCCACCACTTGCTGACTCCACCTTTAGGTCATGACTGCATGCCTGCATGAGGCTGTGAGGTGCTGCCTAGCCTGGCCTGGCTCCCCTGCCTTGCCCTGCCAGCCTGACCCCAAGTCGAGGTGTGTGCTGCTTGAGGTGTGTGCTGCTGCCCGTTCCCACCTTGAAGTTGTTTGCAGCCGCCAGGTTTGCCACCAAGGAGCGCTCAATGCCGGTGATGCAGACAGCGCAGGTGCCTGTGGGGGTACTGGGGTCCACCATGTACCTCACCTGGTGTCAGCAGGCAGCAGGGCTGGTGTCAGCAGGCAGCAGGGCTGGGGGCAGCAGGCAGCAGGCAGCAGGGCTGGGGGCGGCAGGCAGCAGGCAGCAGGGCTGGGGCCAGGCCAGGTAGCCAGCAAGGGGTGTTTAGGCTGAATGCTGGTGCACACCATGTGGCAGTGGTCCTGTGCACAGGGCCTTGCACTACACCCCTCCTCAGGCTATACTGGGGCAACCATGTAAGGCTTCCCTGCTCCCCACTGCTCAAGACACTGCCTACTCCAGCCCACCCCTCCCTTGATCCCCTGTCTCACTGCATCCCTCCCACAGTCGCTCCCCTCCTCCTACCCCTCTCCCTCTTCCCCTCCCCCTGCTTCTCACATTTACACCATCTGCCTTGGCAGTGGCAGTCATGGTGCGCCCAAACTCATCATCACCAATGCAGCCCATGTAGGCAGTGGCCTGGGGCACTTGCAGCATCCATTGGGCCACCCGGATGCTGTTCTGCCCCGCTCCCCCTGCTATGTACTCCACGCTGGGCTTGGCTGCAAGCTCCTGCCAGGACAGCAGCAGGTGCTGGGTCTTAGCTGCGATGGCAGAGGGTTCTGCAGCATGCTGTAGGGCTGGCAAGGCTGTTGTTGTTTTCATGATAGATCAGCTGGGGAAGTGAGGGCGGTCGTCATGTTTGTCAGCACGAGGCTGGTAATGCACGAGGCTGGTAATGCAATGCCAGTGATTGCAGTTCGCGCGGCGCGTCGCGCACCTCGTACATGGGCAAGTGCTTGGGTTCGGCCAGGATCTGGTTGGCCGGCTTGAGCTGCACAGATAAGCGACGGCGACGTGCGATGCAAGGGGCATCTTGTGTAGCCCTTGCATCCCAGCACTCACATCGTACTTGGCCATAAACTCTGAATCCACACTGGCGGATACATCAAGCAGCGGGTTGCCAAGGCACAAGATGGCACCCTCCATTGCAAGGTAGCTGGCGATGAAGGGCCGGCAATGAGCGAGGCGATGCGCCTGCGGCCGCTGTCCTTTTCAAAGTGACCTACAAATTCGCCGACCTGACCTCTATTTCCGGGTCCTTACCCACTCGCATACACTTGTCATCATCTACAACTGTTCTAGACGGCCAGCAATCTCACCAGCTTTCAAGTGACGACGCCGTCATCATTGCAGACAACAAAGTGGGCTCCGGTGTTAACAGAGTGGGTTTGGTATCGTCAACCCATGATAAGCCACTCTTTCCGAAGCTTCACAGACGACATCAGCTAGGGTGTATACCGGCAACACCAGCCATGCACGGCGATAACGAGGTCAAGAGACAAGCCATGGTTCCCTAAGAGCCGGCACAGCCTCAACCGCAGGAACGAGTGTTGAGAACAGGAGCCGACGACTGATCACGAGCCGTGGCTGATGCCGACAGATCTTGCTACACTGGGGACATTTGCGGCGCTGTGTTGCTGGAGAAGCTGCCGTTGCTTATGGGGCTGTCGCCCACGCCCAGGCGCGACGCTCCCGGCGCGCGATGGATTTGCATCGTGGGCCTTTACATGTGATGGTATAGGTCCTAACGCTGAATATGCGTCGTTCTGCAAACGGCGAGCCAGATGGACACAGTGCGAAAAGGGCGGCCACGCATTAGATTGTTCACAGCACCATATAGGATGCGCGTGCGGGTGCGTAGCGCTACCCAGCACCCCAGCTCATTGCTGAAACATTGGCGAATGACATTCGGTTGCGTTTTAGGTGGTTTCAGGTTTCTTAGGTATAATCCCTACAGCCCTCGTGCAACACCAAAAAAAGCACGAGTTGTAATCAAATACAGGCTGCGAGATCATCTGTCGCCCACGCAACAGGCTCAGGCCCTACCCCTGCCTTTGCCTCGCTTCCAGCCTAGGACACAGCCCCCTCCCCCCTGCTGCACCTGAGCCAGTGCCCAACCGTAGGCCTCCCCTCGGGGAAGGTGGCTGGATTGGGACATTCCGCGGTTGCTGAGGCCTTGGAGGCTGCCTTGACTATCTTGTGAATTTTCACACAACCGTGCATTTTTCACGGGGAACCCAAATTGCTAGAAAAGGCCACCGCCCGTCGCACTGCGCATCGCGTGATGGCTAAGAAGAAGCGGAAGGGTAGCGACAAGAAACGTAAAGGTTCGTGTCCCCAGCCGTGACGTGAGCCCTAGACGTGAGTTACGCGCTGTGTGATAACCCGTCGCTCCTGTTGGTTCCATCGCAGTGTCTCGTTCCGCGCAAGGCAAGCAACGACAGGATCGACGAGATGGCTGGACCACGCGTCGCCGTCAGGTGTGGGTCCGTCCCCGCCTTATGCGTCCCCGCACTGTTTGTGTTGACCCCGCCTTGTGTCTTGGCCTGTCAAAATGGCAGCCTCGCTTGGCTGCAGGTCATCAAGGTCCCCGAGGGCGCAGTGCTGCGCGGCTGCAAGAAGACCAGGCGCAAGCTGAAGGAGCACCTCCGGCTGCGGGCTGAGATCCACTCCCAGCTCCGCTTCATCGCTTCCTTGTTTGTCCTGCGTATCTTTCTCACCTGCCTGGTGGGCTACCCTACCCCGGGATGTGCCAGCGCCCCTCAGCCTCCAGCCGTGCAGCCCCCCCAACCCCCTGATGCTCCCCCCCTACCCCCACTCCCCCCACGGGCCCCTGCCCAGCCTGCCCAGCCTGCCCAGCCTCCCAGCATGGAGTGCGACAATGACTCCGACTCCGAGTCAGACTGTGGCTCAGAGCCAGAGCCACAGTCTGACTCGGAGTCAGAGTCAGAGTCAGAGCCTGAGCCAGTCACGCAACCCCCCCAAAGGCGCTGCAGCGCCCGCCTGGCAGCCCTTGCACCCGCAACACCCACAGGCCCTCCCTTGCCCCTTGACTGCGAGGACCCCCTGATGCCCAGGGGAGGCCCAGGGGCAAAGACCAGGATGGGGGCAGGGTAGTGCTTGTGGATGAGCACCGCACCAGCCGGGTCAGCTCAGCAGTGAATAGCAAGCAGCCCTGTGAGGTGGAGCTGAACACACTCAGTGCCACAAGACCCGCAGGCTGGAAGCCACCAGCAGGGCAGGTGGAACCCCGCCTGGTGCGGCCAGCCTGGAGCCAGGAGCGTGGCCAGCCAGTGCGGGGCCTGATGTGGTGCCCGGTAGTGGCCCCCCGCAGGCCCCCACAGGCCCCACGCAGCGGCCAGGCAGCCACACAGCCAGCAGCCTCAGAGCCAGGGCCCAGCACACCCCAGCCAGCCAAGCGCAGCAAGCCGGCAGCTGAGCCCACCAAGGGCAAGGGCAAGGCTGCCAAAGCAAAGCCAGCACCACAGCCAGGCAGGTGGCTGGACAGGGACTGCAATGCAGCATTGAACATGCAGCGGATTGGGGAGAGCAGGTGGCGGCCGCTGGAGCTGTGCTACTGGCCAGACCAGGGAGCTCTGCCAGCCAAGGGCAAGGAGTACCCTGGCCTGGGCTACAAGCGGCTGCGAGACAAGCCCCCCAAGGCCCAGGAGCAGCAGCAGCAGCCTGCTGTGGCACAGTAGTATGTGCCCCCCCCACTTTGAGCTGTCATCAGCTTACAATTAGTGCATGTTTTGTCATGCCAACTCTACATCATATGTTACAGTTCTGCTTTAAACCTAGTATGCATGTGTCCGGCTGCAAATCGTTTGTCCGGCTGCAAATCGTTACTAGCGTCCGCCGCCATCCTGAAGATACGGCTGCACTATTACATCATAGCCCTCGGGTCAGGCAATAGTGTAGGTGGTAGGCGAGCTCATGTGCCATGTGCACTGGGTTTACTCCACACATCCCAATAACACTGTTTGAGCCGGATCTAGTTAGTGGGTGCTAGTGGTCGCTAGTGGCTGCTAGTAGGTACTTCTGATCCGGCTCAAATGGAGGCCCTAGTGAGGGACAAGGGGGCTGTCGCCCACAGCTTGATGTGCCGCACCCTCGTCCGCACCATGGGCGCCGAGACTTTCCTTGCCCTGGTCGAGCTGTTGCTCTTCCAACCGCCTCTCGGCCTCTTCCCATGTCAGATACCGCTCCGTGTCGGTGTCGAAGACGTGCCACTTGGTGATGTGGTTGGTCAACAATCGGATGCTGAAGGGCGCCTCGTTCATGTACGGCCCGAGCTTCTCCCGCAATGCCGCAGTAGCGGTTTTCGCGTGGTAGTACGGCACCCCGGACCACAGCAGCAGGCCCGGCACTGGGTAGTTGGGGAAGTTGAGCAGGCTCTCCAACCAGCCCGGGAGCGGTGTAGTCACAGTGTGACTAATGATCGCGCGGGAGTGATCGTACGAGCGCGGCTTGAGGCCGCGTGCGCGCCATGGAATATGCGGGGCGGTGTGCCGTAGCAGGTTCAGGGTCGACAACCAGCAGTGGAACACGAGCCAGGGGCCCAGCCAACAGTTGATAACGCCTGTACAGACGACCGTGGCACATGCTTAGTGGGAAAGTAGACAGTTTGCACAGTGTTGCCATTGTCAAGTAAAACAGGTAGCTGAAACAGGCATTGCACGCTGTCAGGCAAGGGGAGCTGTGCCCCTCAGATACGCCATGCACACCAGCATGCACATCTCAAGGTTGTCAAGGGTGTTTTGGCCACTGACTTGCAGCACAATAGGCCCTGTGTGGCATACACAAAGAGTGAGCAAGGAGTGGTGGGTGGGTTGGGGGAGGGCCAGGCTGGCTGGCTGACAGTGTGGAGGGGTAGATGGGGAGGTGTGGCAAGGCACCAGCGGCAGCAAGGGGTGCAGCATGAGGCGCAGGGGGCTACAGGCAAAGGGCGAGGGCGAGGGGCATGCCTTTCTAGACCGTCTTCCTCACCTTCCCAGCCCAAGGAGACGAGGAGGCAGGGCAGCCCTAGCCCCAGCACGGCAGCAGGCAGCACCCAGCTCATGAGCACGGACATCCTCAGCCCCACGTAGATCTCCCGCAGGTCCCAGCCCTGCAGTTTCAGCCGCGCCAGTCACAGCCGCCCCTTGTGCTGTGTGGGAGTAGCAAGGGGGAGGGGCAGGGGGAAGCGCGGTGCTGAAGGTGGGCAGGAGGGTAAAGCAATAGGGGCTGCGCCGGCAGCTGGTTGCATGTGTGCCAGTGCTTCATCACCAGCGGCCCCCTGGCCCCTCTTCCAGCTTTCCCCTCCCCTGCCTGGCCTAACACCTGGTGTGCATCACTGGAGCGCATAGACCAGCTGCTGCCCCTAGGCACTGCCTCACAGTCCCTTGCTCCTGCCCTCCCTGCCTTCCCTGCCTTCCCTGCCTCTGCTGCCCCACTGTTGTTCAGACTCACATCCCTCGCTGCCAGCACTGTGCCTGGTGTGGGCTCCGGCACCTGACCCTCACCCTGAGCTTCCATGACCCTGCCACCCCCTCCCCCTGCCACCCCCTCCCCCTGCACCCCCTCCCTCAGCACCCCCTCCCCCTGCACCCCCTCCCCCTGCCACCCCCTCCCTCTGCACCCCCCTCACATGCACCCCCTCCCCCTGCCACCCCCTCCCCCTGCCACCCCCTACCACCCCCTCCCCCTGCACCCCCCTCACATTACCCTCTTCCCCTGCACCCCCTCACCTGCATACCATCGACCCAGTCCCCCAATGACATCAGCAGCTTGAGGGGGGTTGTAGCCACCAGCCTCATGACCAGGCGCTGCCAGGGGTGCGCTGCCGCCAGCTGCTGTAGCGTCAGGGGGTGGCAGCTGCCCTGGCTGTCTCCCCACAGCTCCGTAGGCTGCAGGCAGGCAGGCAGGCAGGCAGGCGGGGCCAGCTGGGGGGCCCGGAAACGCAGAATGCTGGGCGAGGTCCATGGCCTGGTGGATGTGGACAGACGGCGGTGGTGGTGGTAGGGGCAGCAGAGCAGGTCAGGCCGGACAGGCAGGAGGCAGGCCTAGGACAACCCTGCACCTGTCTCAGCTGCTCAGGTCTAGCAGGCGCAGCAGGCGGGCATGGCTAGCGCTGCAAGGGTGCAGCATGTGCACGGGCCAAGCAGGGCCGCCGCGTGGCCCCTGCGCGCTGCTGCACCCTGCTGCTGCACCCTGCGCCTGCTGCCTCTCCTGCTGCGCCTGCATGGACCTTGCTGTGCCTGCTGAGCTGAGCGCGTGTGGCTGCACCAGCCCTGCTGTCCCTCCACAGCACCACACCAGGCCCACCAGGCCAGTGCGCCGGCCTTAGTCTGCCAGGCTGGGCTCACCTAGGCCCTATTGTGCCAGGTGGTACCTGTTGTGCCAGGCTGGGCTCACCTAGGCTGCCGCCAGGGGGCAACAAGGGTAGAGCAGCTGCCAGGCAGGCGATGATGAGGCCAGTGCGGCCCTACCCTGATGCTGGCACTTGGCTGCCTGCTCGGAGACGGGGCACGCAGCTCAGCCCCTGCCCTTACCCCTGCCTCTGCCCCTTACTTTGACCCTGACCCTGACCCTGCTCCTGGTAACTGTACAGCAGCTCTACACGCTCACCCACCGCATGCCAGTCACCCTCCTGCATCACTGCAGGCATCACTCCCTGCTGCTGCTGCCCCGCTGCCCTGCCTACTACTTGCCGTCCCCCCACCTTCATGCTCTCCTGCCTGCCCTGCTGCCACCTGGCCTGCCTGGCTGTGCGGCTGCGCGCTCACCCAGACGTGCCTACTGGGAGACTGCTAGGAGACTGCTGGGAGACGCTGTGCGCTACTGCACCCTGATGAGGCACCCTGCACCCGCAGCGCAGCTATCTCACCCGGATGTGGTGGTCAAACAGGCGCAGCCGCCACACCTCGAAGCTGTTCAAGGACGGAGCCATCAGCAGGCTGCCCACCAAATCCTGCGCTGGGCAACACACACACCATTTGTTTCACTTAGGGCTGAGCAGAGATGAGGAGGGCAGGGCGGGCAGGGGGGGCAGGGCATGGCTGGCACGCCTGACAGCACAAGGCTCCATGTTCCTGGCATCACACCACCTGCTGGCACAGCCTGGGAGCAGAGTGCACTGTGGCCGTTTTCATGCCAGCCAGCAGGATGGCTGTAAGTGCCGCTGGCTCTCTGCAATTGTGACTGCGGCTGGCTGCCTGGGGATGCGGCTGGCTTCCTGTAACTGCGGCTGGCTTTCTGTTACTGTAACTGTGACTGGCTGCCTGGATTTGTAGCTGGCTGCCACTATGGGCAGACTGGCTGGCTGGTCATTAGCTGTGGCTGCCAGCACGCATGTCTGGCTAAGCAGGTGTCTGGCCTGAACCGGTGGCTTGCGTAGAGAGGGGTCATCTGCGAGGGAGGTAGACGACAAGGGGCTGACCTGGGTGGCAGGGAACTCCGGGAGGAAGCAGCCTTTGGCGCACTCCTGAGCTAGCTGGAAGAGCCCAGCGTACCCCGTGCCGATGCAAACCCACGTCGCCAGCTGCTGCCACACCGGCATGATGCTGTGCATGTACCACTGCCATGACAGGCCCAAGGCGATCAGCGCCACGGGGGCTAGGAAGCCTTGCATTGCCCGCCCGAGCTGTGGTTCCAGTACGTCCTCTGGCAAGGCTGCAACAAGGACCTCCGGAGCAATGCCAGCGGGCAGGCTGGTGCCCACGCTGGAGAATCCCCATTCGTCGGCTAGCACGTAGCGCTGTGTCTCTGACAAAGAGTCTGTCCAGACTGGCGCTGCGCCGACGGTGTCCAACTCGGTCAACCGTGCCTGGGGGTCGGCGCTGTGGCACCGCAGGGTGCGCTGTGGCCTGAGGTACACGGTCGAAACTGCATGACAGCACTGGCGGGCCAAACTGCCTCGGCCCAGGCGCGACGCTCCCGGCGCGCGATGGATTTGCATCCTGGGCCTTTACATGTGATGGTATAGGTCCTAACGCTGAATATGCGTCGTTCTGCAAACGGCAGGCCTCCAGATGGACACACTGCGAAAAGGGCGGCCACGCATTAAGCTTGTTCACAGCACCATATAGGATGCGCGTGCGGGTGCGTAGCGCTACCCAGCACCCCAGCTCATTGCTGAAACATTGGCGAATGACATTCGGTTGCGTTTTAGGTGGTTTCAGGTTTCTTAGGTATAATCCCTACAGCCCTCGTGCAACACCAAAAAAAAGCACGAGTTGTAATCATATACAGGCTGCGAGATCATTATTGGAAAGGCTACTGCTAGTGTGCCTACTGCCCACTTCAGCTCAGCCCTCTGGTGTGTGTGCCTCCAGGTCTACTACTAGCAAGAGCTCTAACTAACCCTATAGCTCTCAATGACACACATCCCCCTTGTGGGGGGTTTGGTATCTTGTTTTCTTGGGTTGTATTGCTGTAGCTGGCTATCGCCGCCACTTGCGCCGCCACTTGCGCAACAGGGCCTTATCGGGCAGGTACACCCGCACCTGGCCTGGCTGGCCTGGCTTTGGCAAGGCTGGGCAGCCCTCCCAGTAACCCTATGAAACGAGTACAGCCCCCTCGTCCCTCACTAGGGCCTCCATTTGAGTGGGACCACTAGGGGCCACTAGGGGCCACTAACGGGACCCGGGGACTACTCAGAATGGTGTTCAGGGGCTGTGTGGAGTATACCCAATGCACATGGACATGGTGCATGAGTGCCTACCACCTATACTATTGCCTGACCCGTATAAGAGGCTATAGTCTAGAGTTGTCATGACCTGCATGCACTAAATGTGAGCTGACGAATGCAGCTGTCTGAATGTACAACATTAGACATGCAGTGCATTGGGGAGAGCAAATGGCGTCTGCTGGAGCTGTGTTGGTGGCCTGGGCTGCCTCAGCTGGCTGAGATGGTGTGTGGCTCCAAGGCCTAGCTGACATGCGCCGTGGGTGTTGCGTACGACCAAGGCTGTAACAGAGCACTTGTTCACACAACCGTGTATTTTTCACGGGAAACCCAAATTGCTAGGAAAGGCCACCGCCCGTCGCACTGCGCATCGCGTGATGACTAAGAAGAAGCGGAAGGGTAGCGACAAGAAACGTAAAGGTTCGTGTCCCCAGCCGTGACGTGAGCCCTAGACGTGAGTTACGCGCTGTGTGATAACCCGTCGCTCCTGTTGGTTCCATCGCAGTGTCTCGTTCCGCCCAAGGCAAGCAACGACAGGATCGACGAGATGGCTGGACCACGCGTCGCCGTCAGGTGTGGGTCCGTCCCCGCCTTATGTGTCCCCGCACTGTTTGTGTTGACCCCGCCTTTTGTCTTGGCCTGTCAAAATGGCAACCTCGCTTGGCTGCAGGTCATCAAGGTCCCCGAGGGCGCAGTGCTCCGCGGCTGCAAGAAGACCAAGCGCAAGCTGAAGGAGCACCTCCGGCTGCGGGCTGAGATCCACTCTCCACTAGCCAGGAGCGTGGCCAGCCAGTGCGGGGCCTGGTGTGGTGCCCGGTAGTGGCCCCCCGCAGGCCCCCACAGGCCCCACGCAGCAGCCAGGCAGCCACACAGCCAGCAGCCTCAGAGCCTGGGCCCAGCACACCCCAGCCAGCCAAGCGCAGCAAGCGCAGCAAGCGCACCAAGGCTGAGCCAGGGGCAGCTGAGCCCACCAAGGGCAAGGGCAAGGGCAAGGCTGCCAAAGCAAAGCCAGCACCACAGCCAGGCAGGTGGCTGGACAGGGACTGCAATGCAGCATTGAACATGCAGCGCATTGGGGAGAGCAGGTGGCGGCCGCTGGAGCTGTGCTACTGGCCAGACCAGGGAGCTCTGCCAGCCAAGGGCAAGGAGTACCCTGGCCTGGGCTACAAGCGGCTGCGAGACAAGCCCCCCAAGGCCCAGGAGCAGCAGCAGCCGCCTGCTGAGGCACAGTAATGTGTTTCCCCCCCACTTGAAGCTGTCATGAGCTTACAATTAGTGCATGTTTTGTCATGCCAACTCTACATCATAGCCCTCGGGTCAGGCAATAGTGTAGGTGGTAGGCGAGCTCATGTGCCATGTGCACTGGGTTTAATCCACACAGCCCAATAACACTGTTTTAGTCGGGTCTAGTTAGTGGCTGCTAGCGGCTGCTAGATCCGGCTAAAATGGAGGCCCTAGTGAGGGACAAGGGGGCTGCCTCAGCTGTCTAAGCTACCAGCTATAAGCTGCGTTAGCATACAGGCGGTACAACACACTACTCACAGCAAGCATTCTGTACTTGTTGGGGTCTGTGGGGTCTGTGTCCTTGAAGAGGGGGCTGATTCTAGCAAGTTTTGTTGGCCTGACTGAATGTACACCACCATGGAGCTCAGGGTCAGGGTTCTGCGCATGTGCCTGTGGTTCCATAGCCTGGGTTCCACATGTGGGATAGTAGCGGCATGTGGGAATAGAAACAAGTACAGACCAGCTGCTCTGCCCTGCAGCCCCGTTGCCCCTGCCAACTGGTCCTTCTGGAACCGATCTGCAGGCTGCAGCCCAATTACGCCAACCTGCAGCGCCTCTGATCAGCAGCCCTTGCTGGTACTGCCCTGTCGCCCAGCTGCCCTGCTGCCCCGCTGCTGCCCTGCCTCCCTGTTGCCCTGTTGCTCTGCTGCTGCAAAACTGCTGCTCCTGCCATGGTTAGCCTGCCTGGGTTCCATTTGTGTGAATAGTAACGGCCAACCGGCAGCCATCTTCTGCTACCCACCTAGTGGCTCAGCTTCATCATTTGCCATTGTTTTAGATGCAGCCTCTTTCTCCTGTAGGTGAACACGAGATCTCTGTGCGAAGAAGGAAGGGACTCCTGACTCGGAGGTGACTGACTCGGAGGTGAGCCACCGCCATGTTGTAGCCACACTGCACTGCACTGCACCTGCTCCACTGCTGGGCCCTCACGCGATATTGGCTTCGTAAGCCCGGTATGCCTGCCCCTCCACATGCCCGCTCACAGTCACTCGTCTCGGTCATCCGCCCCTATGACCTGGCTGGCCTGCTATGGTGCAAGCCCCAAGCATTATGCACAAGCTGAAGCCCAGGGTCCCTCATGCCAGTCGCCTTGCCAGTGACATGGCAAACAAGGGATTGACCCGCCCCGTAGGCCCAACCCCACCCAAACCCTGGCTTGTGCCCCAGCAGCCTGGCTGCTTGCATGTCTTGGCATCCTTGTGTCAGTATGCCTCAGGCCTGACCCCTTCTCTGCACATCACATGGCTGGCACGGCATCGCTAGCCATGCTGTGGTGTGGTGATCCCCATGGGCGAGAAGGCACAGCATCTGTTGAGTCGCCAACTCAAGGCTTGCGGGACGTTGAAAACAGACAAATCACTGGTCTGACATCCCCCTTCATACCTACACCAACTGACACCTGATACTCATGCATCACAGGACACGGGATGCGGTAGGGCTGTGATTGCTCACCAGCAGTTTTGCATTCGTTGACTGTTGTTGTCGCTGCTCCTGTTGCCTGTTCAAGTGATGTGCAGGCCACCGACCATTGCGAACAAGTTGTAAGTCATGTGGCTTCAAGCTCTTGGCACCCTCAGGGCTATCGTCACACCAAGGTATGTGTGTGAAGCCCTACTCGTTGGTCCTGCCAGAGTGCCGGCATGCTGTGTGCTATGGGTTACCGGCACGCATGGGCCATGGCATCAACCACCTGTGCCCCCTGCACCTAGATGTGGGGAATCCTATCTAAGACGCACGCAGGACACATCCCCCATTCAATAGCATCATTAACATCACCGTTATCATCACCGTCATCACCGTTATGCATACATGGCATTTGCTGATTTGTGATAAAACTGTGTATGAAAGGTCTTGACCGTGAGCATCATTTCTATCATGATGTACAATTGCATGTTTAAGGGTCTTGATCTGTGAGTGTCTTTTCCACCTGAGCGGCTGGAATGTCTGCTTACGTTGCATCACCCCCTACAGTGCCTTGACCATGACAGTGGAGTCACCATGGGATACATGCACACCTAGCCAGCGCATCAGGCATGGGCATTGGCCAGCATGGGCCCCATGGCTGCATGCCGTGTGGCATCATGACATTGTGAGCATGGTCTGGCATGCATGATCAAGTGATGATAAACCCTAGATGACGAGTCTGAGGCCAGGGCCTAGCTTTGGTTGAGTCCTGCCAAATAGATGACAAACAAGGCATTTGTCTGATGATCCATGCATCCAGCATGACCAAGACACTCCACAATGGTTTGGAAGTGGCACATGTGAACAGCCACCACACTGCAATGTTGCTGCAATGTTGCTGCTGCTGCTGGTGATGACAATGTTACTGCAATGTTGCTGCTGCTGCTGGTGATGACAATGTTAATAATGATGATGATGATGATGATGATGATGACGATGATGGTAATGATGATGATGATGATGATGATGATGATGATGATGATGATGATGATGATGATGATGATGATGATACAGATGTGCATCAAGACTCAGCTACTACTGGTGTACTGCGCCACTAGGATGCCCTAGTGCTGATACGGCTCTGCTGGTCAACTACGGCTCATGTTGACTGCATCTCATGTCAACTTCACCTTCCTGCACCCTCTGCTCCTGCAGGTGCTTGCCAGGCTTGAGCTGGAGCTGAATCTAACGTGCGGGAGTTCTCAACATTGAATGTCGTCATCTACCTGCCACTTGATACCCTGCAGGCGGCATGTAGTCCCATGTCTAGGCTGTCATTGAACAGTGCCAAGCAGCCATATCAGTGGAACCCAAAGGTTATCTTGTCCCCGCCAGCTAGTTGACAAAACAACATGATCACCATCTAATACTACATCATCTTAAAGCCATGAACAAGAGATAGCAGGGGGCAGCTGCACCATCTGTGCCACTACTGCAAATGCAATGTTGCCAGAGAAGTTTTATTGTCTTGGCAGCTCGGTGTTCATTTGAACCAGCAGAACCATATGGCTGTGGCTGCATAGCTTCATTTCTTTCATGCAAGGTCACGGAAACTGGCGACAACATTACCGGTGTTGGCGCCCTCAGCCGCAACAGCTGCGCCAACTCACCGTCAACCGCTGATGAGGTCTCACCGGCTCGATGAGGAACGATAGGCACTTGAGGCTCACGGGGCGCGTGCTGGCGTGTTGCGCACAGTTTTCATACGGTCGAATGTGAACTTGACGTCAAAAACGTTGAATACATCAGATGGTGCGTTCGCCATCCAGGATGCACACTTGCATCCCCTGTGTATCCTGTGTAGATACTCCAAGGTGCGAAGTTGCCAATCACATGCACCGTACACATGTTTCACTCTGATAGGGTCTTTGGGAGTGAATGGCAGACATACTCATACATGCCCAAGCGACAACCACGTTACAACATGCCATGCATGGCCCTGGCCATGACGCAAAACAATGCAAACTAGGGCTTTGCGGAGCCTTCGACAACGCCCAACTGTTATGCTTGCTATGCCTGCAAATATACGAAACTGATCGTGATCCACAAATCATCAAGGCTGTATCATAACGAAACCAAGTAGAAGCGATGCCCAAATGGGAGCACGCAGATCTTGCTTCAGGGCTTCGGCACGTGTACGACGAACTCAGCTCGCAGCCCCCGATTGATGCAATCCCTGGCATCGCTCAGCGGTTACAGGCGCACGTGGTGCGTAGCTTGGCGTGCCCTTGGCCTGAGTGGCCAACGATTTGAAAATTAAAGTCAAGCTGAGGGTGCCTGGTTGTTGTTGCAGGATGCCATAAAGAAGCTGCCTGACACAAAGCAAAACCGTGTGTATGACGCGGTGAGCACAGCAGTGGTGTGGACCCCAGACAGTTTGCATGCACTGAGTGTTGCATGCACCAAGCCAGCAGCTAGTGCAGCCAGGCAGCCACGTGAGCAGGTCATGCAGTCAGGCAGCCAGCCACCTGCACCGCAGGGGGCCAGACACCAGCCAGCAGGCAACTACCCTTTGTCAGGCTGCGCCCAGGAGGGCCTAGCCTGGAGGGCGGCATAGTGGGGAAGAGAGGGGGGACGCAATAGGACAGACAGCAGCAGGCGGGCGTGGGGCTCGGGGTGGGGTGTGGCAGCAACAGCAGGAGAACCTCCGGGTCTGTCCTTAGCTGCGAGGGGGCAGGGGGAGGGCATAGGATGTGCAGCACAAAGCTGCGGGGAGCGGCAGCAGCAGCCAGGCAGGAAGCTAGGTCAGCATGGTGGCCTGGATAGCCAGCAGCAGCTCGCTGGGTCCTAGCTAGGGGCCAAACAGGCAATCATGAGTGTTCTGGCTGCAATGGCGCAAGGTGCCAGTGGCCAGCATTCTCTTCACTGGGCAGGTCTGCGAGGCATGCTGCACAGTGAGGGGTGCATGGTGATGAGATGGGCAGGGTCGGCCAATGGGGGTTGAGTGGACAGGGCGGTTGCGCTAGGAAATGGACAGCATCCTTTCACCAGGCAGGTCTATGAGGTGAATCTCAGCAGGTGTGTGCGTGAGAATGAGAGGCGCAGGGTCGGCAAACATGGCAGCATGAAGGGAGGGGAGGGGCAGGGAGAGGCAAAGGTGACAGGGGGCAAGGGGTGCTGGCAGGGTCCTGGGTGTCCAGGTATCCAGCAGCTGTGTGGCGTGAGCAGAGGGGCCTTGTAGCAGTACATCAGCAGTACATCAGCAGTGCATCAGTAGTACATCAGCAGTACATTGGCAGTACAGCGGCGGGCTGGGGGGCTGAGGGGTTAGACCTGTGTCAGGTCAGGATCAGGTTAGGTCTGGCTAGGTGCGTGGGGATGTGACCCACCAGCAGGTCTAAGAGGCATAGTGTGACAGCAGTGTGACAAGACGTGTGACTTTATATGCCCCGCTGCCTCCCTGCCCCCCCTTTGGCCCATATCAACAATCACAGCCTCTTGCCTGCTGCCTGACCCCTGCTGCCCGTGCTTGTGCTGCTGCTGCTGCTTGACCCCTGCTGCTGGTGTTTGTGCTGCTGGCTGACGCTGTTGCTGAATGCGCTGTTGCCTGTGTGGCTGCCCTGATGCTGGCCTGCTGCCCCCTGACCCCTGATGCCTGTGTCGCTGCCGCCTGACCCCTGCTGCCTGACCCGCTGCCGCCAGGCCTTGAAGGTCAACACCCCGCAGTTTGCGCTGCTGGCGGACTATTGCCCCACCTTCGCACGCATGCACCTCAGCGGGGGGGCAAGCCTGCTGCACGTCCTCACAAGAGCACCGGTAGGTGGTTCAGGGCGCCTGCAGTCAACCGGGGTCATAGGCGTTTAGATGGATCAGCAGCAGCAGCAGCAGCAGCAGCAGCATAGCCCTACCTCCCAGGGCCCTCACCCGACCTTGGCTATTGCCAGCCCCTTCCAGCACACCCATCGCCAGCCCCCTCACGCAGTCCCCTCCAACAGACCCCTCCAGCAGCCCCCTCCAACACACCTCAGCAGGGGGTGGCACGGCTGGGGATGAGGGGACTTGGGTGAGCTTCAACTCCACTGTGTGCAGCGTGACTGGGCACCGTGGCCAGCTGCTGGGCAGGGCTGGCTCACTGCTGGGTGCCTCCAGGGGGCAGGCTGGCAGGCTACCATTTGTGACACAGCTGCCCTGTCGCTTCCCAGCTTCCCACCAGGGTTCAACCCCCACCCAGCTTCTGCCACCAGGGTTTGAAACCCACCCACCCACCCCCACCAGGTTTCGAATCCCAATCACCCCTGCCACCAGGGTTCGATTCCCACCCTTTCTCCGCCACCAGGGTTCAAATCCCACCTCCTGCGCCACCCAAAGCCCCCTGGCCTGCAGGGCTGATGTCCTCCCCCCGGCCGCCCGCCCTCCCCAGGTGCATGCGGCGCCTAGCAGCAGCGTGGCCAGCCTGCTGACCTGCGCCACCGACATCCTGCTGGTGCACCGCAAGGGGGCGCTGCCAGGCCCTCACGCCCTGCTGCCCCAGGCGCTGCAGACCGACCTGGGGCTAGGGCTCCAGGAGGGCAAGCTGCTGCCACTGGTCTCACAGGTGGCTGTGAAACCTGAACACCCCTCCTCCCCTACACCCTCCTCCCCTCCTCCCCTACACTAACCTCATCCCAGCTTCGGCTCTGCCCCCTGCCCCCTGCCCCCTGCCCCCTGCCCCCTGCCCCCTGCCCCCTGCCCCCGCCCCTGCCCCCTGCCCCCTGCCCCCCTGCCCCCTGCCCCCTGCCCCCTGCCCCCTGCC
>JASKMD010000437.1:0-11896 GCA_030144725.1 Haematococcus lacustris
GCCCAGCCCAGCCCAGCCCAGCCCAGCCCAGCCCAGCCCAGCCCAGCCCAGCCCAGCCCAGCCCAGCCCAGCCCAGCCCAGCCCAGCCCAGCCCAGCCCAGCCCAGCCCAGCCCAGCCCAGCCCAGCCCAGCCCAGCCCAGCCCAGCCCAGCCCAGCCCAGCCCAGCCCAGCCCAGCCCAGCCCAGCCCAGCCCAGCCCAGCCCAGCCCAGCCCAGCCCAGCCCAGCCCAGCCCAGCCCAGCCCAGCCCAGCCCAGCCCAGCCCAGCCCAGCCCAGCCCAGCCCAGCCCAGCCCAGCCCAGCCCAGCCCAGCCCAGCCCAGCCCAGCCCAGCCCAGCCCAGCCCAGCCCAGCCCAGCCCAGCCCAGCCCAGCCCAGCCCAGCCCAGCCCAGCCCAGCCCAGCCCAGCCCAGCCCAGCCCAGCCCAGCCCAGCCCAGCCCAGCCCAGCCCAGCCCAGCCCAGCCCAGCCCAGCCCAGCCCAGCCCAGCCCAGCCCAGCCCAGCCCAGCCCAGCCCAGCCCAGCCCAGCCCAGCCCAGCCCAGCCCAGCCCAGCCCAGCCCAGCCCAGCCCAGCCCAGCCCAGCCCAGCCCAGCCCAGCCCAGCCCAGCCCAGCCCAGCCCAGCCCAGCCCAGCCCAGCCCAGCCCAGCCCAGCCCAGCCCAGCCCAGCCCAGCCCAGCCCAGCCCAGCCCAGCCCAGCCCAGCCCAGCCCAGCCCAGCCCAGCCCAGCCCAGCCCAGCCCAGCCCAGCCCAGCCCAGCCCAGCCCAGCCCAGCCCAGCCCAGCCCAGCCCAGCCCAGCCCAGCCCAGCCCAGCCCAGCCCAGCCCAGCCCAGCCCAGCCCAGCCCAGCCCAGCCCAGCCCAGCCCAGCCCAGCCCAGCCCAGCCCAGCCCAGCCCAGCCCAGCCCAGCCCAGCCCAGCCCAGCCCAGCCCAGCCCAGCCCAGCCCAGCCCAGCCCAGCCCAGCCCAGCCCAGCCCAGCCCAGCCCAGCCCAGCCCAGCCCAGCCCAGCCCAGCCCAGCCCAGCCCAGCCCAGCCCAGCCCAGCCCAGCCCAGCCCAGCCCAGCCCAGCCCAGCCCAGCCCAGCCCAGCCCAGCCCAGCCCAGCCCAGCCCAGCCCAGCCCAGCCCAGCCCAGCCCAGCCCAGCCCAGCCCAGCCCAGCCCAGCCCAGCCCAGCCCAGCCCAGCCCAGCCCAGCCCAGCCCAGCCCAGCCCAGCCCAGCCCAGCCCAGCCCAGCCCAGCCCAGCCCAGCCCAGCCCAGCCCAGCCCAGCCCAGCCCAGCCCAGCCCAGCCCAGCCCAGCCCAGCCCAGCCCAGCCCAGCCCAGCCCAGCCCAGCCCAGCCCAGCCCAGCCCAGCCCAGCCCAGCCCAGCCCAGCCCAGCCCAGCCCAGCCCAGCCCAGCCCAGCCCAGCCCAGCCCAGCCCAGCCCAGCCCAGCCCAGCCCAGCCCAGCCCAGCCCAGCCCAGCCCAGCCCAGCCCAGCCCAGCCCAGCCCAGCCCAGCCCAGCCCAGCCCAGCCCAGCCCAGCCCAGCCCAGCCCAGCCCAGCCCAGCCCAGCCCAGCCCAGCCCAGCCCAGCCCAGCCCAGCCCAGCCCAGCCCAGCCCAGCCCAGCCCAGCCCAGCCCAGCCCAGCCCAGCCCAGCCCAGCCCAGCCCAGCCCAGCCCAGCCCAGCCCAGCCCAGCCCAGCCCAGCCCAGCCCAGCCCAGCCCAGCCCAGCCCAGCCCAGCCCAGCCCAGCCCAGCCCAGCCCAGCCCAGCCCAGCCCAGCCCAGCCCAGCCCAGCCCAGCCCAGCCCAGCCCAGCCCAGCCCAGCCCAGCCCAGCCCAGCCCAGCCCAGCCCAGCCCAGCCCAGCCCAGCCCAGCCCAGCCCAGCCCAGCCCAGCCCAGCCCAGCCCAGCCCAGCCCAGCCCAGCCCAGCCCAGCCCAGCCCAGCCCAGCCCAGCCCAGCCCAGCCCAGCCCAGCCCAGCCCAGCCCAGCCCAGCCCAGCCCAGCCCAGCCCAGCCCAGCCCAGCCCAGCCCAGCCCAGCCCAGCCCAGCCCAGCCCAGCCCAGCCCAGCCCAGCCCAGCCCAGCCCAGCCCAGCCCAGCCCAGCCCAGCCCAGCCCAGCCCAGCCCAGCCCAGCCCAGCCCAGCCCAGCCCAGCCCAGCCCAGCCCAGCCCAGCCCAGCCCAGCCCAGCCCAGCCCAGCCCAGCCCAGCCCAGCCCAGCCCAGCCCAGCCCAGCCCAGCCCAGCCCAGCCCAGCCCAGCCCAGCCCAGCCCAGCCCAGCCCAGCCCAGCCCAGCCCAGCCCAGCCCAGCCCAGCCCAGCCCAGCCCAGCCCAGCCCAGCCCAGCCCAGCCCAGCCCAGCCCAGCCCAGCCCAGCCCAGCCCAGCCCAGCCCAGCCCAGCCCAGCCCAGCCCAGCCCAGCCCAGCCCAGCCCAGCCCAGCCCAGCCCAGCCCAGCCCAGCCCAGCCCAGCCCAGCCCAGCCCAGCCCAGCCCAGCCCAGCCCAGCCCAGCCCAGCCCAGCCCAGCCCAGCCCAGCCCAGCCCAGCCCAGCCCAGCCCAGCCCAGCCCAGCCCAGCCCAGCCCAGCCCAGCCCAGCCCAGCCCAGCCCAGCCCAGCCCAGCCCAGCCCAGCCCAGCCCAGCCCAGCCCAGCCCAGCCCAGCCCAGCCCAGCCCAGCCCAGCCCAGCCCAGCCCAGCCCAGCCCAGCCCAGCCCAGCCCAGCCCAGCCCAGCCCAGCCCAGCCCAGCCCAGCCCAGCCCAGCCCAGCCCAGCCCAGCCCAGCCCAGCCCAGCCCAGCCCAGCCCAGCCCAGCCCAGCCCAGCCCAGCCCAGCCCAGCCCAGCCCAGCCCAGCCCAGCCCAGCCCAGCCCAGCCCAGCCCAGCCCAGCCCAGCTGTAACGTGCATATAAGGCCACAGGCGTTGCACGTTGTCATCTCATGAGCTCCTATTAGTCGTTACATTGGTTTCCGACCGGATGCCCTTGCCGTAGTGCAAGGGGTAACCTTTGGTGTGGAGGTGATGGCCCACCCAGGTTCGATCCCCGGCAAACGCGTGGAGTTCTCCCCTAATCGATATCATCGAATCGTGCCTTCGAGCCAAATAGGGGGGGGAGGAATGTAACGTGCATATAAGGCCACAGGCGTTGCACGTTGTCATCTCATGGAAGTGCGTGTGGCGCAGGCTCTGCCCCAGGTTCCACCTGTGGGTACTCCCTCAAATGCCCCCACTGCCGTTGATGCTTTGGCCCCCCGGCCCACAGTGTCTGATAACCCTGTTGCTGCTCACCATAGTAGGCTCCCTGAGCTTGAGGCCCCATCTGCTGCTGACACCTCAGTGCACTATCCTGCAGCTCCTGCCCACCCATTGGAACTGGCTGATCACCTGGTCCATGGTTACCGGCTTGACCCTGCGTTTACTGCTGAAGCTGATCTGTCTGGCATGTACATGGACGACCATGGCCTGTGGCGGCGCACTGGCAAGGGCACAGTGATGGTTCCCAATGACCCTGAACTGCGTGAGTACATTCTGCATGAAATGCATGATGCTGCCTATGCTGGTCATGTGGGTATAACCAAAACCCTTGAGAGGCTGTCACGAGTGTTCTACTGGGACACCATGCGTGCTGATGTCAGGCACTATGTCACTACCTGTGATGCCTGCCAGCGTGACAAGTCCTCCACACTGAAGCCTGGTGGCTTACTCAACCCACTGTCCATTCCAGATTACCGTTGGGAGTCAGTGTCAATGGACCTGATCACCAAGCTGCCATCTGCTTCACATGGGTTTGATGCCATCTGTGTCTTTGTTGACAGGCTCAGTAAGATGGTGCACTTTGTGCCCTGCAAGGAGAGCATGAATGCCAAGGGCTTTGCCCGTCTGTTTGTTGACAATGTCTTCAAACTGCATGGCCTGCCAAAAGACATGGTCTCTGACCGTGGTCCCATTTCCACAACACTTTCTGGCACCATGTGCAGAAGTTGCTGGGCATGAGAGGTTCCTTGTCTTCCTCCTATCACCCTCAGTCTGATGGCCAGACTGAGAGGTACAACCGTGTGTTGGAAGAGATGCTACGTCATTACATCTCTCCCACCCAAGCTGATTGGCCTGACTATCTGTCACTTGCTGAGTTTGCTGTGAACAACTCATGGCAAGAGTCCATCAAGTCTACACCGTTCCTGGTTAATACCGGACAGTCCCCCATTACCCCTATGCTCCACTCTCTACCTGACAAGGGGCGGTGCCCTGAAGGCCTGTCCTATGCTACTTGGTGGCAGGAGGCTGTGGCTAAGGCCAAGCTATGCATGCAGGCTGCTCAGCAACGTCAAGCTGCCTATGCCAACCAGGACCGTCGAGATGTGCATTACAAGGTGGGTCAAATGGTCCTGCTCAGCACTAAGAACATGAGGTTGAAGCCAGGCAAAGCACGTAAGCTGCTGCCACGTTTTGTGGGGCCCTTCAAGGTGCTTGGCTTGGTTGGCCAGGTTGCAGTGAACCTGCAGCTGCCTGCCTCCATGTCACGTCTTCACCCTGTGTTCCATGTGTCACTCATCAAACCCTACACTGGCACTGATGTGGGCTTCATGCCTCCGCCTGTTGAGTGGCTTGATGAGGAGCCTGTGTACTATGTTCAGCGTCTGCTAGACCACAGACATGTGCATGCAGGAAAGGCCAAGGAGTACCTGGTGCAATGGGAAGGCTATGATGCCGACCACAACACCTGGGAGCCACGTTCCAACTTGGTTGGCTGTGACAAGATCCTGGCTGAGTACAATGCAGCTCACAACCTGAAGTAAGTCCTAGGCCATGCATGCTGGTATGCTGCTGGACTATGGCATTCTCAGCATGCTTGTACCTCTGGTCAGCTGCTACCTGTGTGGTTATGGTTTCCCTGTGTCTAGTCGGCACGATGGTCTTTGACCGCTCCCTGAGCTATGACCTGGTGCGCCCTTTGGGTTGCCCAGTAGCTAAATCAGCATGCTGTAGGCAATGCGAGTCACGTGGTTTTACCCGTGGCGGAACGGAAGCCCCTTTGGAGGGGGAGGAATGTAAAGTGCGCACCTTTGGAAGAGATTGCCGCTTCGCGTCGTCTGGGCTGTCTCGTGAATGCGAGCCGTCGCGGGACGCGGGTTACACGTGTAGAGTGAGATTTGGCAGGTTAAAGACTAGCGCATTGCGTTCGTGAGTACAACTGGTTCGATTCCAGGGAGCCCCGTTCTAAGCTCTAGCCATTCTCGCAATACACCGTTGTAACCCAACACCCTAGTCGGAAGTCACCGCCTCGACTGGACCGGCCTTCGAGCTTGTGTCAAAAGGTCATCTGACGTTGCGTCCCCGCACGTTACACCAGCCCAGCCCAGCCCAGCCCAGCCCAGCCCAGCCCAGCCCAGCCCAGCCCAGCCCAGCCCAGCCCAGCCCAGCCCAGCCCAGCCCAGCCCAGCCCAGCCCAGCCCAGCCCAGCCCAGCCCAGCCCAGCCCAGCCCAGCCCAGCCCAGCCCAGCCCAGCCCAGCCCAGCCCAGCCCAGCCCAGCCCAGCCCAGCCCAGCCCAGCCCAGCCCAGCCCAGCCCAGCCCAGCCCAGCCCAGCCCAGCCCAGCCCAGCCCAGCCCAGCCCAGCCCAGCCCAGCCCAGCCCAGCCCAGCCCAGCCCAGCCCAGCCCAGCCCAGCCCAGCCCAGCCCAGCCCAGCCCAGCCCAGCCCAGCCCAGCCCAGCCCAGCCCAGCCCAGCCCAGCCCAGCCCAGCCCAGCCCAGCCCAGCCCAGCCCAGCCCAGCCCAGCCCAGCCCAGCCCAGCCCAGCCCAGCCCAGCCCAGCCCAGCCCAGCCCAGCCCAGCCCAGCCCAGCCCAGCCCAGCCCAGCCCAGCCCAGCCCAGCCCAGCCCAGCCCAGCCCAGCCCAGCCCAGCCCAGCCCAGCCCAGCCCAGCCCAGCCCAGCCCAGCCCAGCCCAGCCCAGCCCAGCCCAGCCCAGCCCAGCCCAGCCCAGCCCAGCCCAGCCCAGCCCAGCCCAGCCCAGCCCAGCCCAGCCCAGCCCAGCCCAGCCCAGCCCAGCCCAGCCCAGCCCAGCCCAGCCCAGCCCAGCCCAGCCCAGCCCAGCCCAGCCCAGCCCAGCCCAGCCCAGCCCAGCCCAGCCCAGCCCAGCCCAGCCCAGCCCAGCCCAGCCCAGCCCAGCCCAGCCCAGCCCAGCCCAGCCCAGCCCAGCCCAGCCCAGCCCAGCCCAGCCCAGCCCAGCCCAGCCCAGCCCAGCCCAGCCCAGCCCAGCCCAGCCCAGCCCAGCCCAGCCCAGCCCAGCCCAGCCCAGCCCAGCCCAGCCCAGCCCAGCCCAGCCCAGCCCAGCCCAGCCCAGCCCAGCCCAGCCCAGCCCAGCCCAGCCCAGCCCAGCCCAGCCCAGCCCAGCCCAGCCCAGCCCAGCCCAGCCCAGCCCAGCCCAGCCCAGCCCAGCCCAGCCCAGCCCAGCCCAGCCCAGCCCAGCCCAGCCCAGCCCAGCCCAGCCCAGCCCAGCCCAGCCCAGCCCAGCCCAGCCCAGCCCAGCCCAGCCCAGCCCAGCCCAGCCCAGCCCAGCCCAGCCCAGCCCAGCCCAGCCCAGCCCAGCCCAGCCCAGCCCAGCCCAGCCCAGCCCAGCCCAGCCCAGCCCAGCCCACCCCACCCCACCCCACCCCACCCCACCCTGATTTGGTGCCATGGGGCATAGGCAGCAAGGCTAAAGCAAGGAGGTGCAGCCGGTCCTTGCTTGTTGTGCACATAGCATAGGTGGTGTGTGAGGCATGAGTCAATGTGTTGTCTGTTTTTGGTGGTGTGGTGTACCACTAAGCAGAAAGTAATGATTGTAAGACATGACAGGTTTGCACGTGCAAGGTGTCTGTCTTGATGGCTTGGATGACATGCACATCAGTAACTACAGTGCGACGATCAGAATTCATACTGTGGTGAGAATGTAAAGTGACCCTCCATGACGACCTTCCACAGGGTCGGTAGGACCCTGCCCAGGGTCGGCAATGACTTGGCTAGTTGGCTTAGGCTGACTTGGCGTGAAAAATACGTTTTTGCGTGGGCCCGAACCCGTAACCTCTCGCTCTAGACTGTCAACCAAGTGTGCGCTGAGCCAAGGACTATAATTATAGTCTTACCGTACTCTCCATTTTGATTCTCGAGGCCTCGAAAACTATAATAAAAATATTGTTCCCGAGTCAGGTTAGACAAGCTCCCGAGTCAGGTTAGACAAGTTCCCGAGTCAGGTTAGACAAGGTTAGACAAGGTAAAAAAAAGTCATTTTTCGGACGGACCTAACTGACTCTATACACCGCTTCAAGATGTAAGATTGGCACGCCTTGACGCAGCGCCGCGCACGTTAGCATCGGCTCAGAGGAAGAGGCCTATGGTGATCGGCTGGTCCGCGACCCAGTCCAATGTTCGGGGGCCCCGACCAGCACACAATGCAAGCAGCGCTCTATCGCTCTTATTTGCGCCCTTAAGTATGTGTGCTGTTGCGGCGATGTCCTCGGCGATGTCCAGGTGCCTACTGGGTGTCTACAGTGTGTGCTACATGCTGCTTGCTAGGGGCTTGTCTCATGGCCGGGTTGAGGGGGTACGCCGTGAGGCTTTGGACCTGAAACTTCTTTAGCAGCTAGCTGTACCACACACTCACCCCCCAGCGCTGACTTGACCTCATCATGCATCAGCTCGGTCAATGGCGAGTCATGCTGTGGGACACACTGCCAAAAGATCTAACTGTATGCCAAACGTGTCAAATGCCTTGCAATGGACACCGGGGGAACCGCATTGTATACATGCACAGATGTGTACTGTTAAGGAAGCGGAATGACATGTCTGCTGGTTAGGGCGCGCCCGAAAAAATCTTTAAGATATGACCCAATATGATCAAGCCAGAGAATATGATGAAATATGATCAAGCCAAAACCGAACTAAAGTCAACAGCGCATCAACAACAAGCTATGGGCCCTGTTCTCAAGCTTCTAAAATCCCATTTGCTCTAAACCGCTGCACTTTTCGGCCGTGTGCAAAAATGGCTGGCGCGATGCGCGGTCTGACCCCACACGGTTCTCCTGCACATCTGTAGCTGCTTGGGGAGCGTCTCAGCAGCGCAAATGGCCGACCCGTGGCGACCCAACTGTCGGACCCAACCGCCGAGCATTTCGAATTTGCTGACCCTTTTTGTTAAAGCAATAGCATGCAACCTTAGCATCGCACCACACACAGGTTGCTCCGGCCGCTGCAGTTGAGTAGCTTGACAACTTTGAGTAAGGAGCATGGAACCCGGACTCAGGAGTCCCCAACATGGGGTTGGTAATCTTCATGCAAATACTCTTTCATTACTGAACCGTTTTCGATAGCGTTCATCACGTTGGCAGCTGCGAATTTTTGCGCATCTACTGGCAAGCGGCGCGTTACCTCTTGCCAGTGAGGCCATGCCGGCGCAAGCGAGCGCGGATACACCTCAGCTGCTCACCATCGATTGTTCTAGTGGTATGTAGCGGCATCAGCGATGGAACTGCGGCTGGCATCGAGCCAGAAGTACAATCTCATTTCAGCCCGCCAGGCTTGCTCCACGAGCCTTTCATTGGTGCAGGCGGCGTCGGAAGACCGTCGTTGGGCAAGAAATAACGCGACATTGCAACGAGGTGCGATTTGATAGAGGTCTCTCTAGCCAGCCACACAGAAAAAAGGACCCCCTTGCACAAACCGTCATGTTGTGAGCTGACCACTCTGAGTTATTAGAATGTCTCGTTATTACCTTGTTCATTACTCAACGACACAGCTGCTGGAAAAGAAAGCACGGCAAACCATCAATTAGGCCCGCCTCCTCACCCTTTGGCGTGACCCAACTCTGCCTTGCAGGATTGACTAGCCTACTCCGGCCGAACCCCCTTGCAGCCCCACCACCTCCCAGCCCCCGCCGAAGCCTCCCACCCCCTCCCGCCCCCTCCCAGCCCCTTCACTGCCCTGCCACCCCTTCCCAACCCCTCCCAGCCCCTCCCAGCCCCCTCACTGCCCTCCCACCCCCTCCTAGCCCCCTCACTGCCCCGCCAACCCTTCCCACCCCCTGGCAGCAGCTGCCCACCCCTCCTGCTGCTCCTGCCGCCCCTGGGCTGCCCACCCCTCCTGCTGCCCCCCCCTGGCAGCAGCTGGCAGCTGGTGCTGGTGCCGCCCCTGACCTGCCCTCCCCTCCTGCTGCACCCCCCTGGCAGCAGCTGGCAGCTGGTGCAGGTGCTCCCCCTGAGCTGCCCTCCCCTCCTGCTGCACCCCCCTGGCAGCAGCTGGCAGCTGGTGCAGGTGCTCCCCCTGAGCTGCTCATATCTCCAGCCGAGCAGCAAGGGGCCACATCGCAGCTGGACACGAGCTCTACACGCAAGCGGAGGGCGGGCGTGAGAGATGGGACCCAACCTGCTGAGCAAGGTAACAGAGCAATAGCCTCCACACCTTGTAGGGTTGTGTAGAGTGGCCAAGTCATCAGTACTGCTCACGAAGGGGTCAAGCATCGCAGCAACCTTGTATGTTTCCGAGCATGGGTGAAGGGGCGTTGTTAGATCGGTTTGGCGTGCCATGTGAATCGTTTTGACTGCGCGACTGTGCCTCACTGTGCGCAGGTGCTCCTGGGCCACGTCGGTCACGTCGGTCGATCGCGGCGAGGCCCGCATGAGCAAAATTGGCACGAATTTGAATGTCAAGATTTGAGCCGCCATAGCACTCAGCACACTGCACTATATTTAATGTTACAAGCTGCACCGCATAGCTGAAAGAGTTCTCTATCCAGTGATGTGCGTAGCATAAATAGAAACCACGGCGCTGAGACGCGGCGTCGTTTTGATTACCAGGGGTCGTTTTTCTGTTAGTTGGGGACACCTGACCCGGACATGGCGTGTAGCCAATAACATTTTGCGCATGACCAAGGCTACAGAGATCGATTGCAATAGGATACAGAGAGCCTCATTGCCGTGGTCTCAAGCTCAATGGTTAACTGCGCAGAGAGTAGAGGAGTGTTGCGGCGGGGTAACTGCAACTGAGAGCGGTACTGGTTTGGAAGGCGTCAAACCCTCTTCACACTCGGGGTTCCCAGGTGGGTTAGCGAGGACATCTGCCACATTATCCTCTTGACTACAGACCCGGTCATATCCCATCTTTAAGCCATCATATTCAGTCATATGACCAATTCCTCAGCAAGTCATATGATCGGTCGCGCCCTACTGCTGGTACTAAATCCGGAAAAACATGAAAAAGCTGTGGAAAACACCTTAGACATGGCCATGCTAAGGACTTTTTGCCCAAAACGATGGCCTTTCCGGCAGCCTGAACTGTACATATTGGTAGCAAGGACTCCTGTCCTGCCGTCGGAGTCGTCGATGGACCTTTCGGTCGATGCCAGCCGCACTTAGATGGTTTCAAGCATGACCAGGCGCTCGAAGCGAAGCCTAGCCGGGTCCGCCAAAATGGCTGCGCTTGTATCCACTGGTCGTGCTCCATGGACCCGCACTGCTGGCTTCATCGCTAATCAAGCCCAGGCAAGGCAGCCCAGCCCAGCCCTGTCCAGCCAATGTGCCCTTCACCATACCGATACATGTGGTGTTGCATTGTTGCCTTTCAGACATTGAATGATACCAAACAGCGGCTACAAGAGATGCAGGAAGAGCATGCATGGGAGAAGCAAGACTGGCAGCAGCGGCATTGCTGGAGCAGGAGCAATAGCTGAATGCAGCCTTGCTTGAGGAGACAGAGCTGTTGCACCAGCATGTAGCCATTGCTGATGCCGCAACCATGGCAGCCATGGCAGACGCAGAGGACAAGGGCGTCCGGCTGAGGGCTTGCATGGCAGACTCCAAGGAGTTGCAGAAAGAGTGTAGTAATCTGATGAAGCGTGTGGCAAGGAGAGACCAGGCCTTACAGGAGCTGCGTGCAGCCCAAACAGCCCAAACAGCCACTGCGCAGGAGCAAGAGCAGCCCCCAGCTGCCACTAGCAACTGTCAACATCCCAGCAGCCGCCCGCATCAGACCGTGCAGCTATGCCACACACAGGTGGCTGCGCATGCTACAGCAGCTTTCAAGACCAGCTATTTGTTGCGAGCATTGCAGCTGCTTGTGGCCTGCCAGCTGTCCTTCAACAAGGTGCAGCATGCCATCACCTCATCCCTTGGCCTACACCTCATGCCGGGTCAGGAGCTGATTGACAGAGTGCCTTCTGGCAAGACCCTCAAGCGAGCCATGGACAAGATCGTCGAGACAGTGAACAAGCTGCAAGCTAGTGAGTTACAATCAATCCATCAATCATTGAGGATATATATTGAGAACATGCATTGCATCTCATGTTGTCAAGCTGCCGGCTTACCAAACATATGTTGTGTTTGTTGTAGGTCAATGTGAAGAAGTGGGTGTCGGTGCTATTGCATTCGACAGCAAGGGTGACCACATGGTGGTACTTACACAGTTCTCTCGCCTCCAACGCCTTCCCGCTGCTGCCCTTGCTCCCACGCCATCACCCCCACCCCTACCACCACCTCCAAATGTGGGATGATGCAAATGTGGGAGAGCAAGGTGGAGTGGTGAAGCTCTTGTCAGCAGCAGCAATCAGCGTCGGCCACCAGCAGCACCCTATCTACGTACGCACTGCTACGAGCACATCCTGCATAATGCGGTGCGCCACCTGTGCGTGCACTTTGGCAAATCTGCACACATGCAGCGCCAGGGTCACAACAGCGCCCTATGCTGGCTGCTAGACCATGTCAGCATGGTCTTCCGCAAGCACCCCCCACCAGGCTCACGGAAGGTAGAGGAGGCCTGCGTCACCCGCTGGGGCACCTACTGCCGCATTGCTGTGTGGGTCCTAGAGTGGGGGAGCCAGTGACAGCAGAGCAGGTAGACGAGCTGGTCTTGGAGTTGGTGGGCGTGTTGGGAGAGTACTACACAAAGCGCATG
>JASKMD010000438.1:0-24540 GCA_030144725.1 Haematococcus lacustris
GCGCTTACATGCTCATCATCACCACACAATGTTGACTCTGAAGACGCCATGACTGTGATCATGGCGCTAAGCTCCCGGGCTGAAGGGCTGATCTACGCCATCACTACACGCCGCACTGCTGCCCGGCTGCGAGAGAGTGCTGAGCTGGGGCAGGTGGCTGCCCGGGAGGCTGCCCAAAGAGCAGGCCAATTGGTCCCACCTGATGATAACAACAACAAACAACAGCAACAACAAACAACAGAGTCACAAAACAAATCAAACAAACAAGGTGGTGACGAGCAGTCCACAACTGAGTCGGGTCCCTTAACCCTAATGCAGGCAATCAAACAAGCCTATGCGGCTGACACACGCTTTGCTGATGAGGCCTTCACATCGCAGCTATACCAGCATGAGGGGCTGTGGCTGACTGAGTGGGGCAGAGTGGTGGTTCCTGATGACGCTGCGCTGCGGAAGAAAGTGATATACACCATGCATGACACCAGGTCCGCTGGTCACCTGGGTATGACGAAGACCCTTGAGCAGGTGACGCGCTGGTTTACATGGCCTGGTGTGTCAGAGAATGTGAAGAGCTATGTGCGCAGCTGCCACTCGTGCCAAGTGAACAAGTCAAGTGCCAAGAAGCCTGCTGGCCTGCTGCAGCCGCTGCCCATACCTGAGAGACCGTGGGACAGCGTGTCAATGGACCTCATAGTGAAGCTACCTGCAAGTGGGCCCAACAAATATGACTCAATACTGTACTGATACGCCCTGTTGGTGATTTCACCAAATCAATTTGTCACCAAATTGTATCACCATTTGTTTGAGATGCGGCTGTCACCAAATTTGTAGCAACACCCCCGAGTTCACCATAACTCTATGGTATATGGCGCCAAAGCTGCTGCCACGGTGGAGGCTGATGGAAGCGACAGCAGCTCAGCCAGCAGCAGCTCTGATAGCGGTGAGGGCGAGAGTGATAGTGAGGATGATGAGGCTGTGATGGAAGCAGCCACACGCTTTAGTGCTCGAAGGCGGCTGCCCCACTAATGAACAAATACATATGTGGACAATGTGCTATTGCTAGGTGTTGCACTTGGCAACCCTTTGGCTTCGTAGATCTATCGAGAATAAGGAGTCACCAAACATGTATCACTTCAATGTTTGAGCCAGGCGCTGTCACCAAATATGTGCCAATAGGGCCTTTAGGACCGTTTTTTTGGGTTTCACCAAATCAGCGTATCACCAACAGGGCGTATCAGTACAGTATTAGTGTTTGTGGACAGACTAACAAAGATGGTACACCTAGTGAAAACCTGGGAGAGCATGACTGCCACACAGTATGCAAAGCTGTTCCTTGAGCATGTCTTCCGGCTGCATGGGATGCCGAGGAGTGTGGTCAGTGACAGAGGACCCCAGTTCCACAACAAGTTCTGGGCTGAGGTGACCAAGCTGCTCCAGGTCCAGGTGAACCTATCCAGCGCCTACCACCCTGAAACAGATGGCCAAACAGAGCGTGTTAACCGGGTAATCGAAGAAATGCTAAGGCACTTCATCAGGCCTGACCAGCGGGACTGGGCGGAGTACTTACCTCTGGTGGAGTTCGCCATCAATAATGCCTGGCAGGAGTCGGTCCGCAGTACGCCCTTCTACCTGAATTATGGCTATCATCCGCGGCTGGCTGAGCTGCTCGACCTGCCACAGAAGGTGCCGCAGGCGCATGGTTTTGTGAAGGGCATGAAGACAGCGGTTGAGCAGGCGAGGCAGTGCCTAGCGCGGGCGCAGAAGCGCATGAAGTCATATCAGGATAACAAACGGCGTGAAGTACTTTACCTGCCTGGTGACATGGTGCTGCTGAGCACACAGAACATGAGGGGTAAGGCTAACCAGCCTGGAGTCCGTAAGCTGAAGCCTCGCTATGTTGGTCCATTCAGTGTGCAGTACATGGTGGGCAAGGCAGCGGTGAAGCTGTGGCTGCCAGATGAGTGGTCTCGACTCCACAACGTGTTTCATGTGTCCTTGGTGAAGCCCTATCGCACAGATGCTTCAGAGGCAGTGCCTGGGCTGGCTGGACCACCTCCTGTGCAGTGGCTAGATGGAGAGCCCCAATACACAGTGGAGAAGGTGGTGGGCCACAGGCTGGAGCCCAGCAAAGGCAAGCGCAAGGGCAAGAGTAAGAAGAGACGGCTTGAGTTCCTGGTCAAGTGGCAAGGACACGGTGACGAGCATAACACATGGGAGTTGAGCACACAGCTGGTGGGCTGCCAAGAGCTGATGGCCAGGTACATGGCAGAGCACAACCTGGGTGCTGAGGCTGAGGAGGCGGCTGATGGCGAGGCTGAAGCTCAGGATGATGTTGAGGCTGAGGCCCAGGCCTGATGGTAGTGACATGGACGGAACTCAGACACCAAGCGCTAGTGTGGGCGCGAGTGATGGCACAATGTGCCTGAGCGGGGCAACACCACGGTGGTCAGCTGAGGACAGCTGAGCCAGGTGGGGGGGAATGTTACGTGATGATGTAATGCTGAGGCAATATTCGTAACGCCCCTATGAGAAGTGTGACGTGGTGCGGTGATCTGAGGCCTCTAGATGTAGATGCCTGGTGGGCTACCCCTCCCCGGGGTACCGCAGCGCCCCTGAACCTCCAGCCGTGCAGCCGCCCCAAGCCCCTGATGCACCCCCCTTTCCCCACTCCCCCCACGTGCCCCTGCCCAGCCTGCCCCTGCCCAGCCTGCCAGCATGGAGTTGGACTGTGACTCTGACTCCGAGACTCGAGACTCGGAGTCAGAGCCGTGCCTGAGCCAGTCACGCAGCCCACCCCCAGGCGTAGCAGCGCCCGTCTGGCAGCCCTTGCACCAGCAGCACCCACAGGGCCTCCCCTGCCCCTTGACTGCGAGGACCCAGTCATGCTGAGGCAGCTCAAGGACTTCTGCGAGGTCTTGGCCAACCCCAACTTCAAGACCGTCTACAATCAGCTGCAGCGGCGGCTTGTGCGCCCAAAGCAGCGCCGCCACCCCATGCTCATGCCAGTCTTTGAGGACCCCAGCAACCAGGCGCTGCTGGCCAAGCTGCAGGAGCTGGGTAACATCAACCTAAGGGGTGACGCCAACACCATCGACGCACACTCCATGCAGCTGGCAGTCGCCATGCAGCAGCACTACTCCAACCCAGGCAAGTGATGGTGGGGCATAGACCCTGGACTTGGACCTGGACCCTGACCTGACCTGACCTAACCTAAACCTGACCCTGACATATACCTGGAACCTGAGTTGACCTAGACCACAAACCTGACCTGACCTGACCTAGACCTGACCTGTGACCTTGACCTGACCTGACCTGCATGCACATGCAGAGCGCTTTGTCAAGCTGTACGCCAAGGCAGCCAGGGCCCGGCTAGGCTGGAGCGGGGAGGAGGCGCAGCTATTCATCAGAGATGGCGTGTGGGTATGGCATCAACGCCCAGAGCTCAGAGCTGCAGGCCGCCACCCTGGACAAGGGGCATGTTGCTGACCTGATAAAGGAGGCTGACAAGCACCGCCGTCTGCTGGGCATGAAGCAGCAAGGGTCCCTGCAGGACACCCTGCCCCTGCCCTGCCGCATGCGGCATGGAGTGCATGTGTGCCGATGTCTCGAGCAGTGGCAGCAGCCCCCCACCCTACCTGTGCCGGGGCAGCCAAAGCGGGGCAAAAGGCGTGGGGTTTGTCCCCGCACCCTGACCTGTCCATCCCCCTTCACCCTCACCCACATGGCCAGAGTGGGCCTTCACTTCATCAAGCTAGACAGTAGGGTGCTGCATGGGGTGTGCAGGCAGTTGGGGCTGACCAAGGAGACTCTTGCAGCATTCATTTCAGAGCCAGCACTGAAGCACCACTGGGCCAGGTGGTTCAACACGGGCAGGCTTGCTAACAAGGGATTTGAGTTCGAGAGGACGGTGGACACAGACGGTGTCAGCGTGTGTGTGCACTACACGCGCCCCCTCCCCCCTCCTCCAGCCCCACCTCCAGCAGCTGGCAGCAGCAACAGCCGCCCTAGTGCAGCAGCAGCAGCAGCAGCGGCCCATGCAGTGTGACTCCCCCACATAAGCAGGGGGATAGCTGAGCCACGTGAGTTTGTGTTTGATCCAGGCACACACATTGGGGTCACACCCCGGCGTCACCCAGGCAATCAGTGCAGCCTCAGGGGTGTGGGACGAGAGGTCAGGCCAGCTGGTAGCTGACCAGCTGGCCCGGTGGAAGCTGACCAAGGGCCAGGTGAAGCATGACAGCGGCCTGAACAATGCTCGCCGCGACACCGAGCGGTGGCTAGCTCCGATCAAACCCCACCTCCAGCACCTGGCAGCAGTCAGCTTAGCCGGCACATCCCTGGAGGCCAACCTGAAGCACATCACCGTCACCCTGGCCACCTGGGATGCGGTGTGGGAGGTGTACCTGGACCCCAAGTGGGCACGGCAGCGGCTGAGGCTGTACGGAGCCCAGGACCGGGCCATGGAGCAGTTCTTCAAGAAGGTGAGGGTGGGTGGGTGGGAGGGAGGGTAAGGGACTGAGAGGTTGACTGAGAGGTGGACTGTGCCATGCCTAACCTGGTGCCACCATGTCAGCCACCATCTGTGTGCCTTGTGTGCATGACTGCAGCTGGAGGAGGACATGGCGAAGGTGTCCATGGAGCGCCATGGGCATGCCAAGCAGCTGGTGGTCTTCTTTGGCGAAGCTAGCATTGGCACTGAGGGAGGCTGGGGTGCTGATGCGGTGCTGCGTGCCTGCTGCAAGGTGGTGTGCAGGCCCAGGGGCGCGGACCAGCGGCGGGGCAGGGTGGTGCTAGTGGATGAGCACCGCACCACCCGGGTCAGCTCAGCAGTGAATGGCAAGCAGCCCTGTGAGGAGGAGCTGAACCAAGGGCTGCCCACCAGACCTGCAGGCTGGAAGCCCCCAGCAGGGCAGGTGGAACCCCGCCTGCTGCGCCCAGCCTGGAGCCAGCAGCGTGACCAGCCAGTGCGGGGCATGATGTGGTGCCCAGTAGTGGCCCCCCGCAAGCCCCCACAGGCCCCACGCAGCAGCCAGGCAGCCACACATGGCAGCAGCCTCAGAGCCTGGACCCAGCACTCCCCGCCAGCCAAGCGCAGCAGCGCAGCAAGCGCACCAAGGCTGAGCAGGCAGCTGATCCCACCCAGCCCAGCCAGCCCACCAAGGGCAAAGGCAAGGGCAAGGCTGCCAAGGCAAAGCCAGCACCACAGCCAGGAAGGTGGGCTGACAGGGACTGCAATGCAGCATTGAACATGCAGCGCATTGGTGAGAGCAGGTGGCGCCCGCTGGAGCTTTGCTGGTGGCCAAATCAGGCAGCTCTGCCAGCCAAGGGCAAGGAGTACCCTGGCCTGGGTTACAAGCGGCTGCGAGACAAGCCTCCCAAGGCCCAGCAGCAGAAGCAGCAGCAGCCTGCTGTGGCACAGTAATGTGTGCCTTGCTTTGAGCTGTCATCAGCTTGCATTAGTGCATGCAAGACATGCCAACTCTACACAATAGCCCTCGCGGTCAGGCAATAGTGTAAGTGGTAGGCACTCATGCACCATGTCCATGTGCATTGGGTATACTCTACACAGCCCATTAACACCAGTATGAGTCGGGCCAGTATTGGTCCCTAGTATATGCTGCTAGGGGCCACTACTGGTCCGGCTCAGAGGAGGCCCTAGTGAGGGACAAGGGGGCTGGCAGCTGTTAGACTACAAGTGTTGCGCACGTGGCGGCGATAGCCAGCTACTGCAAGACAATGCAAGAAAAAATGGTTTCAGACCCACAAAACCAACAAAACAACTCAGACATGGTTTCAGACTCAAAATGGTTTCAGACCAACAAAACTTATTCAACAAGGAACAACATGTTGGGCTGTGGGTAATCTCACTCAGCTACAATTAAATTGAAGCATCATCGGTCGCACCCTTGACGACTACAAACCCCACATCGATGGCACGTTCCAGGGACAGACCACTGGGCACCTCATCAAAACTAACAGCTTTACGCTTATATGGCTACCAGCCCGTTGCACTAGCAAACACCAGTGAACTAGCTAGGAGCCCAAGAGTGCGCCATGGCTCCAGGGCTGGGGTAGTGATGGACCGCTCCACTAGGAAGCTCCATTGTGGCTACAGGTTTATTAATCGCTGCTGCTTTTGGCGATACCTGCAAGCACATAGGGCCACGACATATGCTTAGTGTGCGGGGCTATGTGCGGGGCAACAATGCGCACGGTGTGTTGGACAAGAAGTGCGGGGCAACAAGGGCTTGTTGCTGCTTGGAGCAGCAGGGCTTACCTTTCGGAGAGGCCTGGCCGTTTGCCATTCTACGGGCCGTGTACCATTGTTTACTACGCGGTCACGAATTAGCGCGTCGATCTGCGAACACAAGCACAAGCAATGGTTGCGGGGCTGCTATAGTGCGGGGCTGCTATAGTGCGGGGCTGCTGCTTTGAGACGGTGCTTACCTTAACCCGGTGTGGCAGCTTGGGGCCCGAGCGGTAATCAGAGCAGGCCGCCACGCCTGCTCCAAGTAAGATGGCAATCTGTGGCAAACGGAGCTTATTTATACTGTCCGCTGTCACACTGTCCTTTGACAGCCGTTGCATTCGAGGACACGTCCTTAGCTGCTAGTTAGGTCCTGACAGGAGGACCTGAACTAGAGACCTGCAGCGGAGACAGCTCAGTGAAGTGCAAGCGTGAGGACACAGAGGGGAGCTGTTGCTGTGCTGCTGCTGCTCTGTTGCTGCTCAGCATCAGTGGGGCTACACTGCCCAAGGAGCAGGGGTGGCCCAGTTTTCATTGGTTTACATTAGTCATACAAAAATCATGCACACATTGAACTGTCCTCTGTCGGGGTGTGAGGTCGCAGGCATGCGCCTGCAAAAGATAGACAGCAAGTGTTGCATGTGGTGGGTTGTTGGGCAATGACATCACCTTGGCATTGCTGTATGCGGTTGAAACTATGCCGTAATTGCCTGCATTTTTAGAACTAAATAAAATCATGGCAGGGCGTTTCTATGAGCACCACCAACACCCCACACTAGTTTCATGCCTAAACGTCAAGCATGTGATGTGTGACACCACATAATGTGTGATGTGGTGCTATTCCCTGCCAGTGTGCACACAGTGAATGCATCGTGGTGCAACTTACTCTATTGCGTACCTTATGCCATGACCAGCCTACAGATTTGGTTTCAGCCCCCAAATCGTCCTGGCTGGACTGGGGGCCTGGTGTGCAGCAGCCATGCATGGTCGCGGTCGGGTCCACGGTTGGTGAACCTCACGCGCTCATTTCTGCAGCTACGCAATGAAGCCAATGCCAATGTTCTTACCTGCATCGTCGGCTGCTCCATTTGCGAGGGGCAAAAAGGCCAGCACTTGAGCGATTAGAAGCTCTGCGATGTGCACGGGGTCTATTGTACCGCACTCCGTGGGCTGGACAGGTTTCTAGGCTACGCTTGGTACAGATGCTTGGCGGGCTACGGGGGTGGACAGCCGTCAGGGAGCGTACAGCAACGCGCTGAGCCCAACGGTGCAAGTATCACAAATATTTGAAATTTCCTCAGGAGGGTGTCACAGCTGAACGTCATGACAACGACTCACAACCAACCAACACTGTGGTGAAAGCTATCTCCCACTGCGGTTGGCGGCGTAAGCGGTGCTCCCACATCACACCCGAAGTTACACAGTCGCCGCCACTCCCAAGTAGCCTGACGGCCGGTTGCTCCAGCGGTAAGATCCACACCGATGCACCACAATTTCAAGGTCCGGCACATCCTTAAGCATGGCATCTCTCTCTTAAACTGTGTCTCGCACACGCAGCTGCATGTCCCACGTCTCCTACTCACGCACTGGGCATCTGGTAAGTCTTGGCCCTCTGGTAAGTCTTGGCCCACGCACCAGCCCACCACATGGCATGGTCAGACAACCTCGGACCTGCCTGACCCAATGCAGCCCATGATGCTCATCGGGCTGCCCACCATGCTCGCCTATGATTCTGCCTTTGCTGCCTACTGTCATGATGCTGGCTTCGCTTCACTCCACTTTGATGCCCTTCTCTGCCTGCTCCTTCATAGAATCCAGGGACTGAGCCCCCGCCTGCCCGAGGCTGACGCCACCAAACAGCATCTCGTTGGTAGGCTGCCCCTTCCTGCACCACAGCACAGGCCACACAGGCCACACCCCTGGCTGCTGGCATGTGCCCACCTGCCGCCTTGCACTGGTATTGGACAGTGCCAGATGCCATCACAGCAGCCAGCCCCCAAACGAAGGCTAAGGCACAGAGGCAGAGGCACATAGAGGCAGCGCTACAGGCACTAATGCAATGGCATAGAGGCAGAGGCACAAAGGCAGAGGCAGCATCAGAGGCTAAGGCACAGAAGAAGAGTCAGCACTACAGGCACTAATGCAATGGCATAGGGGCAGAGGCACAGAGGCAGAGGCAGCACCAAAGACTCAGGCAGCAAAGCAGCAATGGCCCTGTCTGACGGCTGTCCTCTGGCTCTGGCCTTTCTCTCAATTGATCAGGCTCATGGCTGATGGCTTCGGCCACTGCTGTCACCCATAGGCGGATGGTGGTGGGCGCCCAGATGCTGCTCACAGGCAAGGCTAAGCAGCCAGACCAGCCCGAACCAGATCAGCAGAAGCAGATGGCGGCTGCCACTGCATGTGAGCCAGTACCCCACCTTGTGTATTCCATCCCGGCCTTGTTCAGGGCTGGACATGGGCGGTAGGCCTTGATGGGCCACCAACCCATCCCGGGCAGGGCACCCAAGCCGCCTACCTCACGCCCTTCTCCGTCACACCTGCCATGCACCACATCACACACCCAAGCCATGGTCTGCCGTGACAGATGTGGGATGGCAATTGTGCAGGAGGTGAGCGGTGGCAAAGCAGCTTCATCCTCCCCTGTCCCTCATGAAAGCGGCATGCTGAAGGGCCTTAGTACACTAGCTGTTGCTAGCAAGCAGCTGCTTATGCACTGCGGTATTGTCATGTGAGGTAATGTTTTCAGCCAGGCATGTGATAAAGGGAAGGACCCAAGATATTGACCCGCGCACCCCCAAGGCTTCTCGCTGAGCTGGATGCCACATGTCTTGCACGTCTTGCCCCCAGACGATACCTGCAGACCCACAGAAAAGCTCCCAGCCGGTCTGCTGTCTGGATTGGTGTGCGCAGCTGCGACATGCATCACCCACATCCTGAGTCGGCCCCGCTCGAACCACAGTGGGAGCGCCTCGCACCAGAGATGGGCGAGCGGAGGTCTTTGGACCCAAAGTACAGCGCGAACTGGCAACCTGCATCGTTTATGCGTGAGCTGTGCAACGTCGCGAGATGACCACACCGTAGAAAAGCAAAATTGCCGACATGCGGGTAGTGTTTGCAATGCACAAAACATGACACCTAGGCAAAGCGTGTTGATGAAATTTGCAGCGAGATGATGATGTACAGCTTGCAAGAAGCCTAGTACTACTTTGCTGAACCGGCTGTTTCTGACCCATGGCCCATTGGTGTTGTTGCCATGATTAGTCTAAAGGGTTTATAGGGGGTCTCTGTAAGGGGTCGGCGGGGTTGGCCGCTGCAGCTACCCTTGGCAGCAGCTGAAATCAGCTTGCCGCACACAGCCCAGAGCGTGCACGAGGGACTGTACACAGCTTTCCAGGCAAAGCGAGAAATCACTGGTTGCATGCATAACATGCATGCGGTTGCCACACACAATGGCCAGGGATGCGGTTGCCACACACAAGAGCCAAATACCAAGGCATCAGGGGCTCACCAAGGGGTCAAGGAGCGCCTGCCGCTGGCTTCACTGGCAATACCAGCTCCCAGCCATGTGTGATTTGTTGTTTGGTGTGTGGCAGGCTGTTGTACGCTTGGGAACTATAGGACCTCAGTTCATTGTAGCTAACGTCTCAACGTGTTCATAGGTGCTACTGGGCCTGGGCGCTTGCGGCGGTGTCTCCATCACTTGTAGAGGTGTAAATCTGAAAGGTGTCAAGCCACAATGGCCCTGACAGGGGCTGCAAGGCAGTAGTTTGGCAGTCTCAACTTCAAACACGAGCGCATGTGCTGCACTGCGCTCTTGCACCCGCGTTGACTGGCCATGATACTGGTTGTATGTTCAGATATTTGACGTCGACATTTTGTTCGCAAGTTTGAGAATCACAAAAACATGACGAGCGTAAAAACACACCAAATGCAAAGGTACACTGCATCGACACGTCCACTGCCCACAAGCTGCTACACCAAGCTGCTGGCTCAGCAAGGTGTTTTGAAAATACCAGCTGCTCCTCAAAATGTTTTCACACATCTCACATCTGTGTTCCCTACCCCTTCCCTACAATACATTCCCCTGATCCACCATTGTCATCACTGTCCCCTGGTCAGCAGCTCACCTAGCTAGCCAACCCCCTCACTAGCAGCTCCCCAACACCCCAACATGCACAACAGGTCAGAGAGGCAAAAGACCCCATGGCCTTCACCTCCCACCGTGTGCTCAACAGCCACCTGTTCAACTCAGCTGCACCTTGCCCTCATGACAGTTTTCGAGCCTGTGTCACACCCATGTCACACTCCTGATCAACCAGGTGCAGCTGAGCTTGTCATCAAGTGGCACTGACGCTCCTCTGCCATGGGCAACACACACGGGATCAGGCAGGTTCTTCTCTCCAGCTCCGTTGGGCTCCCTTTGCCACCCCCTTGCGACACACATTGCTGCGTGCCTGCCAACTTGATGCGCGAAGTCCCTGCTGCCTATGCACACCGCTCTCCTGCTGCCTGTCGAGCTGCACGGCTCATACTGCACCCTCGAATACGTCCGCAGCCCCAAGGCCACGGCATGCACTTCCACACAATGCTCACCCATGACGACATTCGGCCAGATCCAGCCACTCACACTCTCAGCCTCTCACACACACACGAGCAAACATGCAGGTCCTGAGCAATGCTGGGCACAGCTCCCTATGCAACGGGCGCCACGCCCTCTGCTCGCTGATGCAACCCCCTCCCCCTTTCTGACTCAGAGGAGGAGGGGGACACAGCGCTCTGAACACAATGTGATGGTCCTTGTAGGATCACCCAGCAACTCCCTGTCTCTGGTCTAGTAAATGCTGGACGTTAGCGGCTCAGCTGCTGCCCAGTGCTTGCACCTGCATGGCCACTGCTGCTGCTGCTGCCAGTGCAGGCACAGCCGTGCAGCCAGGCTAGCGCAGGCACGGGGTGCTGGTTGGTAGCCAAGAGGCCGGGCTGCTTTGTGAGCTGGCTCAGCCCCGGCAGCCAGGAGCCAGCAAACATGCTGCTGCTGCTGTCCAGGATGGCATCTCCAGCATGCATACAGTCCACCCCCCACAGGTCTGGCAGCTTGTCAGCCTGCTGCTGGGCTGCTGGCTTGGCTGCGGGTTCAGATTTGCTGGACTTGCTGCCAGGCCTAGGGGGGTACCTGTTGCAGGTGTTGCAACGGTCTGCTTGTGCCTTACCAGGCAGCTGTGACCCACTGATATGTGCCTGCTGGCTGGGCGGCAGTGTGTTAGGGCCCAAGGGCTGCTCCTGGGTGCCAAGCTTGGCTGCCCAGGCCTGTGGGTCCAAATTCAATGTCCCTGCACTGACAGCCGCCAGGAAGGCCACGTCCAGGACAGTGACCAGGTTGACAGCCAGCAGATGGTGCGAGACGGGCAAGCGTGCAAAAATGACCGCCATGATGGGGGGCCAGGCAATGGCCTCAGCGAGGAAGGTGGGGGCAAACTCCTGCATCATCTTGGTTCCCCAGGTGGAGACGTTGCCCCTCTCCAGCAACAACTCGTTCCACAGGAAGTAAGAGGCAATGTTGAACGCGTTCCAAGCGGTAGCATCAGCGGCCACCTTGGCAGTCAGCACTGGCACAGCGCCAAGGTGACCAAAAGCTGCTGCAGCAGCGGCCTCCAGCCAGCTGTACCATGCCGTGCCGAGTGGCCCGATTACTGCAGCTCCGAAGACGCCTGTCAGCGCTGAGTGCCTCCAGTCTAGCGGCTTTGCTGCGCTGCGTTTGCCTCCGCTGCCCTGCGTCAGCTTTTGGGCTAAAAGGTCGCCAGCGCCCCAGAGCACGCCTGCTGTGCAACTCTGCACTGCCAGTGGACGATGTTGCAACGCTGATTCATATGCACGCCACAGATGTGCAACTGGGGATCTCACAGCCAGCGACTGCATTTGCTGACCACCTGCAACCGATGAGAAGGCAGAGCAAACTGCTGCTGCTACGGTAACAATGCAGGCAAACTGAAAGCACCAAAGTGCAAGTCCGACTACGGCAGAAAGCTAGTGCAGATCTTCGCTGAGAGCAATATCTAGCACAGAAGTAGCCGTCAGCGGTATACACGGCTGAGGTTGAGCTGCGCTGAGCTAAGGCTTGAGGAGCTAAGCTCGCCTCGAGCATTGGGTCGAGTCACGGCCACGCTCACCGTTCTGGACTTGTCCGCTGCAGGCTCCTTAAATGCTTACTCGCGTTGGTCCCCTCAATAGGCATACACGACTCTAGGGGCGTGAGGTCGGAGGTTCTAGATAAGCGTTGCTATATTTTTGTGAATGGACTCGCAGTGTAGAACTTGTCTATCTGTGAAAGCGCCAGGGGTGAGCCACAGATTCGTGAGCTCCATACTTTGTCATCATTGACTTTGGTGTGGCTTTTGAGCACGCAGAGTTCAGCGCAGCGCCCCGCGAAGGGTGCAATGTTAATGCTGCCCGCAGCATAACAGCCCCATGACAAGACACCTCTTCAGGAAAACATCTATCGCGATCGTGGGGAGCCTCCACACTTCTTCACAACAAGTCGTGATAGGTGACATTGTGTCCTTAACCTAGTTGTGACCCTAGGAGGGCGTGAGCCCTGCCCTATGCATGCTCTTGCTGTTGTACGCAACACGGCAGAAATGGCATTGGTGTCCAAGCTAATGTGGTGCGTCTTGCACCTGCAACCGAGTGTGAGCGCAAAGGGTGAGGGAGGCGGTAGGGTTTGGTGATGGGCTGCCCCCTTGTTGCTCGCCAATCTGCCCAATCAAGCCGTCCGTAAATGTTGGTTGCCTCCAGGTCTCTGGTGAATTACATCGCATGGTGGAGCGGGCTGCCTCGCTCCCCTTCATTTTCAACCAGTCATCACCCACCACCTTCCCCTGCTTGGTCACCTCAGCCTGCATGGCAGCAGTAGCCACCACCCCACCTGCGCCCTGTAGCCAGGACATTGCCTGCCCACGTACACTCCGCTCCACCTATTGCGTTGAAGTTGTGTCCAGGCTTGACTACCATCCAAAGGCACCCCCAGACGATGCTGGTGCTCGCACCCTCCAGAGCCACCGCATGCTCAACCGTGCGGGGAAACAACGCAGTCAGGCTGTTAGCAACACCGGTCTCCATCTTCTTGCCCACATCGTCCACGGTGTTGCAGTCGTGGTCAAATTGAGGGACGGCGTTGAGGCGGGCGCGGAGGTTCGGGTACGCGACCAGCACAGCCGTTATAGCTTCACTGGTGGCACGCACACTCGGCCCAATGAAGTTGTAACGGTTGTGTTGGCAGCGTATCCTAACCTCCGCACTCGCCTCAACGCTATTCCTCGGTTTGAACACGACAACAACACCGAGGACGACGTGGGCGAGAGGTAAGAGACCACCTTTGCTAACTGAGTTGTTGTAGTGCAAAGTTGAGTAGGCAATGGCTCTGGCTAGAGTCTGAGTCTTACATGGCTCGCACTAGCTCCAACAGCTTGGACATCGAGGCCATTCATGGCATGATGCGTACAATAGGCATGTTGTGAGCGGTCGTCGCTCCCAAAACAAATCATAGGAATGGTGTCAATGGCCCCAAGGATTGTGAGGTGAGTGTCCCTGAATGGTGCTTAGATCAGCTACTACAAGCGTTGCTTGTGACATGCTTGTGGCACCACACCATTTGGTGATGATATGCGAGTCCTCTAATGTGTTGAGGCGGTTGTTTCGACTGCAGGTGGCCAATCGCTAGATTGCGTTGCTACCCAACATTGCCCACCTTGTCCCCAACGGCGGGGAGACTTTCGTGCAATTGGTGCGCATTGACCCACTCAGTGTGATGGTCACGCGCCCAATCCAGCACAGCCGCCCGACTAGCTGCCATGTAGGGGTAAGGAGCAAGGATGTCACAGTTTTGCTTTGAACCTGGTACGCATGTACTTTATATGCGCTTGCATCTGTTTCCTACTTGCATGTGAGATCTCTTGCTGTCATGCGAAATCGTGTCTGTCAAGCGGCTGTTAGTTGTCCTTGGCTGGTGTATTCGTGAGGGTTGCTTAAGACTTGGACTTGAACATGGACGGGAGGACTTTGGACTAGCTTGGGGAGGATCTAGGAGCGGGAGGTGTCACTAGCGATGAACATCCGCTGTTGTGCGGCCGGGCGCGAGCCGCGCCCACGGAAGTAGAGCAGCTGACAAAGCCCCGCCATGCCTAACGCGGGCAACTCAAGTCAAAAGTGAATGCACGTGCGCGACAAAGGCCCGCTACTGAAATGCCCACAATGGTAGCAACAACTACTAGTAATAAAGCAAACAAACACGACGACGACGACATGTCGACGATTCTCGCCACAGAGTGTCGCCTCGCCTCGCCTCGCCTCGCCTCGCCTCGCCTCGCCCCATTGTTATCGCGGCCTGAGGCTGTGCGTGTGAGCGAGAGTATGCATAGGATAGGGCTCGAGCACTCTAAGGCCACACTTAGGTTCGGTACACAGCATTGATGCATCAGCAGAGTGGGGCAGCATGGGGGAGGTTTAGCCCACCTCTTGGAGCCCAACTAACAAGGGGTTGATGCAGATGCCCCTTCTATGCTCATGCCGTGGTCTCCTCCTAGTTTCAGAACCCCTTAGCCTAGTCCCGTCGCCCCAGAGCCAGCGCATGTGGGTTCAATGGGAGGGGTAAGGTGATCACCTGTCGCTACATACTGTGGAAAAGTGGAGGAGCTCCCCAGGATAGGGATAGGAAAGGATGTAGGTAGGGAGCGACCGGCCCGACTATAATTATCAGTGATGCGGCATTACAGAATTACAAAGTTACTTACTTACTTACGCAGTGTAATTACATGTAAATTACATGTAATTACATGTAATTACATGTAATTACAGCCCCTTTTTCTCGTCACTGGCTCATTTTCTTCAGCCGACATTGTGAGACTTAAGAGGGTTATCCTTAGACAACCTCTAATGACACTCAGAACCGCGATATACGGACATGCCGACCCTCTACAGGGTCCTACCAATACTGACCTTGTGCAAGGTCCTACAGACCCTGTGCAGGGTCCTACTGACCCTGTGGAGGGTCCTACCGACCCTCTGCAGGGTCCTACCGACCCTCTACAACGGGGCACAAGTCACCTGCACAAGTCAACAGTAGTCATCTATCACACAACACCACACCACAACACCAAGTGACCACAACACCAAGTCGACACAAATCAACATCACACCACACCACACCACACCACACCACACTGGGCTGGGGCTGGGCTGGGCTGGGCTGGGCTGGGCTGGGCTGGGCTGGGCTGGGCTGGGCTGGGCTGGGCTGGGCTGGGCTGGGCTGGGCACTCCACGGGCACGTTCCTGTACATGATCAAAGAGAGGTACATGGGGTGGGGTGGGGTGGGGTGGGGTGGGGTGGGGTGGGGTGGGGTGGGGTGGGGTGGGGTGGGGTGGGGTGGGGTGGGGTGGGGTGGGGTGGGGTGGGGTGGGGTGGGGTGGGGTGGGGTGGGGTGGGGTGGGGTGGGGTGGGGTGGGGTGGGGTGGGGTGGGGTGGGGTGGGGTGGGGTGGGGTGGGGTGGGGTGGGGTGGGGTGGGGTGGGGTGGGGTGGGGTGGGGTGGGGTGGGGTGGGGTGGGGTGGGGTGGGGTGGGGTGGGGTGGGGTGGGGTGGGGTGGGGTGGGGTGGGCTGGGGTGGGGTGGGGTGGGCTGGGGTGGGGTGGGGTGGGGTGGGCTGGGCTGGGGTGGGGTGGGGTGGGCTGGGGTGGGCTGGGGTGGGGTGGGTCCCAATGTGGCAATAAGGTCAGGTCAGGTCAGGTCAGGTCGGGTCGGGTCGGGTCGGGTCAGGTCAGGTCAGGTCAGGTCAGGTCAGGTCAGGTCAGGTCAGGTCAGGTCAGGTCAGGTCAGGTCAGGTCAGGTCAGGTCAGGTCAGGTCAGGTCAGGTCAGGTCAGGTCAGGTCAGGTCAGGTCAGGTCAGGTCAGGTCAGGTCAGGTCAGGTCAGGTCAGGTCAGGTCAGGTCAGGTCAGGTCAGGTCAGGTCAGGTCAGGTCAGGTCAGGTCAGGTCAGGTCAGGTCAGGTCAGGTCAGGTCAGGTCAGGTCGGGTGGTGGTGGTGGTGGGGTGGTGGAGGTAGTGGTGGTGGTGGTAGTGGTGGTGGTGTCTCACCTCGTGGCATCACCAAACCACTTATCCACTATGGCCATCCGCTTGAATGGCTGTCAACAGCTCCGCTTGAATGGCTCCGCTTGAATGGCTGTCAACAGCTGAGCCACGGGGACCATCAGCTCCACCAAGCAGTTGTTCAGTGCCCACCATGCCTCAGACAGCACACGACTCTTGATCCGCTTTGCACGCTCATCGGTGTCAAACCCATGCAACACCACTGTGTTGATGAGAGCCTGCTTGTTTTGCTGCAAGCTCCGCAACATCTTGTACATGCTGCTGAAGCGGGTTGCACACATGGGCACATGGGCAGGGCAGGGCAGGGCAGGGCAGGGCAGGGCAGGGCAGGGCAGGGCAGGGCAGGGCAGGGCAGGGCAGGGCAGGGCAGGGCAGGGCAGGGCAGGGCAGGGCAGGGCAGGGCAGGGCAGGGCAGGGCAGGGCAGGGCAGGGCAGGGCAGGGCAGGGCAGGGCAGGGCAGGGCAGGGCAGGGCAGGGCAGGGCAGGGCAGGGCAGGGCAGGGCAGGGCAGGGCAGGGCAGCAATGGGCGAGGTGGGGTGGGACGGGGCTGGGTGGGGCAGGGCGTGGCGGGGCTGGGGGAAGTGGGGTTGGGCTGGGCTGGGCTGGGCTTGGGAGGTGGTGGGGTGGGTGGGGCTTGATAGGTGGTGGGAGGAGGTGGTGGTGGGAGGGGACTGTGGGGCTGGGCCTCACAACTGAGCTTGGGAGGGGGTGGAGGTGTACCTGGTCACGAGAGGGGAAAGGCATTGCAGGCACCCAGGTAGCCAAGAAAGTCTTGAACGTTGGGTTGTCCACGATGTTGAAGGGGAGGTTGCAGTCTACAATCAGCTTCACCAGGTCCTTGGCAAAGCGTCCTTTGTCCTCCACGACACCACTTCCTGTCAAATGCATAAACACAAAACACACAAAACATGATAGTGGTGTAATGGACCCTTCTATTGCACCCTTCTAGTGCACCCTGTTGCACCCTCCTAACACATCCTGGTCCACAGGTGATGGTTACCTGCGCGAGCTGTTGACTTGCTGCTGGGGGTGGTCCCAGCGTCTTGCTGCACCTCGGCGACCTCCTTGTTTTCTTGCTTGTACTCTTCAATGGCTGCCGCGAGTTCTGAGAAGGTCCTGGCGATGTTCTCTGCCTGCGTGCTGTCTAGGAACTTGCTGCATCGCAAGAGATGTCTCTTGAGACGGTCCTTGTTACTGCCCGCCAAGTTCTGGCAGTGATCTTGGCAGTGATTGCACATATATAGGGTTGGCCAGATCCGTATGTGGCGGCTAGAAAGACGGTATATACATACGTATTTACTGTATTCGTAGTTCCGTAGTGTCTTCCGTAGGGGCGGGGTCATCATTTTGCGAAAGTGAGTATGTAGTTTGGTGCACAACAACTATAGAAACGCCCGCTAGGGGTAAGCATGTTCAGAATCTCAACCAATAGCAGTGTCGTGACACATCTATATGCCAGCCAGCCATGCATGCTGTTAGCAATGTGCTCCTACTCTGTGCGCCAAGCATGTGTCCAAACCCCTCGTGTGGCAGCCGTGGGTGCAGTTGTGTAGTCAGTATTTCATATGCTCCTACTCGGCCAATCATGTTGTGGCACACATGTGTGGCCATGTGCTCCCACTCTGCCATGGTCTAATCCCCTCGTGCTAGCTTTCTCTACAACATCACCACCTCCTCTTCCTCCACCACCTCCAGGCATGCGTTGCTGTTTCCCCGGATGTATGCGATCTTGGTACGGGACGGGAGGGGTTGCTTGGCGGGCTGGGCTGGCTGGGTTGGCTGGGCTGGCTGGTTGGCTGGGCTGGCTGGGCTGGGCTGGGCTGGGCTGGGCTGGGCTGGGCTGGGCTGGGCTGGGCTGGGCTGGGCTGGGCTGGGCTGGGCTGGGCTGGGCTGGGCTGGGCTGGGCTGGGCTGGGCTGGGCTGGGCTGGGCTGGGCTGGGCTGGGCTGGGCTGGGCTGGGCTGGGCTGGGCTGGGCTGGGCTGGGCTGGGCTGGGCTGGGCTGGGCTGGGCTGGGCTGGGCTGGGCTGGGCTGGGCTGGGCTGGGCTGGGCTGGGCTGGGCTGGGCTGGGCTGGGCTGGGCTGGGCTAGCTGGGCTGGCTGGGCCGGGCTGGATGGGTTGGCTGGGCCCTCGTATGCATCTCCCATCGCAATGAATGCCATCGGGTATCGCAACGACTTATATATGACCGCGGTTACGGCCTCACCGGCAGTAACGGTGACTTGTGCGTCCTGCATCCTTTGCAATCTCGCGATTATGCCGTCGCGTGTACGGTTCAAGCGTGAAAACTACGGTCAAACCTACGGTTCAAGCGTGAAAACTACGGTCAAACCGGTATTGTACGGTCAACCGACGTACCTACGGCTGCCTACGGATACACGGTGGTCGGGGTACGCTACGTATATACTGTATATACGTACCTACGTATATACGCCGCTACGGTTCTGGCCAACCCTACACATATAGCGCAGAACGAAGTTGACAGAGCCGTCAGTCTCGTCGGGGTCGCTCGTCGGTGCTGTGACGGCCGTGTTCCATCACCCAAGCCGACTTTGTCTTGTGCTGAGTCTTGTGCTTCTTCAAGGATGAGCCTTCGAGTCCACTGGGCAACAAGGGCGGAGGAAGCGATGTGCCTCTCAGCCCGGACGCCATACGCCTCTTAGCGTGTTGTGGAGCCTCCGACATGTTGGGACGATAGCCGACGGCCTGCTGCGCGAGTCTGTAATTACGTTACTACACGACCGTATGTAATTACACGAAGTCCCTGAGGAAAGCCATGTAATTACAAAGTTACAAAGTTACAGAATTACGCGTGTAATTACATGTAATTTTGTAAAACTACATGTAATTCTGCATCACTGATAATTATATTTATAGTTTTATATGGCTTGAGCACTTTTATAGCTTTTATAGGTCCTCGAATCTTGCATTCGCTTCCACCGCCGACCAGCGCAATAGCTGCGCCTAGCCCCGATGACCCCAATGCGCTAGGGTCGGATGGTCTGCCCAAGTTTGCCCATACCACCACGCAAACCTTTGGAGGGAAGGAAAGCACTGTCGTTCAGGTGTAGAACCAGGTCAAAGGCTTCACTACGCGCGCCAACTATCGCCAGCTATCGCCAGTCATTCGAATCAGCTCCATAAAGAAGCTGGTCGTCATCGCAAGAGCAGTAGCCAAGAGCAGCAGGTAGGAGGCGCTTGGAGCGTCAGCTTGGACTTCCGGTGAGTGCACATGCAGCTGGGGTGTTAATCTTGTTCATCTACTTGCTAAGCCTTAGCTGACTGATAGTACAGACAGTTGGAGCATGATTGGTGTAGCATGGTTTAGCATGATTGGTGTAGCATGGTTTAGCATGATTGGTGTAGCATGGTTTAGCATGATTGGTGTAGCATGGTGTAGCATGATTGGTGTAGCTTGGAGCGGGCAGCCTGGAGCGCGCAGTCTGGAGCTGGACGTTGTTGTTGTGTTGTGTTGTGTGTTGTTAGGGTACAGCCCAGCCCAGCCCAGCCCAGCCCAGCCCAGCCCAGCCCAGCCCAGCCCAGCCCAGCCCAGCCCAGCCCCCCAATGTCCCGTAGTGAGTGTTAGCTAAAGCAAGGAGGTGCAGCCGGTCCTTGCTTGTTGTGCACATAGCATAGGTGGTGTGTGAGGCATGAGTCAATGTGTTGTGGTGGTGGTGGTGTGTTGTTGAGGTGTTGTTGTGTTGTGTGGTGTTGCCACCTTCTTGCATCAATGCATGTACTTAGCATCTGCGATACATGTCTTCTGTAGTGGTGTTGCAAGGCAGTTGAGCTTGAGACATGTATTGCTTCCAATGCTTCTGCCTTTTTGGTGTGGTGTACCACTAAGCACAAAGTAATGATTGTAAGACATGACATGGCAAGTTTGTATCAGATCAGAATCAACATTGTGGAGAGAATGTAAAATGACCCTCCATGACGACCCTCCACAGGGTCGGTAGGACCCTGCCCCGGGTCGGCAAGACCATTTTCAGTCATAACTCCCCCCCCCCCCTTCCCCTAGCCCACCCCAACCCACACCCGTATCAACATCTTCGCCACCTTCTTGCATCACCTTCTTGCATCAATGCCACCTTTTTGCATCAATGCATGTACTTAGCATCAGCGATACATAGTGTTCATCACCGCCTCTCAACGGCGCACCGTAAACATTTCATCAACTCACTTGTCTTGTATATGAGCTTGCTATGAAAATGCGGGTCGATGGGCTGCTCACGGCTTGTTTGAGATGACTTGACGTGAAAAGTACGCTCTTGCGTGGGGTCGAACCCGTAACCTCTCGCACTTGGCTGCTAAGCTACTGAGCCAAGCTATAATTATAGTCCTATAGTCAGGTCCCACAAGGTCTCTTTGGCGAAATGTACCGTGATCCATATTGATGCCGCGCTTACACAGCCTTGATGAGCGAGCCTTTCCGATATGCCTACTGCATCAAAGGGCCTGCACGGCCAGGGCGCCCACCAACCCTTGCCAAGTGTCCAGGTGGCAAGGTTACTGCAGATGGCTGCGGCGTTCTTTCTAAAGCGGGTGCCAGTAGGTACGGTCTACAACAGCGCTAGCGCGAGGGCCGGCGGTTATGTTCGGTAACCGGGCGGCTCGCATCTCGCATCGGGCTGTAAGGTGGTGTACAAAGTAAAACCGTCTCAGATAGACCGGACTGATATACTTGAACCGACTGATTACGTCTCTGCCACACCAGGTATTGTTACAATTGTTACACCAACATTACCATCAACTCTACTCAACCTCACATCCCAAACAGGTATACCATCAACTCTACTCAACCTCACATCCCAAACAGGTCAGGGTCCTGCCGGCCTGCAATGGTGATGCACCGCTGTCCTGCCCTGCTGGTGTAGGGTCCTGCCCTGCTGGTGTAGGGGGGGCAGCGGCGCCTGAGTAAGGGCCAAGGGGGCAGGGGCAGCAACAGCAACGGGTGGGGCAGCCGGTGGCAGTGCATGGGCCGTGGGGGTGGGGGGGGGGCAGCAACATGGGGGTGATAGGCGGCAGCTGCCAGGGGCATGAAGCCCTGGGGTGGCCTGATGCTGCCATGCTACTGTGCGCTGCTGCTGCAGCTGACCTGCATGGGGGTGGGGCTGGGGGTGGGGCAGAGGGGGGGGGGGGGGGGGGGGGGCGTGTGGGGCAGCTGCCCTGTTGAGGGGGCGCTGCCGCAGCTGCCCTGTGCTGCTCACCTGCTGGGGTGGGGGTGGGGGGGCAGTGGGTGCCTGACTATGGGCAACCATGAACTATGGGCCGTGGGTGCGGGGCAGCAACAACAACAACAGGGATTGGGGACTGCGCGGGCGATGCTGCTGCTGCCCTGTGCGGCTAAACCTGCATGACATGGTGGGGGGTAGGGGTGGGGTAGGGGGTGTGGGTGTGGGGCAGCGGGCGGCAGGGTGTGAGGCAGCGGCAACCCCCACCCCCACTGCGCCACCCTCACCACCACCCTTTGCTGTCCCACCCCCACTCAGTTAGGTCAGCATCACAGGGCAGCAGCAGCAGCGCACCAGGGAATGTGGGGGGTGGGGCAGCGGGGGTGGGGCAACAGCTGCCAGGGGTATGGGGCAGCTGCCCTGTTGCCCTTCTGTTGCTGCCCTGCCGCTGCGGGTGCGCTGACGCTGCAGGTGCACTGTGCTGCTGCCCTGCCAGGGGGAGGCTGTGGGGCAGAGGCTGTGGGGCAGAGGGGGTAAGAGGGAGCAGGGAACAGATCAGGGAACAGCAAGGGCCGCAGAAGCCTTACCTTCAGCCGGTTTGCGATGAAGCCGGCCATGCGGGTCCACGGGGCAAGGCCAGCTGCACCCGAGCTGCCATAATCGCCGATCCTTTCTTCCTACGCTGACTGCGTCGGCCCATCGCTAATATTGGCCGCTAGCCTGCATCATTTGCTCCGCTAACGAACGCTGGTGGTAGCTTGGAGAAACCAGAACAATCTCATCTACTTTCGCAGCCTGGTGAGCGCGAGATGATGGGGTAGTTTAGACATGAGCATGGTTGGTATGTCTGGGCGTATATATGGCTGATAATCCCAAGGATAACGCTATCAAAGTAGATGAAGTTCTTGGGGCACACCGCTTGTATCTCCACAGGAGGTCAGCACGGCGTTTGATGCACTTCCTGCCTAGAAATAAGGTTTTAGCGCACTGTGATTTCAAGAGCTTCCCAACCTGCGCAGGGCCGCTTTTAAACGCTGCAGATCCTTCCCATGGGAGCTATGAGCATTCTCCAAAGCTAGGGCGCAAAAACCAGACAGATGCGTAGCATCAACAAGCAGCAAATCGATCTCAAAAACAGCACTGCAGATTTGCATGCCGGCACCCAATCACGGCACGCCGACCGACCGACTAGTGACCGCTCTACCTCGCTCGTCGTTGCGGCGTTGTTGTATGCACGTGCACTACCGTCAGGGTGCAAGGAGTCACTGGTGCAAGGATACCGCGGAGGGGGGCAATGTTGACTTTAGCCCGTCCCTCGCAGGCCAAGCTGCGGAGCACCATGCCGCAGCGGGGCGTCGCGGTTTGACCTCTTGGAGTGCAGTATACGCGACAAAAAGTGACGGTACATTTTTTCGAGCCATTTTACCTGACCTTGTGGGACCTGACCTATAATTATAGCTTTTTATAGAAATCCGAGCCAACTATAATTATATGGGCGTACCCTAGATGTAGGTCTTTTAGGCTGAATGTTTCTAGATAAGCATTGCTATACTTTCGTAAGCGAGCTTGCAATGTAAGGTGTGTGCTTTTGCTTAGGCGGAGGGTAAGTCGTGAATTCGTGTTCTTCGCTTTTCCCATCATTGACTGTAGTGTGACATTGGTACTGCCCGGGTCCAGCGCTGCGCCCCGTCAAGGGTGTACCGTGAATGCTGCCAGCAGCTCGCAAGCCCCATGCCTCGTCGACCAGAAACACCACCAGGGTGCATGCGTCTTGTTCCTGCGGTGCTGGCCTTCCACCCCACTTGCATGTTCTACATCAGCATAAGATGCATTGGCCAAGCAAGCCACCCTGCATTAAGGCGAGGCATGCCGCAGCAGCATCTATTGCGGACGACCCCATTGTAGCGCATGCCCCCACCAACCCGGACAAAGATTTGATCAATGCAGGTGATGTAGACCCACATCAGTCACAGCCACACCCCAGTGTGCAGTGCCAATCTTCGCCTCTCCCCATGTAGCTTGAGCTCCAGACTCAGTCCACCCCCACTGCCACGCCTGGCCTCTGTCCCAGTTGACCCCCTCAGGCCCCCTCAGGCCCCCTCAGGCCCCCTCAGGCCCCCTTCAGCCTTGCTGGCACGGCTGGAGTGCTCCCGTCCTTGGCCCTTGGTGGCTGTGAGCCCGCTGCTATGCAACAGCAGGCCTGTCTGCCTCGGCACCTCATCACCTGCCTGCTGCCACAGACTTTGCCCCCACTGGGATTCGAGACAGGCACTGGGGCGCCCTGGACTTTGCGACGTTTTGGATCACGATGGTGCGCTGCTGGTGGCGACAGTGGTGGGAGGTGCTGGGGCTGTAGGCCCTGGCTGCATGGGTCTGTGGGGTCACTGGCAGGCTCAGTAGCCTTTCTGTGGGGTCACACTTCCAAGGGTGTGCGGCAGGTGACAGGAAGCTGCAGGGTGAGCTGGACACCAGAGTCTGCAGCACATGAAAAAATAAAATAATAGAAAATCAAAGAAGCTTGCCTGAGCTGCCCTGACCATGCCTGACTGTCACGCAGACTGGCATCATCACCGCCCTCACTGCTCCCAGTGTTATAGCTGCAGCTGCTGTGCTAGTGTGCTGTGCTGTGCTAGTGTTATAGCTGCAGCTGCTGTGCGGCTGGCACCCTGACTGGCATCAGCCTGTACAATACACTGCTTTGCCGCTGCTGCTGCGGCTGCTGCTGCTGCTGCTGCTGGGTTAAGAGGGGGGCTGGCTTTGTACTGCCCAGCTGAAACCGTGCTGCTGCTGCTGCTGCTGCTGGCTGTACACTGGCTGTGGTGCAAGCCAATGGGGCGGGCCTAGACTAGACTGGCCTGCTGCTGCACCGCTGCTGCTGCTGCAGGTGATCAGCATCACCACCTGGTACCTGGCAGCCTCCCTGGTGGACATGGGTGCGGCGCGGGACCAGCAGCAGACCATCACACCAACCCCCACCCCCACCCC
>JASKMD010000439.1:0-12792 GCA_030144725.1 Haematococcus lacustris
GGCCAGGGGCCAGGCCAGGGTAGATGAATGGAATGGATAGTGTCCAGGAGGTTACGGGGGCAGCGGGGCCAGTGGGGCAGTGGGGGCAGCGGGGCAGCGGGGCAGCGGGGCAGTGGGGCACCTCACTTGCGGGTGGTGTCATCCAGCTCAGCGAAGATGTCGGGGAAGGTGTCGGCCAGCGTGTGGATGGGCAGCGGGGTGCGTACCCCCGCCACAACGTCCTCACCCTGCACCAGGACCAGGGGGGGATGCCACGCGGCCACAGCACCACAGCTGTCGAGGTTCACTCCCATGGGGGTGGGATTGGCTCGGGCGGGGTACTGTGATGTACTTCACGGGTGTGCTGTGCTTGACTTGGCCAACACACAAGCTCTGAACAGCTCACTCGCCATGGGAGTGCAAATGGCTTGGGGGGGTCAGCGTGATGGTGTTCACGGTCAGGGGAGGGCGGGCAGCTTCTCCCTGAGAGGGCGGACTTGCTTGCCTGAACAAGCCCGTGTGGGCCGCGGGACTTGCTTGCCTAAACAAGCCTGTGCAAGCATACACAATACCTGCACCTACAAGCTGGCAGGGTGGCCGGACTTGCCTGGGCGTTGATCAGGAACTCGCCGAACAGTTTGCGTTCGCCTGTGGCCGGGTTGCGCGTGAAGGCGACGCCAGTGCCGCTGTGCTCGTTGATGTTGCCAAACACTGCACAGGGGGAGGGGTGGGCAGGCGGGCGGCAGCCAGCAGGGAAGGGGCTGGCAGGCTAGACCTAGACAGGCAGGGAGGGTGACTGGTGTCAGGCCGCAATCAAGGGGAGTGGGACGAGGCTCGACAGGGGAGGCAGGAAGAGAGGGTGGGAGGGAGATGCGGGCATGGTGAACGCGACCCCTACCACGGATGTAGGGCAGTATTGTCAGGGGGTCAGGAGGAGGGGGAGGGGGCATGAAGGGGGTAGGAGGGGGAGGAAGAGGGGTGGGGGGCAAGGAGGGAGGTGTAAGGGGTGAACGGGGGGAGGGTCAAGGGGAAGGATGGAGCAAACGAGTCTCGGGTACAAGTGGGCAGAGGCTGCAGCCAGGGCCCCTGCCGTGTCCCCCCTCCCCCTCCTGAGGGGCTTGGCGAGGTAGTGGGCAGCACAGGGTAGGCAGTGAGGCATAAGCAGTGGGTAGGTGAGGTGGGTGGTAGGTGAGGTGTGTGGGTAGGTGAGGTGGGTGGGCAGGCAGTGGGTAGGTGGGTGGGTAGGTGAGGTGGGTGGGTGGGTGGGCAGCCCCCGCGCCACCTCACCCATGGTCTGGATGTTGACCGCGGTGCCGCGCATGCCGGTGATGCGGCTGACCTCCCGGTACTTGACAGCGCGAGGCGTGTTCCAGGACCTGCACCCAGCACCAACACACGGGCTGGGCGCACCCTGGGCTGCACCCAACCTCCCTTAGGCCTGGGCTCCAACTGGCTCTCATATGACCCCCCCCACACAGCCCCCCCCTAGGGTGCACCCGACCCGAGCTGCACCCTAGCACCAAGCACCCTGGATGGGCGCACCCTGGGCTGCACTCGACCTCCCTTGGGCCTGGGCTCAAACTATTACAACCCCCCTACCCCCTGTGGGCCCCACTCCCCTACAGCCCCACCCCCTGGCCCAACCCCCCTACAGCCCCACCCCCTGTGGGCCCCACCCCCCTACAGCCCCACCCCCTGTTCCCGAGCTCTCGAGGTGCTTTGCTGCCCTCACGGCAACCAGCTCTGCCAGCTTGGAGGCACCCCTAGCCTGGACTGGCCTGGCCTGGCGCTGGGCTAGGTGGCCCGGCACGCCCCTGCCCCACCTCTGCCCTCACGCTGCCGGGGAGGATGATACTGTGTACGTGACCCCATCACCCAGCACCCAACAAGCATTGGCAGGTGACCTTTCCCTTTGCCATGTGTATGCCATGTGCATGGGAACTCCACACAGACAAAAACACCGCTTTGTAGAGGTCCACACTTAGTGTTCCACTGCAATGAAGGCTCTAGGTTGAGAGCCAAGGTGCTGTGTACGTGACCAGGTTGGCAGGGGTGGTTGCAAGGCGTAGATCTCTCTAGCCTAGATTGCGCCTCGTGTCACTAGTCCCGGGGATTGAGTCATGACCCTGGTGGGGCCGCACCTGAACACCGCCTCGATGCTGCAGCTCAGCTGCTCCCACGGGTCATCCGGCAGCCGCTGCTGGGCCGAGCTGTACACCGCCTGCAGGCAGCAGGCAGGCCAGGCAGGCCAGGCAGCAGCAGCAGCAGGCTGGAGCAGCAGCAGGCCAGGCAGTACCAGGCTGGAGCAGCACCAGGCAGCAGGCTAGGCCCCACACTGAGCCAGCACCACTACCGGTAGGCTAGGCGTGTGTTCCTCGCTCATCCAGTGCTAGCGCTGCTAATCAGGTTCAGCAGCCATCAGTTCAGCAGCCCCTGCCCTGACCAATAGCCAGCGCCCTGGGACCTGACCCTGCCTTGGGTCACACTATGTGCGCCTTGGTCATGGTCACACCACACACCCCTCGCTGATTACCAGGCAGGGGACGGCGCCAAAGCTCCCCCCTCCCCCCTCCCCTCTCCCCCCCCCCCTAACCTTTGCCTGCCTTCTCTCAACCCGCCCCCTCCCCCCTCCCCCCTCCCCTCTCCCCCCCCCCCCTAACCTTTGCCTGCCTTCTCTCAACCCGCCCCCTCCCCCCTCCCCCCTCCCCTCTCCCCCCCCCCCTAACCTTTGCCTGCCTTCTCTCAACCCGCCCCCTCCCCCCTCCCCCCTCCCCTCTCCCCCCCCCCTAACCTTTGCCTGCCTTCTCTCAACCCGCCCCCTCCCCCCTCCCCCCTCCCCCCTCCCCCCTCCCCCCTCCCCCCTCCCCCCCCCCTAACCTTTGCCTGCCTTCTCTCAACCCGCCCCCTCCCCCCTCCCCCCTCCCCCCTCCCCCCTCCCCCCCCTAACCTTTGCCTGCTCTCCCGCCTTCTCCCGCCTTCTCCCGCCTTCACCCCCGGCCCCCCCTTCCCCCTTCCCCCTCCTCCCACCCGTCCCTGAGCAGCACCTTGTACCGCTGCACCAGCTCCTTCAGGTCGCTTGCGTCCAGCTCCACGTCGTGCTTCACACCCCGCGCCCGCTTGATGTCGGTGATGCAGGCCTCGAAGCTGGCCCGGGGCATGCCCAGCACCACATCGCCATACATCTGCAGCAGCCGCCTGTCACACACCAGCAGGCCGCACGAGGTGAAGGCAACAGGGCTAGGGATGGGGGCAGTCAGTGGGTGAGAGAGCAGGGACCACAGCAAGGAGGCCAAGGTGGCGGCAGGGGCTGCAGGGGTCGCAGGGGCAGGGGCAGGGGCAGGGGCAGGGGCAGGGGCAGGGGCAGGGGCAGGGGCAGGGGCAGGGGCAGGGGCAGGGGCAGGGGCAGGGGCAGGGGCAGGGCAGGGGCAGGGGCAGGGGCAGGGGCAGGGGCAGGGGCAGGGCAGGGGCAGGGGCAGGGGCAGGGGCAGGGGCAGGGGCAGGGGCAGGGGCAGGGGCAGGGGCAGGGGCAGGGGCAGGGGCAGGGGCAGGGGCAGGGGCAGGGGCAGGGAGGCTGGAGTGGGCAAAAGGGGCTGCAGGGGCTGGGCATGATGGGGTGCAGTTGGGGCCTTCCTACCTGACCTGACCCAGTGTGGTCTGTCACGTGGCTGTGGCCACCCTAACAGACCTTACTGACCTAGGGGGGCCGGTCATGTGGCCTGTCTCCCCCCACCTTCATGACAGCTCAGTAGGGCAGCGCTTCAACAGGGTCTACCGGGAGCAGCGAGTGGGGGTAGGGTGGGTGTTGGTTGGGGTGAGGAGCGTGGTGGTTTGGCGGCAGTGACAGCAATCAAGCCCAGGGGGCAGCTGGTCGAGCTAGTCGAGGAGGGTGGGCTGCAGGGCTCACCGGAAGCAGTCGTATGCAAAGCGCTGGCCGCGGCGCTGGGCCAGGCCTGGCAGGGTTGCCTCACTCAGGCCCAGGTTCAGCACCGTGTCCATCATGCCCGGCATGGACGCCTGGCAGGCAGGCAGGCAGGCACAGCCACGCTGGCAGGCTGGGCAGGGCAGAGTGTCAGGCTGCCGGGCAGGCAGAGGGGCACTGGCAGGCAGCAGGGGGAGCAGGGTGGGCGGGGGGGGCAGGGGAGGCAGGGTGCGAGGCCCAGGTCCTGCAGGGAGGCAAGGTGGAGGCACTAGGAGGGATGCCTGCTGGAGCAGCAGTAGGTGGGCTCAGGCAGCGCAGCCAGGCCCAGCTGACATGTCATAGCGGCAGGGCTGTGGAGGGGTGAGGGTGTCGTGGCAGTAGGGGTGAGGAGTGCGGGTGGGGCGTGTGGGGAGGAGGGGGAGGAGGGGGAGGAGGGGAGGAGGGGAAGGGTGTGCGGTGTGGGGCAGCCACTCACCGCTGCGCCGCTGCGAACGCTGAGCAGCAGGGGCCGGGCGGGGTCCCCAAACCGTGTGTCCACATGTTTCTCCACCTCATGCACCGCCTGCCTCACCTCCTCCATGAGCCCAGGGGGCAGGCGGCCTGCACCAGGACATGCCAGCACCCCTCATGCCAGACTGCCAGCGCAGGGCGGGCCAGGCAGGCGTTGTGCGCATGTGCAGCTCGCCCAACAGGGTGCTGCATGCCTTGAACCCCATGTGCACATCGTGTCACACCTCACGTTACCGAGCAACAGCGCAGTGGGGCAGTGCGGAGTGGGGCAGGCTGCCACCGCAACAGCAAGAACAGCAAGAACGGCAAGAGCAGCAAGGACAGCAACGGCTGGAAGGACTGGAAGAAACGGAAGATGGCCCAGCAAAGAGGTGCTGGGAGTGTCCAAGTGCAGGCCAGAGCACCCAGAGCAGTCATAGTGGGCCAGGGGCATAAAGCTCAAAGCATTTGTGCAAGCCTCCCAACCCTCAGGATGGAGCCATGTTCAGGGGCAGGGGTGCAGTGCATCCTCAGCAGGCCAGGCACATGACACCCTGACCCAGAGCCAGGCAGTGACCTGGTGTGAGGCCTTGATGAGTGGTCCTACCCTACTTCTCCCCTCTCTTCTCCGGGACATATGTTCAAGGGCCGGGGTGCAGTGCATCCAACTCCTTCACTTGGCATCAGCAAGCCTGGCTGACCCGCAACCAAACCAGCGACCTGTGTGTTGTTGAGCGCTGACCATGACGCATGTTGCCACTACCCCGCCAGTACCTGACTCTGCTCGTGTTTGCAATCATGTTTACAAATCCTGAATCTGTAGCCCGGTGGTGCTTGGACTCACCCTGCTCCTGGAATTGAGCACAGGTGTCAGTGGTGATGGTGAAGCCGGGCGGCACGTTCAGCCCAATGCGGGCCATCTCACACAGGTTGGCGCCCTTGTTGCCAAGCTGCGCAGGCAGGACAGGGCAGGGGTGGATGAGGCTGGGGCGGATACGAGGCAGGTGCGGGGCAGCAAAGCTGTCGAGAGAGCGAGGGAGGGCGGGGAGGGGGCGAGATAGGGGGCGGCCATGTGGGGCGGGGCCCAAAGTCCGGATACGTGTCGGAGATTCACTCACCTCGTCCTTCATCGCGCGCTTGCCATCCGACTGCGCGTCGATAGCAGAGTGCACACCGACAGATTACAACGGGCGGCATTTCACAACAGCTCCGCAGCGGCCGCGGGCCAGTTGCTGACTCGGAACGTAGTGTTCCGCAATCTAATTTCGCCTACCTGGCCGGCTGCGAACATGTAGATCCTTCGCTGTGCTCCCATGGTAGCACCGCGCGCAGACATCACGGAAGGGTCGTACACGACTTTGGAGCTAGGGTTTGTTTGAGGGATCGAGAAAACGTATAACGATGAAATGCTGTAAGTCAGCTGCAAAAGTCCGATGGATGGTAGCTGGTAGTGCGTTCCCGCGCTGATTGGACATGCTTCCGGAATCAGAAGAGTGACCGACAGTGAGATGTTTCCATTTACCCAGATCCTACGGCAAGAGTGGATGGAAGAGTTGTGAGTCGACACCCAAACTATAGATGCCCTTTCTACATCCAGCCATGCTGGCCCTCGCCGACCAGGTGTCCCATGCGTCTGCAGTCCTTGACCTTGCATGACAAACCTGATGTAGGTGCCGGGGTGAGAGGGTGCAGATGTGTGCAGAACAGCAGCTCCGCTAGGCGATCTACAGATTTCCATTTGTATTTTATGCGAGCCAGGCTGCAACCTGGACATTCCACAAGCAGCGGACTCTATGCCAAACACGACACTTGGACATCAGCCATTAGACCTGCGAGGGCAGCTGACACAGCTCATGGAACACCATCAAGCCTGCCACTGAGCCCCTACTTTGCAGCAGTCACCTGTACAAGCTCAGCTGTGTCTTTGTGGTGTGTGTGACAAGGGTATGTAACATACCGCATGATGTTCTTGCTTACATGGTATTGCTTCAAACTTGCTGGCTGGTGTTCGTGTCTCTGTGACGCTTGCTTATAATCATTGGCGTTGCCTCGCAACCTCCTCGCGGCCCCCCCGCGCATCAGCGCACTGAGCTTAGCAAGACAGCAATGCTCGGTCCTCAGCTGCGGATGAGACCGCTGCCATCCCTTGAGAAACCCAGCTCGCTAACGCTGACGCCCCCGCCTTTGGATTGGGAGGCAGCAGCTGGCAACTTGGAGGATTCAAAGCTGGCTGTGCAGGTCGCTGCTAGCAGCTGAGGATCATGCCACTGTAGCCCAGGCTTAGTGTCTAGAGTTCATGTCCAAAGTTCATGTCCAAGCTTGCGCTGTTGGCCTCCTTGCTAACTCCATGCAGGCAATCAAGGACCTCGTGAGCGATGCAGTGTTCCTTGGTTAGTGCACAGCGCAACTCTGTGCAAGCCATGGGCTAGCCGGGCTGGATCAGGGGCTTCCGTTTCAAACCATGGATCAAAAAGTAACGCATAGGGATGCATGAGCGGCTGAGCTGGTCATTGTCATGGCCACCGTGATAGCCAGCCTTCCCCTGTGACGTCTCACACTAGGATGCAAGCGCATGCATGCATGCATGCAGATGAAGAGGCGTTTATGGGGGCAGTCAGCTTGGCTTCGCTGTACAATAAGATTCAGGTACATGCTGCAGCGTTCATCAACAGGGCCTGCCTCCCCCCTCATGTCAAGGGGCCTTGTGTCACCCTAATCACACATCACCGTCAGCAGCTGGCTCTGAACCCAGGCTGTAGCTGGCTTGCCTAGGCGCTGCCTGCACTCGTGCTGATGACCTGCAGCAGCGCCATGTTTGGCAAAAGCCATGCGGCGATGGTGGTGATGGCAAGCAGCAGCATCACTGCCGTCACCGGGGGCCTGGGCCCTTGCAGCAGCATGCAGCAGCAGGGTGAAGCATGTCAGGCAGCACGGGCAAGGTCATTCTGCTGCAGCCATGTCATGCACCACAGGCTAAGCTCCATGTCCAGGCCATGTCAGGCAGCACAGGGGGTCCACTCTGATCCAGCCTTTCTTGGTAGGGTCAGCACTAGCACGCCCCCCTCCCCAACAACCTCCCCTAGTGAGGGAGGGAAAGGGAGGTGAGGGGTGCAGCCTTGGCACATGTGGCCAGGCTGCACTGCTGGCAGGGGGGGCGGGGGGCGCAGGGAGCCGAGGGACTGGAATGCAGTGGGGCAGTAGCAGGGAGGGAGGGCAGCTGGTCAGGCCCCCTTTGTGGCATAGACTACAGCTCTGCCATCACTACCACCAGGCGTGAGCAGCAAGGCAGCTGACACCCCGCAATCACATTGGCAATGTCAAGGTAGGCTGTAAGGCTCTGCCATCTGACCCTACCGCCAGGCGTGAGCAGCTGCCCCTCTGCTCTCACTCTAGCCATGCGTCCTCACCACAGCCCAGCCACGCTTCCGCATGCAGGCGCAGCAACGGCGCATGCGTGACATGGAGCATGAGGCATTGGCGCTGCAAGCTGAGGTGAGGTGAGGTGAGCTGAGGTGAGGTGAGGGTGGGGTTCGGCTAGGATGAGGAGCAAGGAGGAAGGCCGTGGCTGCAGCCCAGGCTCAGCTGATGACCCCTCCAGCCCAGCAGCAGCAACACTGCACACCAGGCATACTGCGGGCTTAGCCAGCTCAGCAGCAGCCCTTCCTGACAAGCCTAGACCGGGTCAGCCCTGACCCAGCCTAATCTCCACAGCTCTGCCTGATGCTCAGGCACCAGCACCGCCCTAGTGGCGGCTGGTGCTTGATGCCAAGAGCAGGGCTGCAGGGGTGGCTGACTTCGTTTGGCACAGGGAGGTAGGGAGAGCTCATTGGTGGAAGCCTGCTGCCCGATCCTCAAAAGGCAACAGCGCAGTGCAATGTCACGCTTCAGCAGCTGCCATGTCACACTGTCCTGGATGGCACAGCAACGATGGTATTTGTGATAGCTGAGGTGGTCATGCTAGTGATTGTGGTGGTGGTAGTGGTGGTGGTGGTGGTGATGATGGTGTTTGTGGTGGTAGTGGTAGTTGTGGTGATGGTGGTGGTGATGGTGGTGATGGTGGTGGTGGTGGTGATGGTGGTGGTGGTGATGGTGGTGATGGTGGTGGTGGTGATGGCTGTGTGACTAGGTGGAAGCCAAAGACCGTGCCCTGAGTGCGGCCAACGCCACTGCACAAGACCGCCAGGCCCTGGTGGCACAGCTGCAGCAGGAGCTGGACAACAACTCAGGTGAGCAAACACCCAGGCAGCTATCTGGCAGTTACCTGGCAGCTACCTGGCAGCTACCTGGCAGCCACCTGGCAGCCGCCCTGGCACCCAGTCCAGCCTTCAATGGACCTGCCCCTGCTCAAGTCCCCAAGTTAAGGCAGCTGGTCCCATTGCCTGAGGTTTCCCCTGGCCCTGGCCTACCCGCCCTCCCAGCTGCCCGCCCCCCCCTCCCACCCCCCACCCCTGCCTGTGCCGCTGCAGTGGTTTTCAAGATGCACTTCAGTGAGCTCATCACCCGCAATGAGGAGATTGCCAGGCTCAAGGCCATGGTGGAGGGGCTGCAGCAGCAGCTGAGCACACAGCAGGAGCAGATGGCGGAGCAGCTGGCCATGCAGCAAGCTGACCATGCGGCGCAGCTAGCACAGCTCCAAGGCCAGCACCTGCAGCCCCCACAGGAGGGAGGGGCGGGACAAGCCGGTCAGGGACCAGCAGCAGCAGCAGCAGCAGCAGCAGGGGGGGCAGCAGGGGCTGGGGGACCTAGTGCCCGGACCCCCTGGTCCTGGTTGTCCCGTGCAGCTCCTCCACGGCAGCGCACCCCCCCTCCCCCTCCCCCCGGCCCCACCCCCCTCCCCTCCTCCACCCCCCCACCCAGAGACTCCCCCCGGCCTCCCACACCCAGCCCCACCCCCTTCACGCCCTCGCCTACCCCCAGCGACCTGCCAGACCCACAGAGAGGGGTGATGCAAGCGCAGGGCCAGGCGGGCGCCCTGCCACAGCCCTCCCAACAAGACCCTCAGCCTGACCAGGCCCTACCTCCCCATGCCCCTCCTGCCCCTCCTCCCCCTCCCCCACTGCCTGGCAGACAGACAGAATCACTCCCACTACCCCAGCCTGCTGCCCCTGGTGCCAGCAGCCCAGGCACCATGCCCACCGCCAGCAACCCAGCCAGGCAGTCTCTCCCAGCCCCCCAACAGCAGGTGGTGGGTGGCCCAGCTGATACTGCCCTCATTGCTGGAGCAGCACATGTGCCCCCTGCCACCCCCCCTGTGCCCCCAACAGCGGCAAGCCAGCAGGTCTTCCCCCACACAGCCTCAGCAGGGGCTGCATTCCGCTCCCACACCCAGCCTGGGGGGTCAGCCAGGGAGACAGAGGAGGAGGAGGAGGTGGCCGTGATCACGTCCTGGCGAGATGGCGGCAGGCAGCCGGGGGCAGCGCACCTGACACAGGCGCAACATGTCATGGGGCTAGGGATGCAAGCCTGGCAGCAGGGGAAAGAGGGGGAGGAGGAGGAGGATGTCATTGACTTTGGCAGTGCAGACGAAGAGGGCGATCTAGGTGCTGACTCAGCTGACCGGGACCTTTGTGCATGATGCAAGATGTACATGTGACGGTGATGGTCAACAGGGTGTAGCAAGTGAGTGAGAGGTCACACTGGAGATTGCCAGGAGGAGCTGAATGGGTGCTGTGGAGGGTGATCCCCTAAGTGCCCTGTGGAGGTGCTCTTTGGAGGTGCTCTTTGGAGGTGCCCTTTGGAAGTGCCCCTTGGAATTGTGAGCCCCTTGTTCAGAGCATAGGAGAGAAAAGATAGGTGGAGGCAAGGGGTTGAGTGAAGGGGTTGAGTGGAGGGGCCAAGGCTAGGGAGTTGGAGGAGGAGAGTGAGGGCAGGAGCAGCAGTGAGGGCACAGGGAGGGTCAAGGGTGGCTGCACTACCCACCAGGGGCACAGGGCGACTGTACAAAAGGTGAGAGGGAGGCGCGAGAGAGATGCGAGCGCTGCGAGGGGGCCTTGGACAAGATGTGGTCAACTGCCCGCCTGGCCTTGAAGCAGCCTCACTAGGACAGCATGCTGATACAGACAGACCTGCTGCCTGACCTGGTAGGCCAGCCCATGACTCATGAGGTGCCTTTTGGAGGTGCCCTTTGGAAGTGTAAAGGTCTGTGCTTGCATAGTCACGCAGCATGACCATGCAGGAATGCTGATCCTGGATCTCCGCATGCAACTGTAAGATCTATACCGGTGGCGGAGTTCTGAGGCTTGGCTGAGCTCTCGAATGGATGGAGACAACCGAAAACTACACCCTAGTCTTTTCTCGGAGACCTCAAAATATCATTGACCGTTGTAGCCTCACGTTTGAGTTATTTTCGACCCAATGATAGGGATCGTCCCAAGCCATCGAACGGTAGACTAGATTGTGTGGGTGTGAGCAGCAGGCTGGCCATGTGTGGTACCGGGCCTTGCAGCCCTCACATTGTGTAGAGAGCGTAGGGACAGACGCGGCACTCAGCTTAGGGTTCTTACATAACTAACTGCTGACGGCACTAAGCACACTGCTCATTGCCTACCTGTAGAGAGCGTAGGGACAGACGCGGCACTCAGCTTAGGGTGCCGAGGTCTGCCCCTCTAACTGCCTTAAGACAGACAGTCTCACTCTCTCACTCTGCAGCCTGAGCGCTGTCAAACATGTCTCACACTCCCGGTGCTCAATATCTTTTGCACCAGGACATGTTCACAACACTCCCACTCAGTACTTAGGCCAAGAGTCTGCGCAACTGCTATATCAAAACAACTGCATCAAACAACTGCAGAGAAGCTGTCTCAGGTATGCAAACCTGTGCTTCACCAAGCTTCCAGTCCTGAAACACAAGCAGGCTGGATACACTAGGCTGTTTCAGGCATGTGTGCCTGTGCCTAGCTTAAGCTGAGCTGTACACCCCACACCCTTGCTTGCCCCAATCAAACTTGACAGCTGCGAGAGGCTTGGTGAGGAGGTCTGCCATCATGCTGCTTGTGTGACACTCGCGCCGATTAAGGCCGGAAGTCGCCTATGTCATTTCTTCCCGGGAGGCATACTGCAGATAGCCCCAGGAAAGGCTGACTCATCGCGTTGTAATCATTGAAAAACTCGAAAGTTGCTGCGATGTTATAAACTATTTGAAAAGTTACCTAACCCTGTACCGGGTCCTACCGACCCTGTACAGGGTCCTGGGCCACAGGGTTCTGCCGCACGCCTACAGGGTCCTGCGTCACATTCTCACAGGGTTCTGCCGCACGCCTACAGGGTCCTACGACGCACGTCTACAGGGTCCTGCCGCACGCCTACAGGGTCCTGCTACATTAGGCTACAGGGTTTTGCCGCACGGCTACAGGGTCCTGCTACATTAGGCTACAGGGTTCTGCCGCACGGCTACAGGTTCCTACGACATATTCTCACAGGGTCCTGCCGCACGGCTACAGGGTCCTACGACACAGTTTTACAGGGTCCTGCCGCACGGCTACAGGGTCCTACGACACAGTTTTACAGGGTCCTGCCGCACGGCTACAGGGTTCTGCGACACACTCTTACAGGGTTGTGCCGCACGGCTACAGGGTCGTACGATACACGTCTACAGGGTTCCGCCGCACGGCTACAGGGTCCTACCACATATTCTCACAGGGTCCTGCCCCACGGCTACAGGGTCCTGCCACAACGTATGCAACGACGCCCGAACACCTCGCAACACCACAACAAACGGCATGTATTGCTGGTGCTAAGCACATGCATTGATGGAAGGTGACAACACCACACAACAACACCACAAAACATCACTACAACAACAACACAACGACTCATGCATTGCTCACCACATATGTCATGTGCACAACCACAAGGACAGGCTGCACCTCATTGCTATGGGCTAACACCTTATCACGGGACTGCTAAGCACTTTGCCTTGCTGCCTATGCCCCATGGCACCAAATCAGGCTGGGCTAGGCTAGGCTGGGCTAGCCTGGGGTAGGCTAGGCTAGGGTAGGCTAGGGTAGGCTAGCCTAGGCAAGGCTAGCCTGGGGTTAGGCTAGGCTAGCGCTAGGCTGGGGTAGGCTAGGCTAGGCTAGGCTGGGGTAGGCTGGGCTAGGCTTGGCTCCAGGTTGCCCCACTCTAGGCTGCCCGCTCCAGGCTGCCCGCTCCAGGCTGCCCGCTCCAGACTGCCCACTCCGGGCTGCCCGCTCCAGGCTGCCCGCTCCATGCTGCTACGCCAAGGGCTGCTGGGTGCCATTGGGTGGGGGAGAGGAGAGAAGAGGGGAGGAGGGGAGGAGGGGAGGAGGGTAGGTAGGTGGCAGACTCGGAAGTGGTGGTGGTGGGCTTGGGCAGGGAAGGGGGAAGGGGGAAGGGGGCAAGGGGCAGCAGTGTGACCATCAGACCTGCGGCAGCAAGAGGCATCC
>JASKMD010000440.1:0-16925 GCA_030144725.1 Haematococcus lacustris
GCCACAATGCTCTGTCAGCACCTCACAGCTTCCCGCTCTCCCCCTCCCCCAGTCTCTTCCTGTGCTGCTGGTTGCCCTGCAGGGGCTGGAGCACTTGCATGACGCCTGTGTGGTGCATGGCGACTTGGTAAGCAGGCTCAAAGTAGTGTCAGCCAGCTGCGGCGGGCCAGGGTGTTTGAGTGCAGCAGCATGGCACAGCTTGCATGCCAGCCTGGCAGGGCAGATAGCTTCATGCCAGGCTAGTGGTGAGCTGTGTCAGATCCTACTACTACCCTCTAGAGAATGATCAGCCACAGACAGCCCATTTGCTGGTACTAAAGCAGGCTCTTGCCCAGGCCCTTGCCCTTGCCCAGGCCCTTGCCCAGGCCCAAGCCCTTGCCCATGAAGGAGGGCTACCATCAGGGTGGTACCCTCTGATCTCCCACCACTGAACCCTGAGGCTTAAACAAACCCTAGCCTGCGGTGCCTGTCTGTCGACCTATCTGGCCACACTTCCCCTCGCCTCCCTCTTGCCCTTCTGCCTGCTCACTCCCCTGCACGCTGGGGTGTCCATGCAGAAGCCGGCTAACGTGCTGCTCACAGACTCACGTGCCGACACGCGGGGCTTCCAGGCCGCCCTGTCGGTAAGAGCTGGCTGCTGCTGCCCAAGCTGCTGCTAGGATTCAACATAACGAAAACTACATTCATGTAAATAGCAGTCCCCCCTTCGGCCCTCCATGCAGCCGCCAATGTTGCGGTTGAAAAGGGAGGTGAGCAGCTCTCCCTCCGCTCTCCTGCTCTACCTGCTGTGCCTGCTCTGCCTGCGCCAGGACTTTGGGCTGTCCTGCCTGGTGGTCGACAACAAGAGTCGCAACAAGCGCACCAGCGGCACCTCCGCCTACATGGCGCCAGAGGTGAGCCGCTCTGCCTGCTGCACCGCCCCCTGCTGCCTTCTGTGACTCCCTCCAGTGGCCTCCAGGCACACCTCGCCACCTGCTGCTGTGGGCTCACCTGCTGCTGTGTGTATGGGTAGCCAGGTGACATGGGACCATGGTCATGGGACTGTCAGTGGCAGTGTCATGGTGGCAGCTGCTTGCTGCTTGCAGGGGCCAGCAGCTGGGCGATGTGCATGCCACTGCAGGCCCAAGCTACTAGGCCACACCTTAGCTACCACATTGTATCACCCCCCTCGCCCCGCCTGCTGATCCCTTACCCAGAGCCCTAACACCCCAGGCAGCTGTGCATGGTGACTGCAGCTGTTTCGTGACGGCCAAGCCTCCCCCTTAACGGACATCTATGCCTTTGGCATCACCCTGTGGTGAGTCTCGGTCCTCATTGGACTGCACCTGTGGGCACAACTGCTGCTGCAGTGCAGGCCAATGCACGCAACATGGCAGCTGAGCCTAGCGTACGTGATGGGCGTGATGAAGGCCGCTGTGTCAGGCTGGGCGGCTGCCAGGCAGAGGTGGTGGGAATCAAGCAGGTGCAGGGCCTGTGCTAGTGCCCGGCCGCCTCCTGCTGCCTGGCGTCAGGCTGTGGTGGGCCTGCGCTGCAGTGGCCCCGGCTGTCCTGCTGCTGTGCTGGACCCCTGGTGCTGCTCTGGCTCAGGGCTGCCTCACTGCCTGCGTGTCTGCATGGTCCAGGGAGCTGGTGCACGGCAGGCAGGCCTACCGGGACCCTGACCCTTGTGAGTGACACCAAGGCTGCGGGCTGCCCACTGCAAGCCTGCCACCACACACCCTGACCCGACGCGACACGACACGACCCCACCTGACCTGACCTCAACCGACCCAACTCGACCCGACCTAAAAACAAAAAACCTGACCTTGACCTTGACCTGACCTGACCTGACCTGACCTGACCTGACCTGACCTGACCTGACCTGACCTGACCTGACCTGACCTGACCTGACCTGACCTGACCTGACCTGACCTGACCTGACCTGACCTGACCTGACCTGACCTGACCTGACCTGACCTGACCTGACCTGACCTGACCTGACCTGACCTGACCTGACCTGACCTGACCTGACCTGACCTGACCTGACCTGACCTGACCTGACCTGACCTGACTCGTGCTGCCTTGTGCGACCTGCTACAAACCACCCGCCCTGCATGCCAGCTCTGGCGGCTGTGTCCCACCTGGTGTGCAGGCGCAGTTATGTTGGCTGTGCTGCATGGGGAGAGGCCGGTGTGGACTGCCCCGCTTGAGGCCCAGCTCACCGCCCTGGCCAACCTCTACCAAAGGTCAGTTGGCCAGCCGGCCAGCCCCTGACACCTCCCGGCTGGCCCTGTGCCTGGCCATGTCAGGGATGCTGGCTGGCAGCGCAGGCAACAAGGCCGCTGCCTCCCCTCACAGGGTCAGGCTGACAACAGGAGAGGGTTCAGGGATGGGGCTGGGGTGGAGTTAGACAGGGTCGGGCAGGACAAGGGCAGGGCAGCAGGGGCAGCAGGGCATGAGGGGCAGGGCAGCAGGGGCAGCAGGGCATGAGGGGCAGGGCAGCAGGGGCAGCAGGGCATGAGGGGCAGGGCAGCAGGGGCAGCAGGGCATGAGGGGCAGGGCAGCAGGGGCAGCAGGGCATGAGGGGCAGGGCAGCAGGGGCAGCAGGGCATGAGGGGCAGGGCAGCAGGGGCAGCAGGGCATGAGGGGCAGGGCAGCAGGGGCAGCAGGGCATGAGGGGCAGGGCAGCAGGGGCAGCAGGGCATGAGGGGCAGGGCAGCAGGGGCAGCAGGGCATGAGGGGCAGGGCAGCAGGGGCAGCAGGGCATGAGGGGCAGGGCAGCAGGGGCAGCAGGGCATGAGGGGCAGGGCAGCAGGGGCAGCAGGGCATGAGGGGCAGGGGCAGCAGGGGCAGCAGGGCATGAGGGGCAGGGCAGCAGGGGCAGCAGGGCATGAGGGGCAGGGCAGCAGGGGCAGCAGGGCATGAGGGGCAGGGCAGCAGGGGCAGCAGGGCATGAGGGGCAGGGCAGCAGGGGCAGCAGGGCATGAGGGGCAGGGCAGCAGGGGCAGCAGGGCATGAGGGGCAGGGCAGCAGGGGCAGCAGGGCATGAGGGGCAGGGCAGCAGGGGCAGCAGGGCATGAGGGGCAGGGGCAGCAGGGGCAGCAGGGCATGAGGGGCAGGGCAGCAGGGGCAGCAGGGCATGAGGGGCAGGGCAGCAGGGGCAGCAGGGCATGAGGGGCAGGGCAGCAGGGGCAGCAGGGCATGAGGGGCAGGGCAGCAGGGGCAGCAGGGCATGAGGGGCAGGGCAGCAGGGGCAGCAGGGCATGAGGGGCAGGGGCAGCAGGGGCAGCAGGGCATGAGGGGCAGGGGCAGCAGGGGCCAGACCCCCAAGCTCCCCCCAAAGCCATGTGCCCGGGTCCCTCCAGCCGCTGCTTTGCCGTCAGGCCTGCTGCTGCCTTGGCTGCACCCCGCTGTGCCCACCCAGGTGTGTGTCCCCCTCCCCTGACGCACGGCCCAGCGCTGCAGAGCTGGTGTGTGAGCTGGGCAAGCTAGAGGACTCAGCTCGGTTGGAATCCCACCGTCAGAGCAAGGAGCTGATGCGGCAGCAGCAGGCCAGCAAGCAGCTGGGACTGAACAGGGGCCCGGCGCAGGCTGCAGCATGGCAGCAGGCAAAGTAGGGTGAGAGGAGAGGTGTTAGAAGGTACATGTACAGGCAGGTGTAGCAGCAAGCAGGTTGCGGGGTAGTAGGCATGTAGCAGGCAGGTGTAGGTGTGATGTGTGAGGGTGTGAGGGAGGCAGATCAGACAAGCATTGTTGAGGGAAGGGTGGCACCAGGCATGAGGGGCGCACTACAGTGGCCTAGCAGCGTGCATGGTAACCCACAGCTGCATGGTGGTCAGGTCTGGTAGCAGGGGTCATGTTTGGTGCCAGGGAGGGTCATGGCAGCCATGCTGCTGCAGCCCTGGCCCTGGGTTGAAGGGCCTGACGGCAGCAGGGCTGTCATGCATCAGGCCATGCACCTGTTGACACACTGCGGTGCCACTGGTTTACTCACCTTCACACCCAGCGCATGTTCATCCAGGCGAGTCCAGCCGCCTGGCCCAGCCCTGGCATGAAGCTCCCAGGCATGAAGCATCAGGCTGCACTGAAGGGGAGGGGTTCAGGGGAGGTGGGTAGTGAGTAGGGCCAACGCTCAGAGTGTTCTATGTATGTGTGTGCGAGCGTGCGTGCATTGCCCTCGAGCAGCTGCAGGTTAGAGGGGGGAGGGTGTGTGGGAGAGCGGGCAGTTATGCGAGTAGTCGTGTTTGTTTGGGGCGGGAGCAAGGTATGCAGGTATGCAGGTACAGCATGTGGTGCAGGGCGCAAGAGAGCAGCACTGGAGCACACGAAGGCCTGCGCTGCTAAGGTCAGCGGGCGTGAGAGAACGGGCATCGGCGGTTGCAAGGGATTCCCCGGCGCAGCCAGCGGTGTGCACATCAGTGTGTGTGGGGGGGTGTAGTTGAGTGTATGTGTGCAGGTGAGTGTGTGTGGGTGGGTGGGTGTGAGATTGTGAGTGGAGTGAAGTGAAGTGAACTTGTGTGTGGGGGGGTGGGGGGGTGGGTGGGTGTGTCTGCTAGCTTGATACTGTTGAGAGTGAACTAGAGCATGGTCAGTGTGAGGGCACTCCTGGTGCAGAAGCTGGAGCAGGTGATGAGGGTGTGAGGTGTGAGGGCGTGAACACTGCACCAGTGTGATAGAGTGGGCCTTGGAAGCATGCCAGCAGGCTGCGGCGCATTCCGCCCTCCGCTCACACGACAGGTGGCCAGCAGCCTGATGTCATCCAATGGGCCAAGACCCTGACACCAGGCTACTGCCTCCTACAAGCTGCCACGTTAGTTGCATGAACTGTGGGTTGCATGCGCTCCTCCCAGGAGATCACCAACAGCATGCATGGTGGGGTGGGTGTGAATGCTGGGTTATGGGTGTATTGTGTGAGCACCAGCTGGCCTTGAACGTTGCCAGTTTTTATAATCGATGTCTCCTAGTCTTGCTTGCTTTGCACACACACAGGCTTTTGCTTTTGCCACGAGAACGCTGCAGTATGTACCATTGTAGTATGCCAGTGGCAGCGGCCGTACAGCGCCTGTCGTCTGTCCTTGGTTGCCAAATTCCTTGGTTCTTAGATCCTTGGTCTTTCCTTGGTTGCCAACGCAGTATGGGGGAGCTGATATAGGGTCAGTCAGGGTAGTACATTATGGGCATACTTGCAAGCCTGATGTCCTTTGGTCATTGTATGCCAAAGAATGGTATGCCTTTGCAATGACGTGGTCAACCAGTTTGAACAAGAAATACATCATGCTCATCTTTGCTCGTTCGTGGTTATTCCATTGCTTGCACATCAGCCTGGTCTTGCTTTCCGACAAGAGAGAGGTATCGGTGTAAGTGAGTGCCGATGCTGGCTAATGTGATCAAATAATGGAAAGACGATATGCAAGACGGTGACTGTATCGATGTGTGCGGCATGCTAAGTATGTGCGGGGCATGCTGTGGTGGCATGAGGTGCCGCTCAACCCCCCTCCCCCTGCCCAGGACCTCCCTCCCCCAGCCCAGGACTAGCCCCCTGCCCAGCCCCCACCTGGCACAGTCCCACGACTCCAGGCCCCCCCTGAGGGAGGTGGCTGGACCGGGACACCAACCGATGCCTCAACTGCCAGCGCATTGGGGAGAGCATGCAGCGCCCCGTGAAGTTGTGCAGCTGGACGGACCATGAGTCTCTGGGCCCCCCTGGCAAGGAGTACCAGCAGGGCTACAAGCGGGTCAATGACCGGTTGCCCAGGGGCAGGCAGACGCTGCACCGGGCTGCTGAGTACCGGCGGGGCATTAATGGCCAGACCCGCAACGACGCATTGAGCCTGATAGTTTACACCGGCTGTTAGCCTTAGTCAAGCTGTTAGTTTTGATGAGGTGCCTATTGGTCTAGGGGAAAGAGCGCCACCGGTGTGGGGTTGGTAGTCATCAAGGGTGCGACCGAGGCTGCTTCAACTTTATTGGAGTAGCTGAGTGTAATTACCCAGAGTCAGACAAATTGTAGTGAACCACATTAGATTTTGATTTACAGTGATGTAAATAACACTGTGTACTACAGCGATGGACTCGTAGCCTCTGTTTGCATCAGGCTTTGGTTGCAAAACACGCTACAAGTTTGGAGTAGTAACAAGGAGGCCGCGGGGTTCGAGAGCTGTACGTGTGTCAACTGGTTTGATTTTAAACCGTCTGGAAACGTAGACTCTGCCCAGTCCCACACCTAACCTTACGCGACAGCCCACTGAAAACCAGCGGCACCTGGGGCCTTATGGGCTGCTGGGCCAGCAGCGACACCCCCTCACACAACACACCCAGAGGACTCCTAACGGCAGCCTGACTGCATGCCAGCGCCGTCATCCTCCATGCCAGGGAAGGTTCACCGACCCTGGCCCCCATCCCCATATTTCGCAACAGCAGGCAGAGACAACCAGCACACAATGCCATTCGTGCCATGCAGACTTACAACCCATGGTCGTGCCCTGTCAAGTACCTGCTGATCAGCCATGCCAGCCATGCCGGCTGAGACAGGCCGCAGCTGCTGGAGCTGCAGCAGCGTATCCTCTGTGATGCACCCACACTGCCCTAGCCGCCCCTACCCTAAACCACTACGTGACGATGGGCGAGGCCAAGCAAGCCTGCTGCAGGAGCTGTACCCGGTGCCATGCCGTTTGAAAGGCAGCTGCGGCGCAGGGTGGTGGTGGTGGTGGCAGCTGCGTGGCAGTGGTGATGGTGGTGGTGGTGGTGAGTGCAGCGCGACTATGGGTGTAACACAGCTAAGGGTGTTGTTGTTGTTGTTGCTGACCCTACTTAGGTCCGCTGGTGGCGCTGGGTCCGCAGCGCTCCACCATGACGTCATACAGCTGGCGGCCGTTGAAGATGATGGGGAAGAAGTGGATCTGGCCCTCCGGCTTGGTTTGGGTTTCCTGAGCCATGCAGTCAGGGGCCATGCAGTCAAGGTCGGTGCTAGGATCTCAGTCTGGGCTTGTCAGGTCAGGAGGGAGTCTATGCCACTACGTTGCGTGTCGTGGAGGGGTGGTGGAGGGGCGGTTGGCAGCAGTTGGGGTAGGGTATGGTGCGGTGCGGTGATGCACTGGGCATGCCGCCCAGCCTTTCTTATTGATGAAACATGCATGACCTCTCGCGGAGTGCAGGCTGCATGGATTCTGTAGCTTGCTGGCTAGTTGGCTGCCTGCCAGCCTGCTGCTGCAGTGGCGCAATGTCCGCCCCCATGTGCTGTTTGCCTGCATGACGCTGTGTGTATACAGACAGACAGCGTGTCCAAACAGACAGCCCATAGCAGCCGGGGCTGACCTTGAAGTAGACGAGGACGGGGAAGGCGGGAAACCACAGCTCCCTGCGCACCACATGGCCGCACATGATGGCGTTGCATGGCCTCAAACCGCACACCCTCACTTCACAAGCTGCGCTTCAGGGCAGGAGAGCACAGCAGGATCAACCCTGCTCACCCCACAGCCCTAAGGGCTCAGGCTGAGCTTGTGGGCAGCGGAGCGGAGGGGAGGAGGTCAAGGAGGGGAGTGGGACATGTGCCCTGAGGTGTGGCTGCCCAGAGCTTCACGTCATCATACTCAGCAGCCTTACATCACATCCGTCAAGCATGATGTTGCTGCAGTCTCAATGCCATCAGCAGCGGAGCGGAGCAGGAACAATGTTATGTACACCATAGCAGCAGCAGTGTCAGTGAGCAGGAGGGTGGGGGAGGAAAGTAGTGGTGGCTGGGCAGGAGGGGGGGCTGATCTTACCAGGGTCAACCTGAACATGCCAAGCCAGGCGCAGTGCTGGCTGATGAAGGGCGAGGGCTCCACTGTGTCAACCCGACACCCTACCTCCCCTTCTGACCCCTGTCCACGCCCCTGCCTCCTCCCCCACCCTAACCACCACCCCAACCACCCTAACTACCATACACACCCACACACCCACGCCTTGCCTTACTAAGCAGGTGCTGGCCAAGCGCAGCGCTGACCAGCCTTCCTTGCACTCACCAGTTCACAAAGCTGGAGTAGGGCCAGCGGTTGCGGCCACCCACCACCACATTGTCCGTCTCTGCGCCATTGCGCTTGATCTCAAACGCCTCGTCATCAAAGATAAAGCTGCAGGGTACAGGGGCAGGACACAGAACCGGGTTGGATAGCGCCCGCCCTGCCCCGCCCCGCCCCGCCCCGCCCCGCCCCGCCCCGCCCACCTGACCCTTGACGCCTGCACCGCCAGGAATACGCCCAGGAGGCCCGTGAAGGCGGCAACAGGGTACCAGCCCTGTGACATCACACCAACCGCATTCCTGCTGTAGGTCCAGTGGCCTCAGTGGCCACACACCTAGCCCCCTGCCCCCACGGCCCGCAGGCCTACACGCCAGGCGCCCAGCTCCCCCCCACCTTCCACCACACCCCCCCACTCCCACCCACCTGCCAGGCCTCCAGCCCGGCAATGGCCACCAGCGCTGCCTGCAGGTTGTAGCTGGGGTCCAGCGTCACGGTGGGCCTGACCACGCGCATGGATGCCTTTGATGGCTTGGGCTTGAAGAAGTCCAGCAGCTGCAGCACAGCGGCCCAGCGGGGGCACATCACCAAGGGGGCAGCATTGGCTGCGGCGCCGCTACCCTGCGTCTCCTGGCATGGTTGCGGTTACGCTCATGGCTATCACTGCAACTGATAGAAATGTAGATGAATGTAGATGATGATCATATGGTCACCACAGCAGCAGCAGGAGCGGCAACAGCACAGCATAACCAGATCCTATGAGTTTGCGGCGGGGGGGGTGGCATCAACAGGAGCTATGAGGGCTATGAAAGCAGTCTGGTGTGGTGATAGCGTAGTCTGAGGGTGCAAGGTAAACTTGCAGCAAAGTATTGATGTGAGGTGTACGAAGAGGGCGGAAGGGGGGAAAGCAAAGGATGAGGTGTTGTGGGTGAGGAGTGGGGGTACAGATCATAGAGGGCGTTGTGGCAATTAGCCGGCGACGCGCTGCCTTCACGTCAACATCGATGGCCTCACCGCAGTGACACGCAGGGCACGCTTCGCCACTGGACGTCGCACGGGCACCAGATTTGCTGTGAGGGAACCGCACCTAGACGTTGCCTGGACACGCTGGAAGGCTGGCATCGACGTCATTTGCTAGCAGGTTGCAGCCTGGTTGGTGCTGGGTAAAGGACTTCCCCGACCACACCGGAAGGTGTGATGTGCAAATCTGGAGCGCGAGACGGTGGGATGGTGGTTATGTTTTGTGTCCCTTCAGCACCTCCTTTGATACCTCTCGTGGATGCGCCGTAATCTGTAAGACATGTTGACGAGACTGATAAAAAGCAGTTGATGCTTGGCGTTTGGTCCCGTTGCTTATGTTCCCAACCGATGGAAACCTCGAAGTCCGCAAACATTGGGGTTTAACTCACTAATATTCAAGACATCGCGACACAACTGAGCATCGCTGTTGTAAAGGCTACTGATAGTGTGCCTAATGCCCACTCCAGCTCAGCCTTCTGGTGTGTGTGCCTCCAGGCTACTACTAGCAAGAGCTCTACCCTACTCTATAGCTCTTACTCACACACATCGCCTTTGTGAGGGGTTTGGTATCTTGTTTTCTTGTGTTGTATTTCTGTAGCTGGCTATCGCCGCCACTTGCGCCGCCATTTGCGCAACAGGGCCTTGTCAGGCAGGTACACCCACTCCTGGCCTGGCCTGCCTGGCTTTGACATGGCTGGGCGGCCATCCCATAGAAAACAGCAACGTGAATCCATCACAAATACTAGGAATTATCGGTTTTGTTTGTTTGCATTTTTGCATCCTGTCAGCAGCACACTAGCAGCACACTAGCAGCACCCTGGCGGCCTCAGCACCAGGAGAAACCACTGGTGCTCAAGGTATGGGTCAGTCAGACACCTCGGAATGCAAGCCACCATTAGGACTTGAGCCACCTGGGCTACGGTGGACACTCTCACCTCTGCGGCGCCGCTGGCTGTGCTAAACAACTGGGTGTGGGGGCTGTGATTGCTGGCAGCATTGCCCACGTTTATGTAGCCCCTGGCAGCAGCGCAGCCAGATGCCATTGGAACCGCTGATGAAAACAGTTAATGCTCGGCATTTGGTCCCGTTGCTTATGTTCCCAACCGACGGAAACCTCGAAGTGCGCAAACATTGGGGTTTAACTCACTAATATTCAAGACATCGCGACACAACTGAGCATAGAGGCCAAGAATGCTGCCACTGGCTATCAACACATGCAACCCCCCAAATGTACCTTGGTACCTGCTGAACAGCCAAACCGTGCAGTTCCACATATATGTACACTTCGCGGCAGCCCTTCACACGCACGTGGCCCTGAAGTGCCGGGTGTTTCACTAGCACTCACACGCTCCGCTGTAATAGAGCGGTGAAGAAGACGTCGCTGGAGGTCGAGAATCGCACCTCCCACATAGCTCCTCACACAAAGCTGTTGCTGCGCGGCGCCTGCGGCGGCAGAGGACTGCCGACCAGCGACTGATATGCGCCCGGCGTACCCGGGGCCACCGCCCGGTTGCGCGGCGCGGGAGACATTGCCATGAAGTCCGGCGCGCCAGCAGGGGCGTATTCCAAGGTGGGGTCGTACGTCAAGGTGTTGCTATAGCCTTGCCGCCCACGCAGCAGGCCGTCAGCGCCCGGCACCACCGCAAGCAAGCTGTCCGTCAACCGGCTGGATGCGGAACCAACGGAAGTCGCGACTTGCGCGCCTGCAGGCACGCCACGACCGCCCACAGCGGCTCAGGTCAGCATCCCAGCACGCCCCCCCTTATGCATGGCCCTCATCAAGCATACCACATCAGCATGCAGCTGCACTGCCTGACCGCACGACACCGCAGAGGCATTGGCACCTGAACCTGTAGATATCAGTACCCCTTGTGCCATGCCTGCTGCCTCTCTCGTATGCCACCTCTACCCCATCATCCGCAACTAGTCCAGCTACACTCCCCCTCTCCCCCTCTCCCTCTCACCCGTGTCTGCGATCTTTCGCCGAAACAAGAAGGCAGCCACGCCCACCGCACTCAGCGCCACAGCCCCTGCCACGCTGCCAATCACCACCGCTGCAATCCAGCCCTTGCTGTGGCCTCCCCCCTGGGGTCCCCCTTGGCCCCCCTGGCTCTCTGGGGCTGAAGCAGCAGCAGGGGTGGAGGGCACGGCAGCGGGGGGGGCTGGCTGGGGGCCCAGGGGCCGACCGCCGTCCCCCCCTGATGGTTCTGGACGCCTTGAAGGCGCCTGGTCCGGGTTTGGGGGGTAGATGGGCGCGCGATCCTGCTGACACGCCACCATGCATGCAGAGTGTGGGATGCAAGCAACTCGACTCTCAGACCCGACCCGGCGATGAAGTGTGAGGAGGTTTGACTAGGTGTGACGAGACGATATGAATTGAAAGGAGGTTGATAATCGCACTGCAGAACCTAGTTAGGTGCAGTTTGACTGAAGCAGGTCATGCACCCGCCATGGCGAGCTCTGCCCATGTACCCATATGCCCATATGGCCATGTGCCTGCCTGCCTGCCTGCCTGCTCACCGAGTGCACACAAATGGAGGGACTGCCTGAACACTTCCAGCCCGGCTCCACCACGCAGGCGGCGCTGCAGCCGTCCCCGTTGCTGAGGTCCCCGTCATCACACTCCTCCAGCCCCTCCACCACTGCGTTGCCGCAGGTGCTCAGCCAGCGCGTCACCTGGGCCGACAGCAGCGCAGGGCAGGCAGCAGGCAGGCGGAGGGTTCGCTGGCTGGCCTGGTGGCCGGGGCAGGCTGTCAAGATGCAGGCGGGCAGCAGGCAGGCGGGCAGCAGGCAGGCAGGCAGGCAGGCGGGTGGGCGGGCGGGAGCACAGGTTGGCCAGGCCAGATGGTGGCTGGGTGGCTGGAGGGCAAACCAACACCCAGGAATGGCCCACCCCCCATCCCCTACCCCTGCCTCCTGCCCTGCAGTGACCCTGTGTGCCCCTGCCCCTCACACCCCCTTCTCTAGTCCCCCTTCTCTCGTCCGGGATGGGTTGCCTTTTCCCTCCATCTACCCTGGCCCTATCCCCATGGTTTAATCTGTAGGCATAGGTGGGTGTGGAGCACCTGTTGGCTGGCCGCCCTGGTCCAGGGCCAGGTCCCGGGCCTACTCCCACCCACCCACTCCTCCCTAGCCCCGGCCCTGGCCCCAGCCCTGACCCAGGAATGGCCCTCCTGCCCCTGGCCCCTGGCCCCTGTCCCCTGTCCCTAGGCCCTAGGCCCTTCACTCACCTCCCATGTTGGCGGCTGCGTGATGAGCAGGTCGTTGCCATTGCCGCTGATGTCCTTCACCACGTACCCAGCGCCCTCATCAAACTGCATGATGGCCAGTGCCAAGGACACGGCAGGGCATGGTGACGAGTGCATGGCGCGTGACAGGGCAAGGTCTGGTGGTGATGAGCAGCTCTGGCCTGCAGGCACCAGGTGTCGGCAGGAGGCGGGGCCAGCCTGGCGCTGCACTGCCCTGCCCAGCCCTGCCCTGCGCCTAGCCAGCCGTGCCCCCAGTGATGTAGCAACGCTGGGCATGGTAGGGGCCCCCTACCCCCCAATGCCACAGCTAGGCAGGGCAGGGCAGGGCAGAGGGTAGGGCAGGGCAGACCCACATTGTAGTATGCCACCAGGTCAGGGTGCTTGGGGTCAATGCCTGGGGACACAAAGCCACCTGGAGCACACATCACACCACATCACACCCATACACATGTCGCAAGCCCATCACACACCTCACACCATGCTACAGCCCATGCCAGTGTGACCACAGCCACTGGGCCGTGCTGGCTGTGCCCATGATCAGGCAGTCGCTGCAGGACCCGCACCGGGGTCTGTCCTGGCTCCTGGCCCCTGACCTTGCTCAACACACACAAAGGGACAGCACACATCACTGCCACAAACCACAGCTCCAGCCCTCCCGCCCTCCTGCCCGCCATGCCGCGCTGACCTGGGCCCCGGCCGTCATCTGCCGCCATAGACTGCCGAATCTCCTCAGGTGTGCGCACCACCCTCCACAGCCGCATCTCCTCCACCACGCCGTAGAAGTCCTACAGCCAGCAGCACACAACACACAACACAGGCTGATGCAGCTGCCGGGGTGTGGACGCGCCACCACCCCTGCCCCTGCCCCTCACCCCCTGCCTGATATCCTTCCCAGCCCCTCCTCCCATTCCCCTGCCTGATGCGGTGCTGCTGACTCCACCCTGCCACCCTGCAGGGCCCCACTCGCCACGACGCAGGCTGCCCACCAGCTGTGGACCTACACCTCCGCCCCCACTGCCCCCCACTCTACCTTACTTGCCACCACTCAACACAACCATGCAGTCGACCTTACTCCCCCTGGCCCCCAGCCCCCTCCCCCCCCCCCCTCCACCTGGGGCCCATACTCCTGGTCAGTCAGCGGGGAGGTGCGGCCCGCACCCCCTGTAGCGGAGTCGAAGCAGCCGCCCACACAGTCCTGCACACAACCAGGGACACGTCACTCACCCCCTCACCCCTCACACCCTCACCCCTCACCCCTCACCCCTCACCCCTCCACCCCTCACCCCCCACCCCCCACCCCCCCCCCCCACCCCCCACCCCCCCACCCCCCACCCCCCACCCCCCACCCCCCACCCCCCACCCCCACCCCCACCCCCACCCCTCCACCCCTCCACCCCCACCCCCCACCCCCCACCCCCCACCCCCCACCCCACCCCCACCCCCCACCCCCCACCCCCACCCCCACCCCCACCCCCACCCCCACCCCCACCCCCCACCCCCACCCCACCCCCACCCCCACCCCACCCCCACCCCCACCCCCCCACCCCCCACCCCCCACCCCTCCACCCCTCACCCCCACCCCCACCCCTCACCCCCACCCCTCACCCCCACCCCCACCCCACACCCCCCACCCCCACCCCACACCCCCCACCCCCACCCTCCACCCCCACCCCCACCCTCACCCTCACCCCTCACCCCCACCCTCACCCCCACCCCTCACCCCTCACCCTCCACCCCCCACCCCCCACCCTCCCACCCCTCCACCCCCCACCCCCCACCCCACCCCCACCCTCACCCCCACCCCACCACCACCCTCACCCTCACCCCTCACCCTCACCCTCACCCCTCACCCCTCACCCTCACCCCTCACCCTCCACCCCTCACCCCTCACCCCCACCCCTCACCCTCACCCCTCACCCCTCACCCTCACCCTCACCCCTCACCCCTCACCCTCACCCCTCACCCTCACCCCTCACCCTCACCCCTCACCCTCACCCTCACCCTCCACCCCTCACCCTCACCCCTCACCCCTCACCCTCACCCCTCACCCCTCACCCCTCACCCTCACCCTCACCCTCACCTCACCCCTCACCCTCACCCTCACCCTCACCCTCACCCCTCACCCTCACCCTCACCCCTCACCTCACCCTCACCCCTCACCTCACCCTCACCCTCACCCCTCACCCTCACCACCTCACCCCTCACCCCTCACCCTCACCCCTCACCTCACCCTCACCCTCACCCCTCACCCTCACCCCTCACCCCTCACCCCTCACCTCACCTCACCCCTCACCCCTCACCCCTCACCCCTCACCCTCACCCTCACCCCTCACCCCTCCACCCTCACCCCTCACCCCTCACCCCTCACCACCTCACCCCTCACCCCTCACCCCTCACCCCTCACCCCTCACCCCTCACCCCTCACCCTCACCCTCACCCCCTCACCCCTCACCCCTCACCCTCACCCCTCACCCCTCCACCTCACCTCACCCCTCACCCCTCACCCTCCACCCTCACCCCTCCACCCTCACCTCACACCCTCACCCCTCACCCTCCACCCTCACCCCTCACCCCTCACCCCTCACCCTCACCCCTCACACCCTCACCCTCCACCCCTCACCCTCACACCCTCACCCCTCCACCCCTCACCCTCCACCCTCACCCCTCACCCCTCACCCCTCACCCCTCCACCCCTCACACCCTCCACCCTCACCCCTCCACCCCTCCACCCTCACCCCTCACCCCCACACCCCCACACCCCCACATCCCCCCACCCCCCCACCACCCCCACCCCCCACCCCCTCACCCCCAGCAGCAGCAGGGGTCCTCACCTGCTCCCTGCCCACCACCAGGGTCCCCCCCACTGGGGATGCGGCTGCCCCCTGCCCCGTGTCACGGTCCACATGGGTCGTCCGTTGTCATACAGCAACCACCTCCCCCGTAGAGCTCTGCCAGGTCACTGCACACAGCAGCAGCAGCAGGCAGCAGTAGGCAGCAGGCAGCTATAGCCCAGGCACCAGCAGAGGACTTGCTGCAGCAGCAGCAGGCAGCTTGGTTGGCGCAGCAATGGTGGCGGCAATGGAAAACGGGAGGGGGGCAGGGGGAGGAGGGGGGCTCAGAGGCAGGGCTGGAGCAGCAATAATGGCGGCAGCAGGAGGAGGGGCTGCCAGCTGGCCAGGCCAGGCAGTGGGACAGCAGCGGTGGCGGCAGCAGGGGGGGGAGGGGGAGCGGGGAGGAAAGCAGGGGGGGGAAGCAGGGGGGAAAAGGGGGGGGAGGCGGGGTGGCTCACCCGCTACATGGTGCCAGTTGCCATCAGTGGCCGACACGCCTGACATGTGGTCTCCACGCGTGCCCTCATCCTCCATCACACTCACACCCCTGCAGCTCACATACCCAGGTCACACTCAGGTCACACCCAGGTCACACCCAGGTCACACCCAGGTCACAACCCTACCCATGGGTGTAAGACCGCATGGCTGGAGTCCTGGCCTGCTGCTCCCCCCCTGCTGCTGAGCCTGGTCCCCTGCCTACCCTGGAGCAAAGCTTGGCTGGCTGGATATGGTGAGGGGGGGAGGGGGGGGACCAGGGCCCAGGGGGGGTCCTGCTCAGCCGCAGCAGCCGCACCTTCAGCTGTTCCCCCCCCCCCCCCCCCCCCGGGCCCCCCCTCCTGCCCTGGCCTCAACCATGAGTTGTAGTTGAACAGCAGGAAGGCATTGTCGCGCTTCTCATACTGCCCCCGCTGCGTAGCTGAACGGCACGCCTGGCAGCAGCGGGGGCAGCGGGGAGGTGAGCTGGAGGGGGGAAGAGGGCAGCTAGGCAGGGCTGGTCCCAAGGGGGGGGGTGGAGGGGGGGGGGAGGGGGGGGAGGGGGTGGGGGGGGTGGGCCCACCTGGCCTGCATGTGTCCACACTCCACATCCAGAACTCCAGCGTGAGCGCAGTGGAGGGGAAGTTCTTTGAAGTTGGTGCGCAGCAGTACCTACGCACCCACCACCCCCCCTCACACACACAGTGTGACCTGCCCTTACTCCCCCTCAACACTGCGTCACACCCTCACTGCCACCACTCGAAACATCACAAACTGGAACTCACTCCGCTGCTTTCCCAGTCGTTTGGGTGTAACGCCTCAACAGCCACCCCCCCCGCCCCTTCACCTCGTCGTCTACCACGCTCACACCCCCAGTGTGACCCTCATGACCCTAATGACTCCCCGACGTGTGGAGAAAGAAAAAAGCCACTGGTGGCCCGACCCCCCCCCCGGTTTAGTCACAGGAGCAGCAGGCACCTGCCCCCTGCCCCTGCCCCCCCCACACCCCCCTCCTCCCCTCCTGAGCCACCTGCTGGTCGCTGAGTGCCAGGGAGTAGCCGCCAGCGCCCGGCAGGGGCAGTGCCACGGGCCTGCCGTCACTGAAGGCCAGCGGGGCGGTGCTGTACACGAACAGGGGCGGGTTGCTGCGCAGCGCCAAGTGGTTGTTGTTGCCGCTGCTGTCCAGGGCGATGCGCCCCGCCGTCTGCCGCAGCCTTGATGTTCTGTGCGGGGGGGGGGGAGCAGCAGGCAGGCGGGCGGCAGGGGCCAGGGTCATCGTGGGGGCAAACCAGGATGATGATGGGAGGGCAACAGCAGCAGCAGCAGCAGGTGGTTAGAGGGGGGGGGGGGGGGGGGAGGAGCTAGGGGGGGGGGGC
>JASKMD010000048.1:0-31960 GCA_030144725.1 Haematococcus lacustris
GCAGGACGAGGTCAGGCTACAAAAGATTCGGCTGCCATCGCTCTATCTGCCTCCTTCCCTAACCTCCCCCCTCCCGCCCTCCCCCCCGCCCTCCCCCTGCCTGGCCCTGGCGGTGTGGCCTGACCCGTACCTTGACAGCTCCAAAGTCCAGCAAAGGTGGGTCTAGGGTCATGGCGGCGCCGGTACCCTCCCCCACCACCTGCAGCGCCACTGACTCCTGAGCCTGGCTCTGCCTCCCCCCCTGCTCTGAGGAGGGCCAGGAGGCGGCTGAGGGGTGGGAGGGGGAGGAGGAGGGACCTGAGGCTGCTGACGCCTGGCTTGCCTCGCCGTGGGAGGGCAGGCTTAGTGTGTGGGTGGTGCTGGGTCCAGGTGGGGGGGCAGGGCTGCTGTCGGGGTTGCTGACGATGCACAAGGTCCTGGGGCAGGGTAGGGCAGGGGGAGGGGTAGGGGGTGAAAAGGGGAGGGGCGAAGGGTCAAGGGAAGGAAGGGTCCAAGGGGAAGAGCACGCAGAGAAGTTGGAATGCCTTGCTACGGAAAGTGACAGAGGGGTTTTCAATCGATGTGAACATAGAGAAGGGCTGAGGGAGGGGCAAGAGCGGGGGCAGGGGCGTCAGCGCATGCCAGCCAGGACAAGCACTCGGTAGCGAGAGAGCCGAGGGCACGAGCCTGGGGCCAGGCCCATGGCCAGCCTGACACGCCCTAGGTGGCTGCTCCCTCTGCCCCCTGCCACCATGACGCACTGCCACTGCGCCATGCCCCCTGCACACGCTGCCTGCTGCACCCAGGTGGCAGGGGGCTGGCTGCCAGGGAGGGCACCCCAGCCACTCACTTTGCGTCGTACACCTTCTGCTTGGCCGGTGCAAAGCTCCACTGCACGCTGCAGCTCTCGTTGCCCCGCAGCAGACCCTCTGAGGGCGACACCCACACCACCCCTGACAGCCGGGCCGGCAGCTGCAGGGCGCAGGGAGGGCAGAGGCGGGAGCAATAGGCAGCAGGCAGGTCCAGGGGGTCAGAGCTGCAGGGGCTTATGGGGGGCCCAGTGACACCCTACAGGGGGGAGGGGGGGGGGGGAGGGCTGCCCCTGGCTGCCCCTTGCACCCAGCAGCCCTGGCCTGGTCTGAGGCCAGTCTGTCTACACGGGGCAGCCTGGGACCTACCTCTGCCCAGACCTCCACCCTACATCCCCCTCCCCTACCCCGTCCCCCCCTCGGCCGCCACAGCCCTGCAGTTGGCCTGTGGGCCCACCTGCCACTGCCACGCTAGCGGCACCCGCGAGGCGTTGTGCAGGGTGAGGGCGCGCGAGGAGGTGGCTCCCACACAGGTGGGGCGGAAGAACAGCGTGCAAGGGGGGGCGGCTGCCCCCACCTTCTGCCCAGCTGCAGCAGCAGCAGGCGGGCCCCCCCCCACATGCAGCAGCAGGCGGGGCGTGTGGCCGCAGCCCTTGAGGGTGATGGTCAGGGTGCTGAGGGGGGCACCGTTCAGCACCAGCTGCGCCCGGGCGGTGTGAGGGCGGGTGTCGGTGGGGGAGAAGCGCAGGGCCACCTGCAGCCCGGGGGGGAGGAGGGGGGGCAGGCAGGCAGGGCAGGCAGGGTTGATAGAGGACAGGGGGAAAGTAAACCCCGTTTTTTCTTTCAGGCAGGTTCAGGCAGGTTCTCTCAATTCAGGCAGACCTATGTGGGGTAAGGGAGAGGGGCAGGGGTAGGGGAACGTCCCCAGCTCATGGCAGGGTGGCAGGGTGGGGCTGGGCAGGGCAGCAACCAGGCTGTAGAGGGTAGGGGCGGTCGCGGTCCTCCAGCCAGGGCCATGCAGCATGGGAGGGCTAGCGGCAGCGTCACCCTATCCCCTCCCTTCTCCCCCCCTCTACTCTCCCTTTTCTCCTCTCCCTCCCTTCCCAGCCTCCCTCTCTTCCTACCTACCCTCTTCCCTTCCTACCTACCCTTCCTCTCTCCGCCCCCCTCCTTGTCCACCTCGCCCTGTGGTTGCCCCCGCCCCCCCGCCCCTGCCCCCCAGCCAGCCCTACCAGCATGTGTGTCTTGGCTGGCATGACGCCGTGTGTGGGTCGCGCCCTGAATGCCGGGGCCAGCTGGGCGCTGTTGTGCAGGGCGAAGGCGATGGGCGTGTCGCCGTAGTTGACCAGCATGAGGGTCTGGTGGGAGTGCTCACCGGGCCGGCAGGGCGGGAACACCACAGCCTTGTGCGACACCTCCAACTACAGGCAAGGCGAGGCAAACACAGGTGAGGCCCACACAGAGGGGACTGATGCTGCTGCTGCTGCTGGTGGGGGGCAGGGCAGCAGGCAGGGTGGGGGGGGTGAGGGCAGCAGGCAGGGTGGGGGGGGTGAGGCAGCTGACCTTGGGTGAGAATTCCGGGTTTGAGTGCAGGAAGGTGTTGCCGCAGGCCGTGATGGGCACGGTCCAGGGGGGCACCACCTGCAGGGGCAGGGAGGGGGAGAGGGGGAGGTGTGGGAGGGAGAGGGGGGCAGTGAGGAAACCAAGGGAGAGCAGGGAAGGAGAGCAGTAGGGGTGAGTGGGAGGGGTCCGTGCCACCAGGGGTGACAGGGGTGTGAGGTATGCCCCCAGTGGCTAAGGAGGCGAGGTGGCCCAGCCCAAGTGTGGCTGCAGCCTCAGCTACAAGAGGGGTGGTGCAGGTGCCTGGCTCGGCTCTGCCCTGCCCCGCCCCCTCCTGCCCTGCCCCACCCCAGCCTGACTGGCCCCACCCTGTCTTGCCTTGGTCCAGCCAGGCAGCCAGCCCCCCACCTGCTCATCAGTCAGCAGCCTGAAGTTGCGCATGCTCTTGATGTGCCCGCACAGCGTCAGCGTCTGGCAGAAGTGGGCGGCGTCCCGGGGCGGGCGGAACGCGACCCTGAACACGGCCTGGCCCCCTGGCTTGATGTCCGCAGCCTCTGGCAGCACCTGGGCAACGGCAGGGCCAGGGGGGTGGTGGGGTGAGGGACGGGGGAGTCGCACTTGGCAGCAGCAGTGTTCAGGGCAGTGGGCTGGCCAGGAGTCAGGGCAGGCAGACCAGCAAGATGAATGGATCAGGCCAGGCAGGCAGGGCAGGGCAGGGCAGGGCAGGGCAGGGCAGGGCAGGGCAGGCAGGGCAGGGCAGGCAGGGCAGGGCAGGCAGGGCAGGGCAGGGCAGGGCAGGGCAGGGCAGGGCAGGGCAGGGCAGGGCAGGGCAGGGCAGGGCAGGGCAGGGCAGGGCAGGGCAGGGCAGGGCAGGGCAGGGCAGGGCAGGGCAGGGCAGGGCAGGGCAGGGCAGGGCAGGGCAGGGCAGGGCAGGGCAGGGCAGGGCAGGGCAGGGCAGGGCAGGGCAGGGCAGGGCAGGGCAGGGCAGGGCAGGGCAGGGCAGGGCAGGGCAGGGCAGGGCAGGGCAGGGCAGGGCAGGGCAGGGCAGGGCAGGGCAGGGCAGGGCAGGGCAGGGCAGGGCAGGGCAGGGCAGGGCAGGGCAGGGCAGGGCAGGGCAGGGCAGGGCAGGGCAGGGCAGGGCAGGGCAGGGCAGGGCAGGGCAGGGCAGGGCAGGGCAGGGCAGGGCAGGGCAGGGCAGGGCAGGGCAGGGCAGGGCAGGGCAGGGCAGGGCAGGGCAGGGCAGGGCAGGGCAGGGCAGGGCAGGGCAGGGCAGGGCAGGGCAGGGCAGGGCAGGGCAGGGCAGGGCAGGGCAGGGCAGGGCAGGGCAGGGCAGGGCAGGGCAGGGCAGGCAGGGCAGACAAGCTAAGCAAGGCAGGTCTGGCAGGTTGGGTGCGGGGCTGTGTGGGGTGGTCCGGGCTAGACACGGGCCAGCCAGTTCACCTGGAACACTGGCGCTGGTTCCCCCCCTGAGGGGTCCTGCCACAGCGGCACGTTGAAGAAGGCTGTGACTTTGACGGAGGTGGTGTTGGTGACGCGCACCGCCTGGTACTCGCTGGCGCTAAGGCGGGAGCAGGGGGAGAACTGCAGCGTGTCTGTGTCCACCTGCAGAGCCCTGGCCGGGTCCTGGCGGCAGGGGCCAGGGGGAAGCAGGGGTGGGGTGAAGCTGGGTCAGGGTGGCGGGCGGGGAGGGCAGGAGGGGGAGGTAGAGGGAGCAGCAACACGGAGCTCGGGAGCAGCAGCACCACAGGGAGGTCAGGTTGAGGTGTGGAATACCAGCCACCGCGACAACCACAACATGAGGGCAGGTGGGAACAAGGTGGCAGGGCAGGGGGAGAGTGAGCAAAGGGGGGAAGCGGGAGCAGGACTTCCTGAACCTGCCCCACTGCTGTTGTCCCTGCCATGCCTACAGCTCCTGCCCCTACCCCTACTCATTCACTGCGCCTTACCCCTCTGCAGCTGACCCCCCCTGCAGGCTCCCCGCCACCCCTAACGACAGCCCCTGCAGCCTCCCCCCCACCCTACCCTTACCTGTCCTTCAAACAGCAGCGTCCAGCTGTCCGGTCCCGGCAGCACCTGCACCCCTGGCCCTGCTGACACCGGCCTGGACGAGGACGACATCCGCAGCACCTCCCCCCCACCCCCCCCCCGCCCCCCCACCCAGCGTCAACGCCCCCCCCCGCCCCAGCGTGCCGCCCTCCCCCTGGCTGCCGTTGGTGAGCAGCAGGGTGTTGGGCTTGCTGGCCACGCTGTCGTCTGCAGCCAGGCCAGGCAGGGGGGAGGGGGGCACGCTGGGTGCCCCTGGGTCATGGTCCACGGGGGGTCTGCCTGCCGCCAGCCTGTCCAGGTAGGCGGTGAGGTGGCGCGCCTCAAAGGGGGGTGGCCGGGCCTTGTCTGTGTAGGAGGTGGCCAGCAGGTCCAGGCCCAGGGGGGACTGGTGCTGGAGCAGGCAGGCCACGCGGCGCCAGTAGTTTGCAGCCAGGGCCGACCTGGGCAGGGCAGGCAGGCAGGCAGGCAGGCAGGTGGGCTGGCTGGCAGGCAGGCAGGCAGGCAGCGAGGCAGGCGGGCTGGCAGGCAGGCAGCGACACAGACACTGGCTAGGAGGCAGCCAGGCTGGCTGTGGCACGTGTGGCCCCTGGCACCCCTGGTTTGAGCTGGACTGCTGTGCATGCCCGTGCGGGCGGCAGGAGGGGAGTGCGGGGAGGGGCTGGCTGTGGCTCTCGACTGTGGCACTCCAGGTCCTGGGCAGAGCTAGACGGCTCTCTACGGGGGCGCTGTTGGAGTGGGTGTGGCAAGATGATCAGGGGAGGGGGGAGGGGGAGCAGCAGGGGTAGACATGGCTCTTGTAGCTGCTTGGGTGTTGTACTTGGGCTGTCGGGCAATGGGCCAGGGTCAGTGACTCAGGGCCTGCCAGGCTGCTGCCCGCGTCACCCACTTGAAGGTGATGGTGACGTGGCAGGAGGAGCAGGCGCCAATGAGGCCCCGGGGCTTGCTCATGCTGAACACGTCCAGGGGGTCGATCTGCAGCCAGGGGGCCACCCACCCAACCCCCCGCCACCCACCTCACCAGGAGCCATGCTTCATACCACACGGGGCGGCTGGCAAGAGGAGCTCGTCAAGTGCTGCCAACGCCCCTCAGTGCTGCTGATGCTGCCATGGGGGGGCTGGGGATGAGGACGAGGTAGATGGGAGTGAGGGTGAGGAGTATGGTGGCGAGGGTTTGCGATGAAGGTGCTGGGTGAGAGGGAAGGGGCTGTGCAGGGTGCCAGGACTGGGGCCCCCTGACCTGCTGTCTTGGCTGCATAGGGCAGCTGCTCACCCTGGCCCTGCTGCTGTCCCTACACTGAGTTCATGGGAGAGGGAAGGGGCTACAGGGTGCAGGTGGAGGGGGGAGGAGCCGGGGCAATGCAGTTTGGGTATGGGAACAAGGGCAAGTGCAGTCTGCTAGCTGTGCTGCCAGGGGGTTGGGGCTGGGGCCAGGCGCTGACCTGGAAGTCATATGACACGGGGATGTCGCTGTGGTTGTGCAGGTACAGCACCCGGGAGCTGGCACTGCCGCTGGACACGTTGCCAAAGTTAAGCGACCTGCAGCAGCCAGCCAGCCAGCCAGCCAGCCAGCCACAGCGGCAGCTGCTGCCAATGGAGCTGGGCAGCAGCCCAGCCACCTACCTGGCAGCAGTCCTGCTCACTAGAGACCACACCTTACACGGAGACCAGGGTGGCGCCAGCTGGCAATAGAGCTGGAGCCCAGCCCCCGCCACCTCAGCTAGCAGCACTGCACACCCCACCTCCTGCTGGTGCTGAATTTCCCTATTGCACTGCGCTGCCCGCCTGGCCTTCCCCTTGCCTTCTTCCGTGTGCCTTGCCCTGCTGCCCTTCTCCCTTGCTCCCTTGCCCTGTCCTGCTGCCCTGCCCTGCTCACCTGCTCTGTCCTATTTCCCTGGCCCGCTGCCCCTCCCTCCCCACCTGGTGGACAGGGTGACGTCCGGTCCAATGGCATTGCCGCGCAGGCTGAGGTTGACCTTGTTGCCGCTCAGGGTGCTCATGGCGTAGGTCTCACAGGTGAAGGTGCCAGTGTGGCGCGGCGTGTAGGTCACTGTCATCAGGCTGAACTCCTCAGGGCCCAAGGTGCCCCTGAGGGTGAACAGGGCGGCAGGGACCCGGGCCCCCCTGACCTGCTGTCTAGGCTGCATAGGGCAACTCCTCACCCTGGCCCTGCTGCTGGCCCTGCTGCTGACCCTGCTGCTGACCCTGCTGCTGACCCTGCTGCTGACCCTGCTGCCGGCCCTGCTGCTGGCCCTGCACTCACTTCATGGGGTTGATGGTAAACACATTGTCGAGCAGCACATCATCCACGTTCACCACGCTGAAGTTGGCCGGCACCACTGAATGGTTGGCAAACCTGGCCACAGGGCAGCACAGCACCGACGCAGGCACCAGCACTGGCCACCAGACAGTCATCGCCACTCAAGGTGCCGTTGAAATGGGAGGGGCAAGCTCAGCAGGCATGTCCGGTGCTGCTAAAAAGCATAGTTGCCTGTATGGGCACCTTGGTATGGGTGTGACCCAGACAGTGAGACTACTATGCACTGTTGGTACAGCAGCAGGGGGTTTGGCAAATAAAGGTGCCCATAACCCCAGGCTTTGGCTTGGGGTGGGCTGTTTAGCACCCGTTTCCACCCCACACCCCCTGGTGCTTCTGGGGCCAGCTAGCCCTTGCGTGCAGCTGCAGCTTCCTGGCAGCAGCCTCCCCTGGCTGGCGCCAGGCGTGCTGTGGCTTACCACTTCCGTCCGGCTGCCTACAACCTGCTGCCTCGGGCCCCCTGCTGCCTCACACCTGATGGTGCGCTGCTCACTCTTTCCCACCAGCACACTGCCAAAGTCCAGGCTGGCCTGCTCCAGGCTGAGGTACGGGAACTTGGCAATGCCCGTGACCAGGCAGGATGCGGAGCCGCCATTCCCCAGCAGGCAGGTGGCGTGGCCTGAATAGGAGCTGGCCTCTTGGGGTGTGAAGCACACCTTGCAGGCCAGGGCCTGACCAGGCGCCAGGCTGGCGCTGGCAGGGCTGATGCTGAAAGGGGCGTCCAGCTTCCAGGAAAGCGTGACCTGGAGGCCAGCTCATCAGGCAGCTGAGCCCGACTCCAGATGCTGGATGCTGAACCATGTATAAGCCATGTGCATGCCACGTGCATGGGAAACTCCACACAGACGAAAACACCGTTTTGTAGGGGTTCATACTGAGTGTTCCACTGCTAAGAAGGCTCAAGGTTGAGAGCTAAGGTGGTTGGAAAGGAAGAAAGATAGACTGCGCCCTCGCCATAGATCGTGCATAGAGGGTGGAGAGTGGCCTTGAAGCTTAGGCTTAACGTGTGTGAACAGGTCGGCTGGGTTAAGCAGCGAGGGTGGGGCTGGCAGGCGTGGATGAGTAGGCTGTGTATGTCTGTCTGGCATCTGGGCCCACCTGGATGTCGCCTGTGTTGCGCACGGTGAGGGAGCGCGTCTGCTCCTCCTTACAAGGCACGAACCCAAAGTCCAGGCTGGGGGGAACCTGCAGCCAGCAGCCAGCGCTGACGCCAGGCTAAGCCCCCAGGGCCATGCAGCAGGGCCGTGCTGCTGCTGCTGGCTGCCGTGCCCTCCATGCTTGTAGAAGAATTGGGCGTCGGAGTGTTGTCCATGCTCGGTTACCATTAAAACACCCTGCTAAGTCTGCAAGCCTAAACTGTGTAGAAACACCTTGCTCAGTCTGCAAGCCTGTAGAGGCTGTGCTGCAGGCCTGTGTGTCATGCCAAGGATTGCTGCTTCCTACAGAATTGCAGGGCTGTCTCAGCCTGCCTTAACACTGCCCCAGCTTCAAAGTGGGACAGTGCTGGCATTGCCAGCTGGATGCTTTTGAAACCAGGTTCTGCTACCTGCTGGCCTGCCTTGCCGCCTGCTGGCTGGCCTTGCTGCCTGCTGGCCTGCCTTGCCGCCTGCTGGCTGACCTTGCTACCTGCTGGCCTGCCTTGCCGCCTGCTGGCTGGCCTTGCTGCCTGCTGGCCACATGCAACTGGAAGCTGTGAGCCTGCGAAGCCCATCACCTCCATGAATAGATTGCATATGTTGCTGTGGAGGAGTGTGCTGCTGGGCTGTGTTACTGCTCCTGACCTGCACTGTGTTGGGTGCCACAGCTGAGGTGGCATCCTGGCATGGCTGGTGGGCATCGCTGAGGTGCCTGGGGGCTGACCTGCACATGGACAGCAGGTGTGAAGGCCTCCACCAGCACTGTGAAGGAGTCAGCCTCATTGATGATGATCTCAATGTGGTCGCTGTAGGGCTGCAGCTTGACAGGTCGAAAAACAACCTGCAGAGTGGATTGGCCACATGCGGCCAGCTAGAAGCTGCGCCGCTGTCCTTACATGCATGCTGCTCAGCAGTAAAGGCTGCTGGCCCCTGCATTGAGGCTGATAGTATTGAGGAACCTGGTTTGTGTACCTTCAAGGCACAGCTCATGCCCGGCCTCAGCTTGACAGTTTCTGGAAAGTCCATGCTGAAGGCTTTGCTGGCAGTCTGTCTGTATTTGAACTTGATTGTGTTCGTGGACACATTCTTCAGCGTCAGCTGCTTCACATACTCCGTCCCAGGCACCCAATGTCTCCATTCTATAGAGTCCGCACATTCTAGCCCGAACCTGCGGCTTGGCATTTCACAAAGCTGCTGCACATTAGATTGAAATGTTAAACATGCGGGCACCAACTTGTACTTACAGACCACGACGCTTATCGCGAGTCAGCGTGCCGTGACGAACAGCTCCTGAACTGATGTCAGCTGCAGGCATGTTTCCTTACTCCCTTAGCTTATACTTATAATACAATAAGGGGACCGCATTGTGCGAGCGGTCATTGTCGAATGAGTTGCCTTTTGCAATCGTTTCTATAAGTTTTTGAGGGGCATGTTTCATTTTGTTTTCTGGGGTGCCTTACATTTGTTGGTTTACAAGGTTTCAGTGACAATCGTGCTGTTTCAATTGACAGGCAGAGACGGCAGACCACTCTAAACACAGTGTGGACGACCATTACCCGATTGACACAAACTGACAACCTGCAGCGGAGAGTACTCATGCCACTGATGCCCTACACTGATCATGGCTTCAGCTAAAATCGTGTGTACCGGGTATTGCATGACATCCTACAAGCAAATTACCTCTAGGTTTTACTATGCCTTAACAGCCTGGGCTACTGTGGCAGGTGTACAAATCAGGCTGATGCATCTATTGCAAGCAGCCACTAGCCTTGATGCGGTGTGCACGGTGGACCGAGGACATCCACATCTGCTATTCGGGCTAGCTGTTTAAGTGACATCGGCGAACACTACAGCATCGCAATGCAGTACGATACATATCGTATCCTTTCAAGTCAGCGCAGTGCGCTCGGGCGGCGGCGATTGTCCCTCACCACTGCACGGGCAGCATTGGCACACTCTGAGGCACCAGTCCGACATGCGGTAAGCTGTCTAGCGGGGGGGCCAGCAGAGTCTTGCAGCGGCAGCAAAGTGCGTATGGCACATGGCACATTGTACTGCAACACAATGTCGGCCTCGCCCCAGGCTAAGCGATTGCGCTTGCTTCTCGAGCCTCGTGACATCAATTGGGTGCGATGGGAGCTGCTGTTGTTAGAGAAGACAGAGCGCAAGGAGGCTGAGGAGGCCAAACTGCTGGCGGTGAGGGACTACACAGCTGCCCAGCCTTTGTGCCTAGCCTTTCTACAGGAGCTGTAGCTGTACTGATATCCATGCCTGAATGAGCTGTTAACATGCACATGAAGCGCAGACCACACGCTAAGGTTTGGGAATGCATTTCAATCGACCGTACACATCACATACATATCGTCTTGCTCATGCCCGTTTTCGTTATCACGTGGCATTTTACTGTACATGCATACATGAAGCACTGGTCTCTTCCACTCACTCACTGCCAACACTCCATGCTGTGCTGTGCCTGCACCGGCCATCCACCCTTTACCAGCCTGTGCTTGCTGGTTGTGTCTGTCCGCTGTGCTGTATTCAACAATAAATCGTAATTCAGCCTCAACCCAGGGCATTACTTACAGGGCATTAGCTCTCAACCTTGAGCCTTTATTGCAGTGGAACAACACTGCTGCTGCCCTCCCCAACAGGCCCCATACTCACGCTAACCCCTTGCTGTGTGTAATGTACAGTAATGCCCTGTAGTAGGCACTGGCACTGTGCTCCCTTCCCTACCTAGACACACTGTGCTCCCTGCCCTACCTAGCCTGGCAGGAGGGCCTTCCTGCCTCTGACCCCGCTTCTAGTGAGTCCTCTGCGGACGAAGACGAGGACGACCCAGATGCGCCGGACCCCGACGCGCTGGCCGCTGCTGCGACTCGAGCCCTGGACCGCGCGTACTTCCAGGCCTATGAGGACCCCGCGGCTCACCAGGCAGAGCTGCAGGATGCGCCGCTGCAGGACGCATGGCGCCAGGCCATACAGTTGCTGGGCCCTAGCCAAATACGGGGCAAGGTGCGCCCAGCCTGCCCGCTGCTGACGCTGCCACCAGCTCTTACATGCATGATGTCATGATATACATGCACGCTTCTCATGCTTCTCATGCTTGCTCATGGCAGGCACTTGCATGCACAGCAGGGACATAGCACACCGCCGGAGGAAAGCCACGGTGATGTACTCAAGTGACCCTGTTACTAACAACCCTTGGCTGCCACAAGCCGCAGCAGGGCATGTCAGTCTAGCGTGCGGCACAGTTGACTGGGCCAGGCTGGCTGCCAGACCTCAATACCATCATCACAATGACATCCACTGCACAGGGGTTGTGGCAAGTGCCATTGCGAGCAAATGCTTAGCATGTAGGCTTAGCATTGCCAGAGCTGGCACCTACAACACTTTGCACTGGCCCAAGCAAGCAGCAAGCAGTAGAGTACAGAGTTTCACAGGGCAGGCATGGACTGGTGCACTGCACAAGCTCCTGTTGTGTGTTGGGCTGCCTGCAGGTGGTGCTGGTGTTGGGCTGCGGCCCTGGCCACCTGGCCGTGCTGTGTGCCAAGGTGAGCGTGCTCCAGGGGGAGTCCTCCCAGCGCCCGCCATCCACTAGCCAGCACCTCCCTGGCCCAGCCCATACAACGCCAGGACAGCTGTGTGCAGCTCCTAGCTGCAGCTGCAGCTCCCTGGCGCTGTCCCTGACACCAGCCCTGACACCAGCACTGCCATAGCACCCATGAACTACTGTGCTGGTGCTGCCCACTCCCACAGGCCGGTGCCAAGCAGGTCATTGCAGTGGACGGTGCACCTGCCATGGTGCAGCTGTGCAGCCAGGTGAGAGCCAGGCAGTGAGGCGCCCACCCTCCATACAAGGCTCTGAATCCCACACATTGTATTACTTTCATGTATTTATAGTTAGTATCATAAGTATATAATACATCACACATCATCCCATACGGTGCAGTGGCATTGTAACGGCACCCCTTCCACCTCTCACACAACCAGCTGCCACTGCTCTTTTCCCCCTTGCCAGTGTCTCTGCCGTTGCCCTCATCCCACCCACTATATCATCATCTTTCCTGGCCACAGGTAGCGGAGGCAGAAGGGGTGGGGGCCTTGGTGACGGCAGTGGACGGACCTGTAGAAAGCCTACTGCTCAGCAACAAGGCTGACGTCCTCATCGCCAACTGGGCGGGGCCGGGGCTGCTGGCGGGTGGCATGCTGCGCTCGTTGGTCAATGCCAGGTGGGTGGCCCTGGGCTGCAGCGATTGTTCCCGCTGGCAGGTCGGGCAGTCAACTGCAGGTGCACAGCTGCATGAGATCTTGCTTGATAGGGCTGGTTGCTGGTGCAGGCTACTGTGGTATGAGCCACGCATGTGACCTGCACGTAGGATTCGACTGCTGAAGCCTGGAGGGCTGATCTTGCCCAGCAGAGCAGAGATCTTCGTCGGCGGCATCGAAGACCGTGACGCCCTGGCGGCCAGCAAGCGGCAGTGGGAGCGCGGCTTCGCAACTCGACTAGACCTCAGCGCAGCGATGGCGGGCATCGTGGGCCGCCCGCGATGCGACATTTTGACTCGGGCATCGCAACTGTGCACCGACACGCCCAGCATCTTACGCTTCAACCCAGCCGATGTCAAAATGAGCCAGGCCCGGGGGGGCTGGCAGAACTTGCCCTTCCAACTGCGGGCCAGCAGAGAAGAGCGGTTATGGGGCTTAGTGCTCTTTTTTGACCTTGGGTTCGGCGCGGCGCAGGTACCGACACAGCTCGTGGCTGGCGACGCCACAACAGCAGAGGCGGCCTCTAGTATGAGTAGCGCATCCACGTCGACGGAGGCACCACCCGAGGTGGCTGTTTTCACGACGCACCCGGGGGCTGCTGACACGCATTACAACCAGCTCATCCTCAACTTCCCACGCGCAGTTAAGGTGGGACCAACAGCCTGCCTGCTCATTGGGGGGGAGGGAAAGGGTCCAGCATTGTGCTGCATTGCCGCTGAGTGGTCCTAGCTGGCCAGCTGTCTTGTGTTGATCAGCACCTTAGCTCTCAACCTTGAGCCTTCATTGCAGTGGAACACTCAGTGTGGACCCCTACAAAACGGTGTCGTGTCTGTGTGGAGTTTCCCCATGCACATGGCATGCACATGGCTTATACATGGCATACACACGGGCATGGTCGCCTACCACCTACAACATTGCCTGACCCGTTAGGGCTACACCGTAGAGTTGGCATGACAAAACATGCACTAATGTAAGCTGATGACAGCTTCAAGTGGGGGGGGGCACACACTACTGTGCCACAGCAGGCTGCTGCTCCTGGGCCTTGGGTGGCTTGTCTCGCAGCTGCTTGTAGCCCAGGCCTGGGTACTCCTTGCCCTTGGCTGGCAGCTTCCCCTGCTCTGGCCACCAGCACAGCTCCAGTGGCCGCCACTTGCTCTCCCCAATGCGCTGCATGTTCAATGCTGCGTTGCAGTCCCTGTCCAGCCACCTGCCTGGCTGTGGTGCTGGCTGGCCTTGGCAGCCTTGCCATGGGCCTTGCCTTTGCCCTTGGTGGGCTGGATGGGCTCCGCTGCATTAATGCGCTTGCTGTGCTTGGCTGGCAGGGGAGTGCTGGGCCCAGGCTTTGAGGCTGCTGGCTGTGAGGCTTCCTGGCTGCTGCATGGGGCCTGCGTGGGCTTGCGTGGGGCCACACTAGGCCCCGCACTGGCTAGTCACGCTGCTGGCTCCAGGCTCTAGCGACGTGAGCTCACACAGCGCGAAGCGCACAGCACGGCACAGTTGCAGCGGACCACACCATGACTGACCTTGTTTTCGTGGGCTTTTAGTCGGGCGCGGCTTTTGCTTGGCGGTGTTCTTCCGCTTCTTCGGAGGCATTGCGCCACTAGGCTCGTACCAGCTACCAGCTTATACTTGCTCACACCATTGTGTCACTCCACCACATCACTCTCGCACCTCCACACCAAGTAGGGGGGCCGTTTTTTTCAGGTTCCCTAATCAGCACCACCAGCTGCGTGACTGGCGTCAACCTTGGTGCGTTGTGTCGCAACAGCTTTCCAGACCCTCGTCACCACTGTGAGCGTGATGTAAAATTGTATGATTTGGGGTACACCCTGCTCCCGTCGCCAGCCAGCCCCTGCCTACTCTGCCCCTGCCTGCTCTGCCCTGCTTGCCTCAGGTGAGGCAAGGCGAGGTGCTGCAGGGCACCCTGACCCTTACTCCTGCAGGGGACAGCGGGCGAGACTTGGAGGTGATGCTGCAAGTCTGTGTGGGCGAGGCAACTGCTAGTGCCGCGTACCTGTGGCTGCACCATGCGCCGCGCTCCAGTGCTGCTAGGGAATCAACATGACATGGTCGAGATAGTCTTATGTTGTTGTTCCTTGTGGTCACCTCGTTTAGTCACGTAGGATTCCTTGCCCTTGGTGGCTAGCTGTACCATGGAATTCCTCCAGGCAGATAGCTGGTGGGCTGAAGTTTTGTTTGACTGTACCATGGAAGGGGGCCTGGTGATGACGGAAGGGGGGCTGGTGATGAGCTAGGGATGGGGGAACGCTGTAGCAGCAGCCTGGATTGTTATGTTGGCAAATTGTAATGAAGCGATCAGCGATTATCGCCATGGGCTTTATCGAATTGCGGACCACCGTGATCAGTACTAGGCTTGGTCGTTCCGCATAACTCCTAAACCTACATCACTGCCTGCCTGACATTTGGACCTTACACCGCGGAGTGCGATGAGGAAAGTAACATGTGCGGACTCGCTCAGGTACTGATTGATAGGTCGCCGCGGTGGTGCCGCGGTGGTGCAGCGTTTGAGAGCAAAGCGGTCGTGTTCTGTGGCCAGCCGAACCTTGGAGCACGAGCAGCGGCGTGTAACCCCGGATAAGCTGCATCGTTAGAGCACGGGTTGGCTACATTGGTGGGCTGCATTGCTGCACCGAGCCTGTATGAGCGTGCATTTTGTTCTGTATCCGCGGCCTTGCACACCCCGAGTCATGTGGCTACCTGCCCGCGGAATGATGGTACACACTTCACCATCACCTGAGACCTGACACGAGTCTTAGGCAGCGACAGAGACGGACAGGTCCACAAAAAGCATGACCTCTGGGCTAGTGGGCCCGCTTCAGCCCAGCTCCCTCTGCCACCTCGGCTCTGCCACCACCACCGCCGCAGCTCCAAGCCAAATGCCCATGAGCAGCACTGCAGCATTGCTGGTTGTTACAGTCAAGAAGCAACGAATGCAATGTAGAAGGATGTATCCTTCTATGTCTTACCATACTTGCTGGTCCAACATCTTTTGCCCTGTGAGAGTGCGGCAGGGGGCGACTGGCTGACTGTCTTCCGTTGCTGCAGGCGGTGCAGCATGCGCCACACTCCCGCCCCTCAATCGGCTGGTGGCCACAACATCAGGCGCGGCATGCAGGCACGGTTTGCATAAGTGGCCTTCCCCCTCGGCCTGGCAGTGCTCAGCCAAACCAGCCAGCCAGCAAGATTGCACGCCACTAGCACAGCCAAACCTGCACCTGCCTGCTGCTGACTGCAGGTCACGCGCTGCAAGTCACGCGCCGCTGCCTGCTGCCCTTCCCTAGGCACTGCCTGCTTGCATCCAGCAGCCCATCCCACACCACCTGGACCCTGGGCTCCACCCTGCACCCCCTCCCCCTGCTCAGCCCCGCACAGCTTTGACATCACAGAAGCTAGGCCGGCCTTGGCAGCTGCGACCCAGGCCCAACAGGCTGGGCTGCTGGGCAGCAACCTGCTGCCACACCCCCACCTACCCAGTAGGATTCTCGCAAGGCGGCAGGTGCAGATACAGCGCTGTCAGACGCACAAATCCAGCTTGGAAGCATGTGGGAAGGCAGTGTGCTTCACAGAGCACATGCAGCAGCTAGGCTGGCCCAGCTGGCTGCAGGGGGGTGCGAGAAGCTGTGTAGGTGCCACGGCCGCTCTACTGCTGAGCTTGGCCCCTTTACCCAGCATGGCAGCCTCAGACCTACTGCCTGATGCACCTGGGAGCCAGCAGGCTGAAGCTGGGCAGCTGGCTGTGTGGAGTGGTGCCAGTCCTGCTGCTCACCTGCCCCCCTTGCGGTGGATTCCTGTTGGCCATGTGCTGCAAGGGTCAGCCTCAGTAGAAGCAGCGGCCACCACCCACACCGCCAGCAGTAGCAAGAGCAACAGCCTCGCCCTGCTAGCCAGTGATGATGGGTTGAGTGTGGGCATGGGGTCTGTTGGGGAGGGCAGCAGCGGCGGCACTGGCAGCGCCCCGGCTGCAGCTGCCTGCCCCAAGGTGGCGCCTGACCTGGTGGTAGGCTGGGGCGAGGGAGGGGATGCAGGCAGCACTGCGGCCTGTAAGCTGCTGGAGCGGCTGCTGACCCCTGACACCCTGCGAAGCCCAGGCAGCGCCTTGTTCGCCCGGGCAGGCACCACCTACTTCCCCAGGTCAGGCAACCAGGCAGAAACTCCTGCCTTACTGCAGGTGGTAGGCGACCATGACCATGTGTATGCCATGTACAAGCCATGTGCATGCCATGAGCATGGAAACTCCACACAGACAAAACACCGTTTTGTAGGGGTCCACACTGAGTGTTCGACTGCAATGAAGGCTCAAGGTTAAGAGCTAAGGTGCTGAGTCGTCTGTAGTTGGTAGTCTCTAGTCTTCCTCTATTTCTTCTTGTTGAGTGGTATGCCCCTCCCTCCCTCCCTCCCTCCCTCCCTCCCTCCCTCCCTCCCTCCCTCCCTCCCTCCCTCCCTCCCTCCCTCCCTCCCTCCCTCCCCTCCCTCCCTCCTCCCTCCCTCCCTCCCTCCCTCCCCTCCCTCCCTCCCTCCCTCCCTCCCTCCCTCCCTCCCTCCCTCCCTCCCTCCCTCCCTCCCTCCCTCCCTCCCTCCCTCCCTCCCTCCCTCCCTCCCTCCCTCCCTCCCTCCCTCCCTCCCTCCCTCCCTCCCTCCCTCCCTCCCTCCCTCCCTCCCTCCCTCCCTCCCTCCCTCCCTCCCTCCCTCCCTCCCTCCCTCCCTCCCTCCTCCCTCCCTCCCTCCCTCCCTCCCTCCCTCCCTCCCTCCCTCCCTCCCTCCCTCCCTCCCTCCTCCCTCCCTCCCTCCCTCCCTCCCTCCCTCCCTCCCTCCCTCCCTCCCTCCCTCCCTCCCTCCCTCCCTCCCTCCCTCCCTCCCTCCCTCCCTCCCTCCCTCCCCCCTCCCTCCCTCCCTCCCTCCCTCCCTCCCTCCCTCCCTCCCTCCCTCCCTCCCTCCCTCCCTCCCTCCCTCCCTCCCTCCCTCCCTCCCTCCCTCCCTCCCTCCCCCCCTCCCCCCCTCCCCCCCTCCCCCCCTCCCCCCCTCCCTCCCTCCCTCCCTCCCCTCCTGCTGTCCCCAGCCTCCCTCTGGCAGTTGCCATGCCCACAGCGCACCTGCCCCCTCTGCTGCGGCCCTGCACTCTGCTGGGCTGCAGGTGGATGTTTGGTGAGTGGCGCATCAGCTCCAGCGTGCGGGACACCCAGCTGCCCCTGGGCCCACAGTTTGTGGATGCAGCGCTGCAGGCAGGGGACCTCAGGGGGGGCCCGGCCCTGCAGTACACCGCACGCTGGTTCAGCACGCTGCCCGACACCTGGGACAACACGGTGGGGTAAGGGTGAGAAAGGGTGGGGGGTCGGGGACAGGGGCGTGGGGGGACAGGCATGAGGGTGCAGTCAGCACAAAAAGGACACTCGGCCTAGGAACACACCCAGCTGGCCACAGGGCTGCCTGCATTGCAAAGGGGGCCCTAGTGGTGGCCTCGTCTGAACCCCTACAAGGGGAGTGGGATGACAGCCGCAAGGCTCTGGGTCATCCCGTTGAACATAGCAATGCAACCGGTGCTTTTGCAGCCTAGTCGTCACGTCCGCTGCCAGGGGCCAACCCTTCTGGGTTTTGAACAGCTGTTGTCACAGTCAACAAATCCGGCTTCTGAAGTACGCAGCCCCTAGTTGTCACATGGGGAGATATGGACTCCTGCGCTGGCTGCGGACCAAATTGAACCAAGGGCTGGCTGTTCACATCTTCACATGTTCACATGTTCACATCTTCAGTATTTTTTATTTTCAGTATTGTCTTCAGTATCTCTCAGTATCTTCAGTATTGTCTTCAGTACTGTCCTAACATGTTTACCAGCCTAACATGCCATGGCCGCTTGGTCGCCTTTGTGACGCCAGGTCCGGGTGCAGTTGGGCTTGCTGCCTACGGATGCCATCGTGCCTGATCGCGCCTACAACACACGGGAGCTTAGCAACGCCACGCTTGGCTGGGAGGCCGTGGCCAGCGTGGCGTACGACCCCCGTGAAGAGCCAGACAGAGAGACGGTCGAGTTCTCCCGGCAGGGACCCGACGGCCGGACGATACCGCCTCGCCGCATCGAGCTGTTCATTAACCGCAGGTTCGTGCAGGTCTTCGTCCCGTGGGCATGAGGAACCCTCTTCGGACATTCTTGCCGGCGCGTTGAAGCAGTCTACTAGCAAAGGGAGGCGAGAGTGTGGTGGTTTGGCGAGGAGGGTGATGGACGGTGCTGCTGCATTTCTCGCAGCTCGTCCGAGGCCCTGGGCTCCGCGACATTCCTGACCGACGAGCTGTGCCGCCAGGTGAACCTTGGGGTCAGGGCGGTAGACGTGGTGGACTACGAGACGATGACTGGGTACCGGCTGCTGGCCCCCGGCAAGGTCGCGGCCCGTCAGCGCACCGCGGTGTATCTCGACCCACGGCACCCGCTGTTCTTTAAGGTCAGCGCGAGGGCGAACGGGGTACTCTGCGGCCTGTGGCTGCTTCATCAAACTCAAATGGAGGCCCTTGTGAGGGAAAAGGGGGCTGCTTCATTAAGCCCTGCACCATGTCCAGATGTCCGCTGGTAACAACCGCCGCTTATTCTAGTGCTGTGCCGCCGCTACTGCCACCGCACTGCCGGCACCGACATCGGCGCTGGCACAGGCCACTCGGTTCCTGCGGCGCGCGTGCGTGAGGTGTACGACTCGCCCACCTCACGCATGTCACCCACATCATTGCCCAATATCAATAGAAACAGCTCCTCACCCTGGGTGCTGCTGCTGCAGGCCGCTGGGCGAGCTATCATGGTGATTGATGCTGACCTCGAGCTGGTGCGTGAGGAGCCACCTGCTGATGCCTCCCAGCTGGGGGCAGTTGCTTGCGTGCTCACGCCCAAGGATGTTGTGCAGTGCCTCTGAGCTGTGTGCACACAGCGCACACTGCAGAGCAGAGGTAGAGGATGGTCATGACGTCAGCTTAGGCGTTCAGGCAGGGAGCGAACAAGCCTGTTGAACGCGGCTTAATTAGAGCTACGGATCAGGCTTCCTGCATCACCAACTTAAACGCACATGCCTCACGGCGCTGGCTGGAGCCAGGAGCGTGGACAGCCAGTGCGGGGCCTGATGTGGTGCCCTGTAGTTGCCCCCCGCAGGCCCCCACAGGCCCCACGCAGCAGCCAGGCAGCCACACAGCCAGCAGCCTCAGAGCCTGGGCCCAGCACTCCCCCTCCAGCCAAGCGCAGCAAGCCGGCAGCTGAGCCCACCAAGGGCAAGGGCAAGGCTGCCAAGGCCAAGCCAGCACCGCAGCCAGGAAGGTGGCTAGACAAAGACTGCAATGCAGCGCTGAACATGCAGCGCATTGGGGAGAGCAAGTGGCGGCCACTGGAGCTGTGCTTCTGGCCAGAGCAGGGGAAGCTGCCAGCCAAGGGCAAGGAGTACCCTGGCTTGGGGTACAAGCGGCTGCGAGACAAGCCACCCAAGGCCCAGGAGCAGGAGCAGCAGCCCGCTGTGGCACAGTAGTGTGCCTCCCTTTGTTGAGCTGTCATCAGCTTTCAATTAGTGCATGTTTTGTCATGCCAACTCTACATCATAGCCCTCGGGTCAGGCAATAGTGTAGGTGGTAGGCGGGCTCATGTGCCATGTACACTGGGTTTACTCCACACAGCCCAATAACACTGTTTGAGCCGGATCTAGTTAGTGGCTGCTAGTGGCACCTAGTAGGTACTTCTGATCCGGCTCAAATGGAGGCCCTAGTGAAGGAAAAGGGGGCTGCCAGCCATTGCATTCCATTGCTTCATCAAATGTCAAGATATCCGTTGATGACAACCGCCGCTTACTCTAGTGCTATGCCGCCGCTACTGCCACCGCACTGCCGGCACCGACATCGGCACGGGCACAGCCCACTAGGTTCCATGCAATACATACTGACCATGCGAGCCCAATCGGTAGCATGCGACTTCCGCAACTTCTGCGGGTTGTGCAACATTATCGTTGCATACCCTCTCTTAGGTGGATGGGGTGCTATGCGCTCAGAGCTGGCACGAGTCGATGAGTGTGATGAATGCGAGGAGGACGACCTATTGCCCACCGCGCACCACGACAGCTCCAAGGAAGAGGCTTGCCCGGTTCCCCCCAACGAGCGCCACAAGCGGCACAAAGGGCGAGCTCTGAATGCAGCACGGGCATCAAACGTTTGGCTACGTGTGGACAACCTCGGCAATGCATCGGTGAGCCTGCGCGTCAGTGTCATTCGACATAGTCTTGCACCACAGCTGCCCTGCATCGCTTACCATACTTGCCAGCACCAGGTGCGTGCGTGTGTCTGTTGGCTGCTCAGTGGCTCTTGTAGCTGTGGTCTGCAGTTGGTCACCTCTGACAAGTGGTCCTTAGCCATGAAGCTGGGGGTGCAGCCACGTGACCTGCGGCTGCTGGACCCCCAGATGGCCTCCGTCAGCCCGCCAGCCATCCTCGACCGCGAGCGCTGCATTGTGGTCAACCTGGGCAGCATCAAGTGGTCAGTCCCGGCCCTACACTGACCCGCCCCGGCTGCTGCCTCTGTTGCTGCTCCCACCCACCCTACCGGCTCCCTGCTGCTACGCTGTCATGACCAGCTGGCAGGCAAAGTATGCTGCTGCTGTGTGCTGTGCTGTGTTTGGTGCAGCATCATCACCTTGGACTATGTGCTGGTGGTGAACCCTACTGATGAGATGGGCGGAGCGCTAGTGTCTGAGCTGCACAACAAGCTGAGCAACCCGCTGCACGTGGGCAAGGTGGGCCGACCTGCCCGGACCCATCCTGACTCAGCAGGCTGGGCCGGGACCTCCACATAGCCATTACCATCATACTGCCCGGCTCAGCCCAGCCCTTGCCCAGGCCCTTACCTTGGACCCCCTGAGGCTTGCACCCTGCTCTTCACTGCCCTCAGGCAGCAGGCCATGCTGTGGTGCTTGGCCTGGTGGCGACTGGCGTGTCGTGTCTGGTGGCCACAGGTGATGGCGTATGCAGGTCTCAGCAAGCTCAGTGACATTACACGCCGTGTCAACGGGGGTGCGCTGGGCCTGAGCTTTGAGCTCAAGGTGCTGGAGATCAGTTTGGACCTGGTGGGTGCAGCGGGCAGGGCAGGGGAAGCAGGCAAGAGCGGGGCGGCTCAGGCTGGGCCTTGGAGGCAGGGCAGGGGAAGCAGGCAAGAGCGGGGCGGCTCAGGCTGGGCCTTGGAGGCAGGGTAGGGGAAGCAGGCAAGAGCGGGGCGGCTCAGGCTGGGCCTTGGAGGCTATGTAAGGTCAGGGGCGGGCTGCCACACAGGGCGTCACAGCTGGCTGCAGGTGGTGACGGCGCTGGACTCCCAAGCCTACGACATCGAGTCAGTGGTGCTGCCTGCCCTGGACAAGCTGACCCACGTGGTGTGTGGACCCACCTCCCCACCCCTCTCCCTCCCTGCCACCTGGGCCCTCCTTGCTGCTGTGGGGCCCAGGCTGCTGCTGAGGCCTCTTGTGTATCGATGCTGCTGTGGGGGGCTGCTGAGGGGCCCCTCCCGCCCGCTGGCCAGTCTCTGCTTTGGGGATTCATAGCTAGCTTGTCAGGTCAGCAGCTGCCTGGCTTGGCCAGGATGTCCCAGCTGGCTGTCGGGGCAGTGCGGTTGACATGGCGGGCAGTGTGTATGCAGATCAGGCCTGGGGACTTGGAGGTTGTGAGGCGCATGAAGAACCGGCTGACCCGACTCATGAAGCGCGTAGAGATGGTAGGCAGCTCGTGGTCGCAGGCAGGGGCAGCAGTAGGGAAAGGGGAAGGAGCGCAGGAGCAGGTGGGCAGAGCCAGGCAGGTCACGGTCAGGCTTGGAGGGCCTGCAGGCGGTGAGGGCTTGCCTAGTCAGCAACTGTCATACCAGTGCTGGCTCCATGAGCTCAAGGGCACCTGGCCTTCTACAGCTCTCCCGCAAGCCAGCATGCCCCTCCCACTCCACCCTGCCTTGCCCTGCTCAGCAGCAGAAGGCGTCCCCCTGCTGCCAGGCTGCACCCTCCGCCCTGGTCCTAGCAATGCTAGCAATACTTCAACACCCAGCTGGGCGCCACGCTGCCATGGCATGCACCCGATGGCACGTGTCCTCCACCCCTGCCTTCTGTGTCCTGCTTGCTGCCTGCTGCACCCAGCCCCCTGACAGCCTTGCCAGGCTGGGCTAGTCTGGTCTGGGCTGTGGTGATGTCTGACCCCTGGAGGCATGCCTGACCTTGTCAAGCCTAGTTAGCCTGTAGAGCCTATAGCTTATAGTGGACCACCTCTGCCACCTCTTTGTGTCTCAACACACGTTAACCTCCATGTGGTCACACTGCTGCAGAGTGACACAGCAGCAGGCGTGAGCCCAGGCCTGCCCCCCCACCTCCCGTGTGGCGTCTGGGCTGGGCTGGCCGCAGACCAAGGAGGTGTTGGAGAAGTTCCTGGAGGATGATGAGGACATGCACCGCCTGAACCTGACTGCGCTGGAGCAGGGGCGCCAGGCCAGCATGCGAGCCGACCTGCAGGTCAGGGCAGCGGCCGCAGCAGCAGCAGGGGGCGGCACAGGCAGCAGCGGCAGCATGGGGAGCAGCGGTTGCAGGGGCAGGGATAACTGAGGCAGGGGCCCATGAGGCTGGGGCAAGGGCGTTTGAGTCAGGGGCAGGGGGCCAGGGCAGATGGGGTGTGGCTAAGGAGCCGGTTGTGTGCAGGGGCTTGACTGGTGGTGGGATGCTGCGGGTTAGGTTAGGCTGGGTGCAGCCGGGCCTGCTGCAGCTCCTGTGTGAAACAATGAAGAGCTTGCGGCAGTGCAGGAGATAAGGAAGGGGGTGCGGAAGTGACTTGAAAACCTGATTACCATAACCACCTTCCACTAACATTCCTGGCAACATCACGTAAACCACCACCACCAGCAGCAGCAGCAGCAGCAGCAGCATAGGTGGTGCAGGATGTGAGTACACAACTTTGGACCATGACCCCCTCCCCTCCCCTTTCCACCCCATGCCGCAGGAGCTGCTGACAGCCGGCGCCAGCCCTCTGGCCCGCAGCCGCAGTGTCAGCAAGGCGCACAGCCGTACAGGCAGCAAGCATGGCAGCCGGCATGGCAGCAGCCACGGCAGTTCCAGCAGCCGCAGCAGCCGCAGCAGTGGCAGCTCCTCCTCCCTGGACCTGCAGGATGAGGCGGAGGTGGCGGAGGTAGAGATGCTGCTGGAGGCGTACCAGATGCACCTGGACACAACCTTCAACCGCCTGCAGGTCAGAGGGCCCGGGCATTGATGGCAGCAGGGGAAGGCTGACTGCTGGCATCCTTAAGGGGAGGGGTGTACAAGGGCAATGGGAGGGGAGGGTAGCTGCAGTGAGTGAGGCCGTAGAGATACAATAAAGCCGTTGAAGATAACCGAATATCGGAGATATCTGCCAAAACGCAACTGCGAAAAGCAGACGTAACACTGCCTGGGAGGGACCAACTGACTTAGCAAAAGGGCAGGGCCATGGGGCAGGGTTGGGAATAAGCAAGGCTCCTGGTGGGGCTCACCTGCTTTGCATTGCCTGCCTGCACTGCTGCTTGGGAGACAGCCCCCTGGCCCGCCTGGCTGCCTGAGCTGCCTGGGCAGCTACCTGTCCCCACGCTGCCCACCACTGCGTGCATGGCCTCCTGACCCTGCTGCCGCTGTGCTGCCGGTGTGTGCAGACGCTGCAGACCTTCATCAAGGACGCGGAGGACCTGGTGGGAACCAGCCTGGACACGCACCGCAACCGCATCATAGCCACCAGCGTGGCGCTCACCTCCCTGTTCACAGCCCTGGGCCTGTGCACCACCATCTCAGGTGCGACTGTCCTCATCCCTGCTCCTCCCACACTCTCTTATCCTCGCCGCCACTCCTGCCTCTGCTCCTCCTCCGTGTTCCTCTTGCGTCTGCTCCCCTACCCTGGCCTCCTGGTTCTGCTCCTCCTCCCTACACCCCTCTTGCTCCTGACCCTCCTCCCTGTTGTGCTGGGATGGGCAGCATCGCATACGTCCTGCAGCTACCCTGTGCCGGGGTGCTGTTGTAAGCAACACAGGGGGGTCAGCAGGCAGGGTAGGTGGTGACCGTCTACCTGGCTAGCATGCTGGCACTCAGGCAGCGCTTGGGCAGCAGGACTTGGACCTGGTTCTCAGCACAGGGCACATTGTTCCCCAGGCTGTAGGTCTTGTGCCTGTCGAGCCTGGGCTAGTGCCTTGTGCCTACCGGGCCTGTGCATTGTGGTCTACTCCGCTCCACACCTGTCTCTCTGCTGAGGAGCGCTGATAGCAGGCGCAGATTATGATGAGAGGGTAGCAAGGGCAGGCCCCAAGGCTACTCTCCTCCATGCATGCCCGTCGAGCACGGCGAGGGCGTAGTCTGTCTTTCTTTCTTTCTAGCAGGCGCAGACATCAGGCCGGGGCAGGGACCCAAGGGCAGCACAGGGACTCTTGGCACAGGCCACCACCCTACTGCTGAGGATCCCTGGTAGGGGACGCAGGCACCAGGCCTAGGCAGGCACAAGGCTTGGGCAGCAGCACCAGGACCAAAGGGCCTGGGCTTGCACCTGCCTCGCGCTGCACCTCACCCCTGGCATATGGTTTCATGTGGCTGCAGGCCTGTTTGGTATGAACATCTCTCAGCCCTTCCACCAAGATGGGTCGACCACATTCAATGAGGTCGCCATCACGGGCGCTAGCATTGGACCCTTCGCCCTTATCGCTGTGTTCTGGCTGTGGGCCTGGCGCAGCCGGCTGCTGTCTCGCTGAAGTGTTTGCACGATACTGCTCGAGGGGAACTACGCATGAAAGCCATGTGAACCATGCATGTAGAAGATGTGATTGCAACTCCTAGTGAGAGGGACATGGCATGCTTCCCTCTAACATTTCAGGAGGCCCCAACATGGGGTTGGTAATCTTCATGCAGTTACTCTTTCAATACTGCGCTTATCACCTACACCATTGCCTGACCCTGTGACAGGGCTACAACATGGTGGGCTACAAGTTGGCGTGACATGCATGCGCTGCTCATAGGCTGGTAACATCTCAACCACCTCAAACCTCAAACCTGGGAGGGTTATGGCTGAGCTTAGTCACTGTAATGACCTACGACCAAGGCTGTAACATAGCACTTGTGTGATTTCACATGAGCGTGTATTTTTCACGGGAAACCCAAGTTGCTTGAAGAGGCCACCGCCCGTCGCACTGCGCATCGCGTGATGGCTAAGAAGAAGCGGAAGGGTAGCGACAAGAAACAGAAAGGTTCGTGTCCCCAGCCGACTGTGGGCTACGTGAATTACGCGCTGTGAGATAACCCGTCGCTCCACTTGGTTCCATCGCAGCGTCTCGTTCCGCCCATGGCAAGCAACGACAGGATCGTCGGAATGGCTGGACCACGCGTCGACGTCAGGTGCCGGCCCCGCCTTATGTGTCCCCGCACTGTTTGTGTTGACCCCGCTTTGTGTCTTGGCTTGTCAAAATGGCCTGTCAAAATGTCAATTGTGCTTGGCTGCAGGTTATCAAGGTCCCCGAGGGCGCAGTGCTGCGCGGCTGCAAGAAGACCAGGCGCAAGCTGCGGGAGCACCTCCGGCTGCGGTCTGAAATCCACTCCCAGCTCCGCTTCATCGCTTCGCTGTTTGTACTGCGCATCTTTCTCACCTGCCTGGTGGGCTACCCTACCCCAGGCTCCCCCAGCGCCCCTCAGCCTCCAGCCGTGCAGCCTCCCCAACCCCCTGATGCTCCCCCCCTACCCCCACTCCCCCTACGGGCCCCTGCTCAGCCTGCCCAGCCTGCCCAGCCTGCCAGCATGGAGTTTGACACTGACTCTGACTCCGAGTCAGACTGTGGCTCAGAGCCAGAGCCACAGTCTGACTCGGAGTCAGAGTCAGAACCCGAGCCAGTCACGCAACCCCCCCAAAGGCGCTGCAGCGCCCGCCTGGCAGCCCTTGCACCCGCAGCACCCACTGGCCCTCCCTTGCCCCTTGACTGCGAGGACCCCCTGATGCTCAGGCAGCTCAAGGACTTCTGCAAGTTCTTCGCCAACCCAAACTTCAAGACATGCTACAACCAGCTGCAGCGGCGCCTTGTGCGCAACCGCCACCCCATGCTCATGCCAGCCTTTGAGGACCCCAGCAACCAGGCGCTGGTGGCCAAGCTGCAGGAGCTGGGCAGCATCAACCTGGCGAGTTTCCACAACACCATTGACGCACACTCCATGCAGCTGGCGGAGGCCATGCAGCAGCACTTTGCCAATCCAGGCAAGTAATGGTGGAGACTTGACCCTGGACTTGGACCTGGACCTGGACTTGGACCTGACCTGACCTGACCTGACCTGACCTGACCTGACCTTATACCTGACCTTATACCTGACCTTATACCTGACCTTATACCTGACCTTATACCTGACCTTATACCTGACCTTATACCTGACCTGACCTGACCTGACCTTACATCTGACCTGACCTTATACCTGACCTGACCTGTCCCTGACTTGCAGAGCGCATTGTCAAGCTGTACGCCAAGGCAGCCAGGGCCAAGCTAGGCTGGAGCGGGGAGGCAGCGGGGAGCGCAGCCAAAGCGCGGCAAGAGGCGTGGGGTTGGTCCCCGGACCCTGACCTGCCCACCCCCCTTCACCCTCACCCCCATGGCCAGGATGGGGGTGCATTTCATCAAGGTGGACAGCAGGGTGCTGCATGGGGTGTGCAAGCAGCTGGGCCTGACCAAGGAAACCCGGGCAGCTTTCACCTCCCAGCCAGCACTGAGCGATCACTGGGCCAAGTGGTTCAACACAAACAAGCTTCGCAATAAGGAGTTTCATTTCGAGAGGTTGGTGGACACAGATGGTGTCAGCGTGTGCGTGCACTACACGCGCCCCCTTCCCCCTCCTCCAGCCCCACCTCCAGCTGCCAGCAGCAGCAGCACCAGCAGCCGCCCAAGTGCAGCAGCAGCAGCGGCTCATGCAGTGGGGCTCCCCCACATAGGCAGGGGCATAGCTGAGGGGCGTGAGTTTGAGTTTGACCCAGACACACAGATTGGGGTGGGCATCGACCCCGGCGTCACCCAGGCAGTCAGCGCAGCCTTTGGGGTGTGGGATCCAGCAACAGGCCAGCCCAAGGCAGACCAGCTGCGCCGGTGGAAGCTGACCAAGGGCGAGGTCAAGCATGGCAGTGGCCTGAACAATGCCCGCCGTAACACTGAGCGGTGGCTGGCTCCAATCAAGCCCCACCTCCAGCACCTGGCAGCAGCCAGCTCAGCCGGCACCTCCCTGGAGGCCAACCTGAAGCACATCACCGTCACCCTGGCCACCTGGGATGCGGTGTGGGAGGTGTACTTGGACCCCAAGTGGGCATGGCAGCGGCTGAGGCTGTACGGAGCTCAGGACCGGGCGCTGGAGCAGTTCTTCAACAAGGTGAGGGTGGGTGGGTGGGTAGGTGTGTGGGAGGGAGGGTAAGGGACTGAGAGGTGGTGGTCGGGCACGAAACGAAAGAGTACTTGACTGTGCCCTGCCTAACCAGGTGTCACCATGTCAGCCACCACATGTGTGCCTTGTGTGCATGGCTGCAGTTGGAGGAGGACATGGCGGAGTTGTCCATGAAGCGCCATGGGTGTGCCAAGCGGGGGCACAGCGGGGGGGCTGGGGTGCTGACGCGGTGTTGCGTGCCTGCCGCAAGGTGGTGTGCAGGCCCAGGGGCAAAGACCAGGATGGAGGCAGGGTGGTGCTTGTGGATGAGCACCGCACCAGCCGGGTCAGCTCAGCAGTGAATGGCAAGCAGCCCTGTGAGGTGGAGCTGAACACACTCAGTGCCACCAGGCCTGCAGGCTGGAAGCCCCCAGCAGGGCAGGTGGAACACCGCCTAGTGCGCCCAGCCTGGAGCCAGGAGCGTGGCCAGCCAGTGCGGGGCCTGGTGTGGTGCCCTGTAGTTGCCCCCCGCAGGCCCCCACAGGCCCCACGCAGCAGCCAGGCAGCCACACAGCCAGCAGCCTCAGAGCCAGGGCCCAGCACTCCCCCTCCAGCCAAGCGCAGCAAGCCGGCAGCTGAGCCCAACAAGGCCCAGGGCAAGGCTGCCAAAGCCAAGCCAGCACCGTAGCCAGGCAGGTGGCTGGACAGGGACTGCAATGAAGCATTGAACATGCAGCGCATTGGGGAGAGCAGGTGGCGGCCGCTGGAGCTGTGCTTCTGGCCAGACCAGGGAGCTCTGCCAGCCAAGGGCAAGGAGTACCCTGGCCTGGGGTACAAGCGACTGCGAGACAAGCCACCCAAGGCCCAAGAGCAGGAGCAGCAGCCTGCTGTGGCACAGTAATGTGTGCCCCCCCATTTAAGCTGTCATCAGCTTAGATTAGTGCATGTTTTGTCATGCCAACTCTACATCATAGCCCTCGGGTCAGGCAATATTGTAGGTGGTAGGCGGGCTCATGTGCCATGTGCACTGGTTTTACTCCACACAGCCCAATAACACTGTTTGAGCCGGATCTAGTTAGTGGCTGCTAGTGGCTGCTAGTGGCTGCTAGTAGGTACTTCTGATCCGGCTCAAATGGAGGCCCTAGTGAGGGACAAGGGGGCTGATAACATCTCAAAGCGCTGCTCGCTCCAGGCTCCAGCGATGTGAGCTCGCACATGCTTCATTCGTCTTCGTTCATGTGTCACTCCTAATCTCCCTCCCATGTTCCTCTTCGTGACGGCACATGTTGACAACGTTCATCATCACTTCACATGATTTACTGCCATGTCTATCCTGACGGACCCTAGTTTAATGATTGTGTGTTGCGCGGCTCTCACACAGTGCTCCGCTCTCTCGACGCAAGTTTGAAGCTATGGCTGCTCTCCAAAGGCAGCCGAAGACAGATAGCAGCCTCGGAGGACGCAGTCAGAGCGAGACTGATGTGGGCATGTCCCAGGTTGCCAGCTTGCTCGTTCTTCCTTCCCGTAACAAATTACACCCAGGATAACAGCAGGTTGACACTAGCTTCTTGTGCGCGAATGCAGGAAAGGATCAAACAGCTGATGAAGGGCGACTCTAAATTCATTGCCAGACTCATTGAGGTCAGGGCTGAGGCTGGCAGGTCCCTGGTTTTGAATGTGATGAAAGCATGCCATGTTGCACACAGGGAGTTGCAGAGTTGCTTTCTCCTCAAGCAGTAATGTGAAGATGTGGATTCAGCCAATAACAGGTGCAATTGCCTCAAAGCCCAACCGTTCCCTGGGGCTACCTGTCAGCTTGAATGTGTGCATAGACACCACACATGCTGATCTGCCAGCCTGTAGCTGGTGACGGTGAAGCAGTGAAGCAGCGTGTGCAGAAGCAGCCAGTATGACGATGGGCACCTCTGGCTCAGGCTTGGGAAGCCCGTCAAGCTAGCTGCTTGTTCAGCGGCTGGTACGCTTTGGTGTCTGAATGGCATAGAGCCTGGAGGCCATGCCAACAGCAGAGCTCTTGGGGGCGTGGCTTGCTTTCCTCAATGCCCTTCAGCTTCGACACTTGCCTTGGTGTAGCCTGTCCTTCGTCAGCCTCGGCAGGCATGGTAGCACTAGGATGCTAGGCAGGCTAAGAGGGGTGGGTGGCAGGCAGTGGGGCGTGAAGTACAGGCCAAGAGGCTGCTGGCTGGGCTGCCTGCCTGCATGGGGTCAGCGAATGCTGGCGTGGGGCTAGCCCCTGGCCTGTACTTCTAGCCCCTGGCCTTGCCCCATGCAGCAACTTCAGTACATGCACCATACAGGACAACTGCCACCTTAGGGTAGTGAGTGGTTGTGAGGGGGCTGGGGTGGTGGCTGGGATGGCACCACATGGAGGCACACTCTCTCTTGTTATGCAGCTAGCTCCCAGACGTGTGAAGGGAAAGGGGGAGGGTGCCTCTCAGCCCCATGACCCTCACTAGGAACTGCAGACGGTGTTCAGTCTGTCTGGACTTATGTACCCATGCACATGGCATGGGCGCCTTCCACCTACACTATTGCCTGACCGCTGTGACAGGGCTACAGCCTAGCGTTGGTATGACAAACACGCACTAAGTGTGAGCTGATGACAGTTCAAATGGGGGTCCACACACTAATGTGCCCTAGCAGGCTGCTGCTGCTGCTGGGCCTTGGGTGATGGGTCTAGAGGCCGCTTGTAGCTCAGGCCTGGGTGCTCCTTGCCCTTGGCTGTCCCCATGCTCTGTCCAGCAGCACAGCTCCAGAGGGCGCCACCTGCTCTCCCTAATGCGCTGCATGTTCAGAGCTGCATTGCAGTCCCTATTTAGCCAACTGCCTGGCTGTGGTGCTGATTTGGCTTTGGCAGCCTGGCCTTGCATTGGTTTGTGCCCTTGGCGGGCTGGGTGGGCTCAGCTGCCTGCTCAGCCTTGCTGCGCTTGGCTGGCTGGGGAATGCTGGGCCCAGGCTCTGAGGCTGCTGGCTGTGTGGCTGCCCGGCTGCTTTATGGCGGCTGTGGCAGGGTGCGTGGGGCCACTACCGGGCACCACAGCAGGCCTTGCATAAGGCCGCGCATTAGCTGGTCACGCTGCTGGCTCCAGGCTGGACGCAGCAGGCGGTGGTGCACCTGCCCAGCTGGGGGCTATCAGTCTACAGGCCTGGTGGCCCTGCATTTTGTTTAACCGGCTTCCACAGGGCTGCTGGCCATTCACAGCTGAGCTGACCCGGCAGGTGTGGAACCCATCCACTTGTACCACCCTGCCTCATTGCTGGTCTGTACCCCTGGGCCTTCTTGCCACCTTGCAGCAGGCCCACAACACCGCATTAGCACCCTTGGGTGCCAATGCCAGCTGCGCACAAGAAGACCAGCTGCTTGGCATGCTCGTGGCGCTTGATGGACACCTCCGCCATCTCCTCCAGCTGCAGCCATGCACACAAGGCACACATGGTGGCTGACATGGTGGCACCAAGTTAGGCATGGCTCACTCAACAAATCTTTCACTTCATGCCATCCCACCACATTTCAACACAGCTGGCTGCTGCCAGGTGCTGGAGGTGGGGCTGGATAGGTGCTAGCCACCGCTGGGTGTTGCGACGGGTGTTGTTGAGGCCTCTGGCATGCCGCGCCTGGCCCTTGGTCAGCTTCCACTGGGCCACCAAGTCTGCTACCAGCTGACCTGACTTCTCATCCCACACCCCTGAGGCTGCACTGCCGGCCTGGGTGACGCGGGGGTCACTGCCCACCCCAATGTGTGTGGCTGGATCAAACACAAACTCACGCTGCTCAGCTAGGGCCTTGCCAATGTGGGGGAGTTCCACCACAGGGACTCTGCTGCTGCACCGGCGGCTGCCTCTGGGCGGCTGGTGCTGCTGGAGGAGCCTGCTGCTGCGAGTGGGGTAGGAGCAATGGAGAGGGGCTGTGTGTAATGCACACACACGCTGACACCATCTGTGCCCACCGTCTTCTCAAACTGAACCCCCTTGTTGGCCAGCTTGCCCTCCTGTGCTGAACCACATGTCCCAGTGGGCCTTGCAGGCTGGCTTCCTGGTAAGGGCATCGTGTGTTTCTGTGGTCATCCCCAGCTGCGTGCACACCCATGGAGGACTTTGCTGTTCAGCTTTATGAAATGAACCCCCACCCTGGCCGTGGGGGTGAGGGTGAAGGGAAGTTGGGCAGGTGAGGGTGCAGGGCCTAATCCCTGCGCCTGACGTGCTTTGACTGCCCTGGCGTGGGTGCGTTAGGGGGTTGCCGCCACTGCTCCTGACACTGGCACACATGCACCGCATGGCGCATGCGGCAGGGCAGGGGCAGGGCCTCCCGCAAGGAATGCTGCTTGCTTATGCCCAACAGGCGGCAATGCTTGTCAGCCTCCGCATTCACCTCATCAATGTGCTTCTTGTCCAGGTTGGTGGCCTTCAGCTCCAGGCTGGCAGTGTTGAGCCAGCTTGGAGAACAATTGCG
>JASKMD010000441.1:0-22500 GCA_030144725.1 Haematococcus lacustris
AGACTGAGGGGGGCATAAGGCGGGTGGGGGGCGTGGGGAGGTGAGCCACACCTGGTGCGGTGCCATGGGGGAGGTGAGAGGGAGCTGTGCACCGAGTTTCAGGCTGAGCAGAGCAGCGGGCGGGGGGGTTCACCTACGTGGGTGACCCCCCTTCGTGGGTGGGGGTGTGCCAGGCTGGGTGGCGCGCACGGGACTGGCTCCGCGCGCGAGCCGTGACCTCGGGTGACCGGCCGGCACCCCCGGGACACGTCACGCCCCTTGGACCGGCGCGGGGCGCCTCGAAAGTCACACTTGAGTGAGAGGGCTCTGACATTTTTATTTATTCTGCGCCTGGCGCGAGTCGAACCCCACTGCTCCGGCTTGCTGGACTTTGCCACGTGTCATGGCACCGCGGGAGGCCCGGGGTTCAGCGGCTAAAGCGAGCCCAAGGGGGCTATCCCATGAGAGGGAGGGAGACACACTGAGAGACGCGCACAAGTGTGACGCGCGAGGGACCTCACTCTTATCTTGGCTTGCCCGAGGCGCGCATGGTGGCCAGGAGCCATGCAAGCCAAGTTTCAGATTATTCCATGCAGCCAGTAAAAAGATATGGCATAAAACGTGAGGGCACCAGGGTGGGGAAGGGTGTATAACCTAACCCAAACCATGAGTTAGTGCACAAACCCTAACCCAAACCCCACACCCTAAGCCCAAACTTCGGCAACCCTCCGCCCTTATCCTCTAGAACCCATCCCACGCAAAAAATCGTTTGGGGTTGCACCCCAACTAGTTTAGGTTCACACACTAACCATGAGTTTGGGTTTGCAACCCAAACCATGAGTTTGTGATACAACCCAAACCGACCCCCACCCCTTTTGCCCAAACTTTGCCCACCACCTACCCTTAGCCTCTAGACCCCATCCCCCGCAAAAAATCGTTTGGGGTGCAACCTTGACATGGGTCTGGCTTGAGACCCTGGCATGTGACCCTCACGTGACATGCTCCGCTCTCCCCCTATAACTCTGCAACCACTTGGCGGATTGCTGTCAAACAAGTTGCATCGTGTAGCCTGTACTACAACGCATCTACCTACCGAGTTACAGCTCACTCCCGTCACTTTTCGGGCCCTTAACCTCAACCACGAGGTCCAAACTTTGAACAGGGCTAGGATGCCCTAGACTTGGCCGTTTGGCCTGATTTTTGCACCAATCGACGGCATTTTGCAAGGCGCATCCAGCGGTGTGCTCCGCGTGGCCCAAAACTCAAGAACGCGCCTTCTACGCCCCGCCAAAGTTTGGCGTGTGCACTGAGCCAGACTGAGGGGGGCATAAGGCGGGTGGGGGGCGTGGGGAGGTGAGCCACACCTGGTGCGGTGCCATGGGGGAGGTGAGAGGGAGCTGTGCACCGAGTTTCAGGCTGAGCAGAGCAGCGGGCGGGGGGGTTCACCTACGTGGGTGACCCCCCTTCGTGGGTGGGGGTGTGCCAGGCTGGGTGGCGCGCACGGGACTGGCTCCGCGCGCGAGCCGTGACCTCGGGTGACCGGCCGGCACCCCCGGGACACGTCACGCCCCTTGGACCGGCGCGGGGCGCCTCGAAAGTCACACTTGAGTGAGAGGGCTCTGACATTTTTATTTATTCTGCGCCTGGCGCGAGTCGAACCCCACTGCTCCGGCTTGCTGGACTTTGCCACGTGTCATGGCACCGCGGGAGGCCCGGGGTTCAGCGGCTAAAGCGAGCCCAAGGGGGCTATCCCATGAGAGGGAGGGAGACACACTGAGAGACGCGCACAAGTGTGACGCGCGAGGGACCTCACTCTTATCTTGGCTTGCCCGAGGCGCGCATGGTGGCCAGGAGCCATGCAAGCCAAGTTTCAGATTATTCCATGCAGCCAGTAAAAAGATATGGCATAAAACGTGAGGGCACCAGGGTGGGGAAGGGTGTATAACCTAACCCAAACCATGAGTTAGTGCACAAACCCTAACCCAAACCCCACACCCTAAGCCCAAACTTCGGCAACCCTCCGCCCTTATCCTCTAGAACCCATCCCACGCAAAAAATCGTTTGGGGTTGCACCCCAACTAGTTTAGGTTCACACACTAACCATGAGTTTGGGTTTGCAACCCAAACCATGAGTTTGTGATACAACCCAAACCGACCCCCACCCCTTTTGCCCAAACTTTGCCCACCACCTACCCTTAGCCTCTAGACCCCATCCCCCGCAAAAAATCGTTTGGGGTGCAACCTTGACATGGGTCTGGCTTGAGACCCTGGCATGTGACCCTCACGTGACATGCTCCGCTCTCCCCCTATAACTCTGCAACCACTTGGCGGATTGCTGTCAAACAAGTTGCATCGTGTAGCCTGTACTACAACGCATCTACCTACCGAGTTACAGCTCACTCCCGTCACTTTTCGGGCCCTTAACCTCAACCACGAGGTCCAAACTTTGAACAGGGCTAGGATGCCCTAGACTTGGCCGTTTGGCCTGATTTTTGCACCAATCGACGGCATTTTGCAAGGCGCATCCAGCGGTGTGCTCCGCGTGGCCCAAAACTCAAGAACGCGCCTTCTACGCCCCGCCAAAGTTTGGCGTGTGCACTGAGCCAGACTGAGGGGGGCATAAGGCGGGTGGGGGGCGTGGGGAGGTGAGCCACACCTGGTGCGGTGCCATGGGGGAGGTGAGAGGGAGCTGTGCACCGAGTTTCAGGCTGAGCAGAGCAGCGGGCGGGGGGGTTCACCTACGTGGGTGACCCCCCTTCGTGGGTGGGGGTGTGCCAGGCTGGGTGGCGCGCACGGGACTGGCTCCGCGCGCGAGCCGTGACCTCGGGTGACCGGCCGGCACCCCCGGGACACGTCACGCCCCTTGGACCGGCGCGGGGCGCCTCGAAAGTCACACTTGAGTGAGAGGGCTCTGACATTTTTATTTATTCTGCGCCTGGCGCGAGTCGAACCCCACTGCTCCGGCTTGCTGGACTTTGCCACGTGTCATGGCACCGCGGGAGGCCCGGGGTTCAGCGGCTAAAGCGAGCCCAAGGGGGCTATCCCATGAGAGGGAGGGAGACACACTGAGAGACGCGCACAAGTGTGACGCGCGAGGGACCTCACTCTTATCTTGGCTTGCCCGAGGCGCGCATGGTGGCCAGGAGCCATGCAAGCCAAGTTTCAGATTATTCCATGCAGCCAGTAAAAAGATATGGCATAAAACGTGAGGGCACCAGGGTGGGGAAGGGTGTATAACCTAACCCAAACCATGAGTTAGTGCACAAACCCTAACCCAAACCCCACACCCTAAGCCCAAACTTCGGCAACCCTCCGCCCTTATCCTCTAGAACCCATCCCACGCAAAAAATCGTTTGGGGTTGCACCCCAACTAGTTTAGGTTCACACACTAACCATGAGTTTGGGTTTGCAACCCAAACCATGAGTTTGTGATACAACCCAAACCGACCCCCACCCCTTTTGCCCAAACTTTGCCCACCACCTACCCTTAGCCTCTAGACCCCATCCCCCGCAAAAAATCGTTTGGGGTGCAACCTTGACATGGGTCTGGCTTGAGACCCTGGCATGTGACCCTCACGTGACATGCTCCGCTCTCCCCCTATAACTCTGCAACCACTTGGCGGATTGCTGTCAAACAAGTTGCATCGTGTAGCCTGTACTACAACGCATCTACCTACCGAGTTACAGCTCACTCCCGTCACTTTTCGGGCCCTTAACCTCAACCACGAGGTCCAAACTTTGAACAGGGCTAGGATGCCCTAGACTTGGCCGTTTGGCCTGATTTTTGCACCAATCGACGGCATTTTGCAAGGCGCATCCAGCGGTGTGCTCCGCGTGGCCCAAAACTCAAGAACGCGCCTTCTACGCCCCGCCAAAGTTTGGCGTGTGCACTGAGCCAGACTGAGGGGGGCATAAGGCGGGTGGGGGGCGTGGGGAGGTGAGCCACACCTGGTGCGGTGCCATGGGGGAGGTGAGAGGGAGCTGTGCACCGAGTTTCAGGCTGAGCAGAGCAGCGGGCGGGGGGGTTCACCTACGTGGGTGACCCCCCTTCGTGGGTGGGGGTGTGCCAGGCTGGGTGGCGCGCACGGGACTGGCTCCGCGCGCGAGCCGTGACCTCGGGTGACCGGCCGGCACCCCCGGGACACGTCACGCCCCTTGGACCGGCGCGGGGCGCCTCGAAAGTCACACTTGAGTGAGAGGGCTCTGACATTTTTATTTATTCTGCGCCTGGCGCGAGTCGAACCCCACTGCTCCGGCTTGCTGGACTTTGCCACGTGTCATGGCACCGCGGGAGGCCCGGGGTTCAGCGGCTAAAGCGAGCCCAAGGGGGCTATCCCATGAGAGGGAGGGAGACACACTGAGAGACGCGCACAAGTGTGACGCGCGAGGGACCTCACTCTTATCTTGGCTTGCCCGAGGCGCGCATGGTGGCCAGGAGCCATGCAAGCCAAGTTTCAGATTATTCCATGCAGCCAGTAAAAAGATATGGCATAAAACGTGAGGGCACCAGGGTGGGGAAGGGTGTATAACCTAACCCAAACCATGAGTTAGTGCACAAACCCTAACCCAAACCCCACACCCTAAGCCCAAACTTCGGCAACCCTCCGCCCTTATCCTCTAGAACCCATCCCACGCAAAAAATCGTTTGGGGTTGCACCCCAACTAGTTTAGGTTCACACACTAACCATGAGTTTGGGTTTGCAACCCAAACCATGAGTTTGTGATACAACCCAAACCGACCCCCACCCCTTTTGCCCAAACTTTGCCCACCACCTACCCTTAGCCTCTAGACCCCATCCCCCGCAAAAAATCGTTTGGGGTGCAACCTTGACATGGGTCTGGCTTGAGACCCTGGCATGTGACCCTCACGTGACATGCTCCGCTCTCCCCCTATAACTCTGCAACCACTTGGCGGATTGCTGTCAAACAAGTTGCATCGTGTAGCCTGTACTACAACGCATCTACCTACCGAGTTACAGCTCACTCCCGTCACTTTTCGGGCCCTTAACCTCAACCACGAGGTCCAAACTTTGAACAGGGCTAGGATGCCCTAGACTTGGCCGTTTGGCCTGATTTTTGCACCAATCGACGGCATTTTGCAAGGCGCATCCAGCGGTGTGCTCCGCGTGGCCCAAAACTCAAGAACGCGCCTTCTACGCCCCGCCAAAGTTTGGCGTGTGCACTGAGCCAGACTGAGGGGGGCATAAGGCGGGTGGGGGGCGTGGGGAGGTGAGCCACACCTGGTGCGGTGCCATGGGGGAGGTGAGAGGGAGCTGTGCACCGAGTTTCAGGCTGAGCAGAGCAGCGGGCGGGGGGGTTCACCTACGTGGGTGACCCCCCTTCGTGGGTGGGGGTGTGCCAGGCTGGGTGGCGCGCACGGGACTGGCTCCGCGCGCGAGCCGTGACCTCGGGTGACCGGCCGGCACCCCCGGGACACGTCACGCCCCTTGGACCGGCGCGGGGCGCCTCGAAAGTCACACTTGAGTGAGAGGGCTCTGACATTTTTATTTATTCTGCGCCTGGCGCGAGTCGAACCCCACTGCTCCGGCTTGCTGGACTTTGCCACGTGTCATGGCACCGCGGGAGGCCCGGGGTTCAGCGGCTAAAGCGAGCCCAAGGGGGCTATCCCATGAGAGGGAGGGAGACACACTGAGAGACGCGCACAAGTGTGACGCGCGAGGGACCTCACTCTTATCTTGGCTTGCCCGAGGCGCGCATGGTGGCCAGGAGCCATGCAAGCCAAGTTTCAGATTATTCCATGCAGCCAGTAAAAAGATATGGCATAAAACGTGAGGGCACCAGGGTGGGGAAGGGTGTATAACCTAACCCAAACCATGAGTTAGTGCACAAACCCTAACCCAAACCCCACACCCTAAGCCCAAACTTCGGCAACCCTCCGCCCTTATCCTCTAGAACCCATCCCACGCAAAAAATCGTTTGGGGTTGCACCCCAACTAGTTTAGGTTCACACACTAACCATGAGTTTGGGTTTGCAACCCAAACCATGAGTTTGTGATACAACCCAAACCGACCCCCACCCCTTTTGCCCAAACTTTGCCCACCACCTACCCTTAGCCTCTAGACCCCATCCCCCGCAAAAAATCGTTTGGGGTGCAACCTTGACATGGGTCTGGCTTGAGACCCTGGCATGTGACCCTCACGTGACATGCTCCGCTCTCCCCCTATAACTCTGCAACCACTTGGCGGATTGCTGTCAAACAAGTTGCATCGTGTAGCCTGTACTACAACGCATCTACCTACCGAGTTACAGCTCACTCCCGTCACTTTTCGGGCCCTTAACCTCAACCACGAGGTCCAAACTTTGAACAGGGCTAGGATGCCCTAGACTTGGCCGTTTGGCCTGATTTTTGCACCAATCGACGGCATTTTGCAAGGCGCATCCAGCGGTGTGCTCCGCGTGGCCCAAAACTCAAGAACGCGCCTTCTACGCCCCGCCAAAGTTTGGCGTGTGCACTGAGCCAGACTGAGGGGGGCATAAGGCGGGTGGGGGGCGTGGGGAGGTGAGCCACACCTGGTGCGGTGCCATGGGGGAGGTGAGAGGGAGCTGTGCACCGAGTTTCAGGCTGAGCAGAGCAGCGGGCGGGGGGGTTCACCTACGTGGGTGACCCCCCTTCGTGGGTGGGGGTGTGCCAGGCTGGGTGGCGCGCACGGGACTGGCTCCGCGCGCGAGCCGTGACCTCGGGTGACCGGCCGGCACCCCCGGGACACGTCACGCCCCTTGGACCGGCGCGGGGCGCCTCGAAAGTCACACTTGAGTGAGAGGGCTCTGACATTTTTATTTATTCTGCGCCTGGCGCGAGTCGAACCCCACTGCTCCGGCTTGCTGGACTTTGCCACGTGTCATGGCACCGCGGGAGGCCCGGGGTTCAGCGGCTAAAGCGAGCCCAAGGGGGCTATCCCATGAGAGGGAGGGAGACACACTGAGAGACGCGCACAAGTGTGACGCGCGAGGGACCTCACTCTTATCTTGGCTTGCCCGAGGCGCGCATGGTGGCCAGGAGCCATGCAAGCCAAGTTTCAGATTATTCCATGCAGCCAGTAAAAAGATATGGCATAAAACGTGAGGGCACCAGGGTGGGGAAGGGTGTATAACCTAACCCAAACCATGAGTTAGTGCACAAACCCTAACCCAAACCCCACACCCTAAGCCCAAACTTCGGCAACCCTCCGCCCTTATCCTCTAGAACCCATCCCACGCAAAAAATCGTTTGGGGTTGCACCCCAACTAGTTTAGGTTCACACACTAACCATGAGTTTGGGTTTGCAACCCAAACCATGAGTTTGTGATACAACCCAAACCGACCCCCACCCCTTTTGCCCAAACTTTGCCCACCACCTACCCTTAGCCTCTAGACCCCATCCCCCGCAAAAAATCGTTTGGGGTGCAACCTTGACATGGGTCTGGCTTGAGACCCTGGCATGTGACCCTCACGTGACATGCTCCGCTCTCCCCCTATAACTCTGCAACCACTTGGCGGATTGCTGTCAAACAAGTTGCATCGTGTAGCCTGTACTACAACGCATCTACCTACCGAGTTACAGCTCACTCCCGTCACTTTTCGGGCCCTTAACCTCAACCACGAGGTCCAAACTTTGAACAGGGCTAGGATGCCCTAGACTTGGCCGTTTGGCCTGATTTTTGCACCAATCGACGGCATTTTGCAAGGCGCATCCAGCGGTGTGCTCCGCGTGGCCCAAAACTCAAGAACGCGCCTTCTACGCCCCGCCAAAGTTTGGCGTGTGCACTGAGCCAGACTGAGGGGGGCATAAGGCGGGTGGGGGGCGTGGGGAGGTGAGCCACACCTGGTGCGGTGCCATGGGGGAGGTGAGAGGGAGCTGTGCACCGAGTTTCAGGCTGAGCAGAGCAGCGGGCGGGGGGGTTCACCTACGTGGGTGACCCCCCTTCGTGGGTGGGGGTGTGCCAGGCTGGGTGGCGCGCACGGGACTGGCTCCGCGCGCGAGCCGTGACCTCGGGTGACCGGCCGGCACCCCCGGGACACGTCACGCCCCTTGGACCGGCGCGGGGCGCCTCGAAAGTCACACTTGAGTGAGAGGGCTCTGACATTTTTATTTATTCTGCGCCTGGCGCGAGTCGAACCCCACTGCTCCGGCTTGCTGGACTTTGCCACGTGTCATGGCACCGCGGGAGGCCCGGGGTTCAGCGGCTAAAGCGAGCCCAAGGGGGCTATCCCATGAGAGGGAGGGAGACACACTGAGAGACGCGCACAAGTGTGACGCGCGAGGGACCTCACTCTTATCTTGGCTTGCCCGAGGCGCGCATGGTGGCCAGGAGCCATGCAAGCCAAGTTTCAGATTATTCCATGCAGCCAGTAAAAAGATATGGCATAAAACGTGAGGGCACCAGGGTGGGGAAGGGTGTATAACCTAACCCAAACCATGAGTTAGTGCACAAACCCTAACCCAAACCCCACACCCTAAGCCCAAACTTCGGCAACCCTCCGCCCTTATCCTCTAGAACCCATCCCACGCAAAAAATCGTTTGGGGTTGCACCCCAACTAGTTTAGGTTCACACACTAACCATGAGTTTGGGTTTGCAACCCAAACCATGAGTTTGTGATACAACCCAAACCGACCCCCACCCCTTTTGCCCAAACTTTGCCCACCACCTACCCTTAGCCTCTAGACCCCATCCCCCGCAAAAAATCGTTTGGGGTGCAACCTTGACATGGGTCTGGCTTGAGACCCTGGCATGTGACCCTCACGTGACATGCTCCGCTCTCCCCCTATAACTCTGCAACCACTTGGCGGATTGCTGTCAAACAAGTTGCATCGTGTAGCCTGTACTACAACGCATCTACCTACCGAGTTACAGCTCACTCCCGTCACTTTTCGGGCCCTTAACCTCAACCACGAGGTCCAAACTTTGAACAGGGCTAGGATGCCCTAGACTTGGCCGTTTGGCCTGATTTTTGCACCAATCGACGGCATTTTGCAAGGCGCATCCAGCGGTGTGCTCCGCGTGGCCCAAAACTCAAGAACGCGCCTTCTACGCCCCGCCAAAGTTTGGCGTGTGCACTGAGCCAGACTGAGGGGGGCATAAGGCGGGTGGGGGGCGTGGGGAGGTGAGCCACACCTGGTGCGGTGCCATGGGGGAGGTGAGAGGGAGCTGTGCACCGAGTTTCAGGCTGAGCAGAGCAGCGGGCGGGGGGGTTCACCTACGTGGGTGACCCCCCTTCGTGGGTGGGGGTGTGCCAGGCTGGGTGGCGCGCACGGGACTGGCTCCGCGCGCGAGCCGTGACCTCGGGTGACCGGCCGGCACCCCCGGGACACGTCACGCCCCTTGGACCGGCGCGGGGCGCCTCGAAAGTCACACTTGAGTGAGAGGGCTCTGACATTTTTATTTATTCTGCGCCTGGCGCGAGTCGAACCCCACTGCTCCGGCTTGCTGGACTTTGCCACGTGTCATGGCACCGCGGGAGGCCCGGGGTTCAGCGGCTAAAGCGAGCCCAAGGGGGCTATCCCATGAGAGGGAGGGAGACACACTGAGAGACGCGCACAAGTGTGACGCGCGAGGGACCTCACTCTTATCTTGGCTTGCCCGAGGCGCGCATGGTGGCCAGGAGCCATGCAAGCCAAGTTTCAGATTATTCCATGCAGCCAGTAAAAAGATATGGCATAAAACGTGAGGGCACCAGGGTGGGGAAGGGTGTATAACCTAACCCAAACCATGAGTTAGTGCACAAACCCTAACCCAAACCCCACACCCTAAGCCCAAACTTCGGCAACCCTCCGCCCTTATCCTCTAGAACCCATCCCACGCAAAAAATCGTTTGGGGTTGCACCCCAACTAGTTTAGGTTCACACACTAACCATGAGTTTGGGTTTGCAACCCAAACCATGAGTTTGTGATACAACCCAAACCGACCCCCACCCCTTTTGCCCAAACTTTGCCCACCACCTACCCTTAGCCTCTAGACCCCATCCCCCGCAAAAAATCGTTTGGGGTGCAACCTTGACATGGGTCTGGCTTGAGACCCTGGCATGTGACCCTCACGTGACATGCTCCGCTCTCCCCCTATAACTCTGCAACCACTTGGCGGATTGCTGTCAAACAAGTTGCATCGTGTAGCCTGTACTACAACGCATCTACCTACCGAGTTACAGCTCACTCCCGTCACTTTTCGGGCCCTTAACCTCAACCACGAGGTCCAAACTTTGAACAGGGCTAGGATGCCCTAGACTTGGCCGTTTGGCCTGATTTTTGCACCAATCGACGGCATTTTGCAAGGCGCATCCAGCGGTGTGCTCCGCGTGGCCCAAAACTCAAGAACGCGCCTTCTACGCCCCGCCAAAGTTTGGCGTGTGCACTGAGCCAGACTGAGGGGGGCATAAGGCGGGTGGGGGGCGTGGGGAGGTGAGCCACACCTGGTGCGGTGCCATGGGGGAGGTGAGAGGGAGCTGTGCACCGAGTTTCAGGCTGAGCAGAGCAGCGGGCGGGGGGGTTCACCTACGTGGGTGACCCCCCTTCGTGGGTGGGGGTGTGCCAGGCTGGGTGGCGCGCACGGGACTGGCTCCGCGCGCGAGCCGTGACCTCGGGTGACCGGCCGGCACCCCCGGGACACGTCACGCCCCTTGGACCGGCGCGGGGCGCCTCGAAAGTCACACTTGAGTGAGAGGGCTCTGACATTTTTATTTATTCTGCGCCTGGCGCGAGTCGAACCCCACTGCTCCGGCTTGCTGGACTTTGCCACGTGTCATGGCACCGCGGGAGGCCCGGGGTTCAGCGGCTAAAGCGAGCCCAAGGGGGCTATCCCATGAGAGGGAGGGAGACACACTGAGAGACGCGCACAAGTGTGACGCGCGAGGGACCTCACTCTTATCTTGGCTTGCCCGAGGCGCGCATGGTGGCCAGGAGCCATGCAAGCCAAGTTTCAGATTATTCCATGCAGCCAGTAAAAAGATATGGCATAAAACGTGAGGGCACCAGGGTGGGGAAGGGTGTATAACCTAACCCAAACCATGAGTTAGTGCACAAACCCTAACCCAAACCCCACACCCTAAGCCCAAACTTCGGCAACCCTCCGCCCTTATCCTCTAGAACCCATCCCACGCAAAAAATCGTTTGGGGTTGCACCCCAACTAGTTTAGGTTCACACACTAACCATGAGTTTGGGTTTGCAACCCAAACCATGAGTTTGTGATACAACCCAAACCGACCCCCACCCCTTTTGCCCAAACTTTGCCCACCACCTACCCTTAGCCTCTAGACCCCATCCCCCGCAAAAAATCGTTTGGGGTGCAACCTTGACATGGGTCTGGCTTGAGACCCTGGCATGTGACCCTCACGTGACATGCTCCGCTCTCCCCCTATAACTCTGCAACCACTTGGCGGATTGCTGTCAAACAAGTTGCATCGTGTAGCCTGTACTACAACGCATCTACCTACCGAGTTACAGCTCACTCCCGTCACTTTTCGGGCCCTTAACCTCAACCACGAGGTCCAAACTTTGAACAGGGCTAGGATGCCCTAGACTTGGCCGTTTGGCCTGATTTTTGCACCAATCGACGGCATTTTGCAAGGCGCATCCAGCGGTGTGCTCCGCGTGGCCCAAAACTCAAGAACGCGCCTTCTACGCCCCGCCAAAGTTTGGCGTGTGCACTGAGCCAGACTGAGGGGGGCATAAGGCGGGTGGGGGGCGTGGGGAGGTGAGCCACACCTGGTGCGGTGCCATGGGGGAGGTGAGAGGGAGCTGTGCACCGAGTTTCAGGCTGAGCAGAGCAGCGGGCGGGGGGGTTCACCTACGTGGGTGACCCCCCTTCGTGGGTGGGGGTGTGCCAGGCTGGGTGGCGCGCACGGGACTGGCTCCGCGCGCGAGCCGTGACCTCGGGTGACCGGCCGGCACCCCCGGGACACGTCACGCCCCTTGGACCGGCGCGGGGCGCCTCGAAAGTCACACTTGAGTGAGAGGGCTCTGACATTTTTATTTATTCTGCGCCTGGCGCGAGTCGAACCCCACTGCTCCGGCTTGCTGGACTTTGCCACGTGTCATGGCACCGCGGGAGGCCCGGGGTTCAGCGGCTAAAGCGAGCCCAAGGGGGCTATCCCATGAGAGGGAGGGAGACACACTGAGAGACGCGCACAAGTGTGACGCGCGAGGGACCTCACTCTTATCTTGGCTTGCCCGAGGCGCGCATGGTGGCCAGGAGCCATGCAAGCCAAGTTTCAGATTATTCCATGCAGCCAGTAAAAAGATATGGCATAAAACGTGAGGGCACCAGGGTGGGGAAGGGTGTATAACCTAACCCAAACCATGAGTTAGTGCACAAACCCTAACCCAAACCCCACACCCTAAGCCCAAACTTCGGCAACCCTCCGCCCTTATCCTCTAGAACCCATCCCACGCAAAAAATCGTTTGGGGTTGCACCCCAACTAGTTTAGGTTCACACACTAACCATGAGTTTGGGTTTGCAACCCAAACCATGAGTTTGTGATACAACCCAAACCGACCCCCACCCCTTTTGCCCAAACTTTGCCCACCACCTACCCTTAGCCTCTAGACCCCATCCCCCGCAAAAAATCGTTTGGGGTGCAACCTTGACATGGGTCTGGCTTGAGACCCTGGCATGTGACCCTCACGTGACATGCTCCGCTCTCCCCCTATAACTCTGCAACCACTTGGCGGATTGCTGTCAAACAAGTTGCATCGTGTAGCCTGTACTACAACGCATCTACCTACCGAGTTACAGCTCACTCCCGTCACTTTTCGGGCCCTTAACCTCAACCACGAGGTCCAAACTTTGAACAGGGCTAGGATGCCCTAGACTTGGCCGTTTGGCCTGATTTTTGCACCAATCGACGGCATTTTGCAAGGCGCATCCAGCGGTGTGCTCCGCGTGGCCCAAAACTCAAGAACGCGCCTTCTACGCCCCGCCAAAGTTTGGCGTGTGCACTGAGCCAGACTGAGGGGGGCATAAGGCGGGTGGGGGGCGTGGGGAGGTGAGCCACACCTGGTGCGGTGCCATGGGGGAGGTGAGAGGGAGCTGTGCACCGAGTTTCAGGCTGAGCAGAGCAGCGGGCGGGGGGGTTCACCTACGTGGGTGACCCCCCTTCGTGGGTGGGGGTGTGCCAGGCTGGGTGGCGCGCACGGGACTGGCTCCGCGCGCGAGCCGTGACCTCGGGTGACCGGCCGGCACCCCCGGGACACGTCACGCCCCTTGGACCGGCGCGGGGCGCCTCGAAAGTCACACTTGAGTGAGAGGGCTCTGACATTTTTATTTATTCTGCGCCTGGCGCGAGTCGAACCCCACTGCTCCGGCTTGCTGGACTTTGCCACGTGTCATGGCACCGCGGGAGGCCCGGGGTTCAGCGGCTAAAGCGAGCCCAAGGGGGCTATCCCATGAGAGGGAGGGAGACACACTGAGAGACGCGCACAAGTGTGACGCGCGAGGGACCTCACTCTTATCTTGGCTTGCCCGAGGCGCGCATGGTGGCCAGGAGCCATGCAAGCCAAGTTTCAGATTATTCCATGCAGCCAGTAAAAAGATATGGCATAAAACGTGAGGGCACCAGGGTGGGGAAGGGTGTATAACCTAACCCAAACCATGAGTTAGTGCACAAACCCTAACCCAAACCCCACACCCTAAGCCCAAACTTCGGCAACCCTCCGCCCTTATCCTCTAGAACCCATCCCACGCAAAAAATCGTTTGGGGTTGCACCCCAACTAGTTTAGGTTCACACACTAACCATGAGTTTGGGTTTGCAACCCAAACCATGAGTTTGTGATACAACCCAAACCGACCCCCACCCCTTTTGCCCAAACTTTGCCCACCACCTACCCTTAGCCTCTAGACCCCATCCCCCGCAAAAAATCGTTTGGGGTGCAACCTTGACATGGGTCTGGCTTGAGACCCTGGCATGTGACCCTCACGTGACATGCTCCGCTCTCCCCCTATAACTCTGCAACCACTTGGCGGATTGCTGTCAAACAAGTTGCATCGTGTAGCCTGTACTACAACGCATCTACCTACCGAGTTACAGCTCACTCCCGTCACTTTTCGGGCCCTTAACCTCAACCACGAGGTCCAAACTTTGAACAGGGCTAGGATGCCCTAGACTTGGCCGTTTGGCCTGATTTTTGCACCAATCGACGGCATTTTGCAAGGCGCATCCAGCGGTGTGCTCCGCGTGGCCCAAAACTCAAGAACGCGCCTTCTACGCCCCGCCAAAGTTTGGCGTGTGCACTGAGCCAGACTGAGGGGGGCATAAGGCGGGTGGGGGGCGTGGGGAGGTGAGCCACACCTGGTGCGGTGCCATGGGGGAGGTGAGAGGGAGCTGTGCACCGAGTTTCAGGCTGAGCAGAGCAGCGGGCGGGGGGGTTCACCTACGTGGGTGACCCCCCTTCGTGGGTGGGGGTGTGCCAGGCTGGGTGGCGCGCACGGGACTGGCTCCGCGCGCGAGCCGTGACCTCGGGTGACCGGCCGGCACCCCCGGGACACGTCACGCCCCTTGGACCGGCGCGGGGCGCCTCGAAAGTCACACTTGAGTGAGAGGGCTCTGACATTTTTATTTATTCTGCGCCTGGCGCGAGTCGAACCCCACTGCTCCGGCTTGCTGGACTTTGCCACGTGTCATGGCACCGCGGGAGGCCCGGGGTTCAGCGGCTAAAGCGAGCCCAAGGGGGCTATCCCATGAGAGGGAGGGAGACACACTGAGAGACGCGCACAAGTGTGACGCGCGAGGGACCTCACTCTTATCTTGGCTTGCCCGAGGCGCGCATGGTGGCCAGGAGCCATGCAAGCCAAGTTTCAGATTATTCCATGCAGCCAGTAAAAAGATATGGCATAAAACGTGAGGGCACCAGGGTGGGGAAGGGTGTATAACCTAACCCAAACCATGAGTTAGTGCACAAACCCTAACCCAAACCCCACACCCTAAGCCCAAACTTCGGCAACCCTCCGCCCTTATCCTCTAGAACCCATCCCACGCAAAAAATCGTTTGGGGTTGCACCCCAACTAGTTTAGGTTCACACACTAACCATGAGTTTGGGTTTGCAACCCAAACCATGAGTTTGTGATACAACCCAAACCGACCCCCACCCCTTTTGCCCAAACTTTGCCCACCACCTACCCTTAGCCTCTAGACCCCATCCCCCGCAAAAAATCGTTTGGGGTGCAACCTTGACATGGGTCTGGCTTGAGACCCTGGCATGTGACCCTCACGTGACATGCTCCGCTCTCCCCCTATAACTCTGCAACCACTTGGCGGATTGCTGTCAAACAAGTTGCATCGTGTAGCCTGTACTACAACGCATCTACCTACCGAGTTACAGCTCACTCCCGTCACTTTTCGGGCCCTTAACCTCAACCACGAGGTCCAAACTTTGAACAGGGCTAGGATGCCCTAGACTTGGCCGTTTGGCCTGATTTTTGCACCAATCGACGGCATTTTGCAAGGCGCATCCAGCGGTGTGCTCCGCGTGGCCCAAAACTCAAAAACGCGCCTTCTACGCCCCGCCAAAGTTTGGCGTGTGCACTGAGCCAGACTGAGGGGGGCATAAGGCGGGTGGGGGGCGTGGGGAGGTGAGCCACACCTGGTGCGGTGCCATGGGGGAGGTGAGAGGGAGCTGTGCACCGAGTTTCAGGCTGAGCAGAGCAGCGGGCGGGGGGGTTCACCTACGTGGGTGACCCCCCTTCGTGGGTGGGGGTGTGCCAGGCTGGGTGGCGCGCACGGGACTGGCTCCGCGCGCGAGCCGTGACCTCGGGTGACCGGCCGGCACCCCCGGGACACGTCACGCCCCTTGGACCGGCGCGGGGCGCCTCGAAAGTCACACTTGAGTGAGAGGGCTCTGACATTTTTATTTATTCTGCGCCTGGCGCGAGTCGAACCCCACTGCTCCGGCTTGCTGGACTTTGCCACGTGTCATGGCACCGCGGGAGGCCCGGGGTTCAGCGGCTAAAGCGAGCCCAAGGGGGCTATCCCATGAGAGGGAGGGAGACACACTGAGAGACGCGCACAAGTGTGACGCGCGAGGGACCTCACTCTTATCTTGGCTTGCCCGAGGCGCGCATGGTGGCCAGGAGCCATGCAAGCCAAGTTTCAGATTATTCCATGCAGCCAGTAAAAAGATATGGCATAAAACGTGAGGGCACCAGGGTGGGGAAGGGTGTATAACCTAACCCAAACCATGAGTTAGTGCACAAACCCTAACCCAAACCCCACACCCTAAGCCCAAACTTCGGCAACCCTCCGCCCTTATCCTCTAGAACCCATCCCACGCAAAAAATCGTTTGGGGTTGCACCCCAACTAGTTTAGGTTCACACACTAACCATGAGTTTGGGTTTGCAACCCAAACCATGAGTTTGTGATACAACCCAAACCGACCCCCACCCCTTTTGCCCAAACTTTGCCCACCACCTACCCTTAGCCTCTAGACCCCATCCCCCGCAAAAAATCGTTTGGGGTGCAACCTTGACATGGGTCTGGCTTGAGACCCTGGCATGTGACCCTCACGTGACATGCTCCGCTCTCCCCCTATAACTCTGCAACCACTTGGCGGATTGCTGTCAAACAAGTTGCATCGTGTAGCCTGTACTACAACGCATCTACCTACCGAGTTACAGCTCACTCCCGTCACTTTTCGGGCCCTTAACCTCAACCACGAGGTCCAAACTTTGAACAGGGCTAGGATGCCCTAGACTTGGCCGTTTGGCCTGATTTTTGCACCAATCGACGGCATTTTGCAAGGCGCATCCAGCGGTGTGCTCCGCGTGGCCCAAAACTCAAGAACGCGCCTTCTACGCCCCGCCAAAGTTTGGCGTGTGCACTGAGCCAGACTGAGGGGGGCATAAGGCGGGTGGGGGGCGTGGGGAGGGGAGCCACACCTGGTGCGGTGCCATGAGGGAGGTGAGAGGGAGCTACGCACCGAGTTTCAGGCTGAGCAGAGCAGGGGGTGGGGGGGTTCACCTACGTGGGTGACCCCCCTTGGTGGGTGGGGGTGTGCCAGGCTGGGTGGCGCGCACGGGACTGGCTCCGCGCGCGAGCCGTGACCTCGGGTGACCGGCCGGCACCCCCGGGCCCCGTCACTGCCCTTGGACCGGCGCGGGGCGCTTCGAAAGTCACACTTGAGTGAGAGGGCTCTGGCATTTTTATTTATTCTGCGCCTGGCGCGAGTCGAACCCCGCTGCTCCGGCCTGCGGGACGTTGCCACGTGTCATGGCGACGCGGGAGGCCCGGGGATGGACGGCCCAAGTGGGTTCAACGGGGGTATCCCGTGTGTGAGAGAGGTACACAGGTGGAGACGCGCACAAGTGTGACGCGCGAGGGACCTCACTCTGAGCCCGGCCCGCCCGAGGCGCGCATGGAGGCCAGGAGCCATGCAAGCCAAATTTGAAATAATTCCATGCAGCCAGTGAAAAGATATGGCATAAACTGTGGAGGCAGCAACAGGTGTTAAGGTTATAGCTAAACCCTGAGGTGTTAGGTTGCTGACCCTAAACCCACCTCCACACCCAAGCCCCCAACCCTAACCCTAACCCTACCCTTAAGCCCTAGACCCTAGCCCAACGTTGCAACGGTTTGGGTGGAGCCCCCAGGCTGCAGGGTTGGCCCTTCACCCTGGGGTGTTAGGGTGAGCTCACCCTCACCCAAGGGTGTTAGCCTCCTCACCCTAACCCTGGGGTGTTAGGGTTGCCACCCTAACACGTTAGGGTCACTTCCCTAACACATTCCTGGGCTCGCCCTTTGGCTCCAACTAGTCACCACCACACCTCAGCCTTGCACCAGTGCACCCAGGGGCCTCACCCCAGGTGACCCACACCTGACATGCTCCGCTCTCCCCCCCATAACTTTGCAACCACTTGGCGGATGGCTGTGAAACAAGTTGCGTCGTGTAGCCTGTACTACAACGCATCTACCTACCGAGTTACAGCTCACTCCAGTGACATTCAAAGTCCTTAACCCCAGCCAATAGGTCCAAACTTTGAACAGGGCTAGGATACCCTAGACTTGGCCGTTTGGCCTGATTTCTGCACCAATCGACGGCATTTTGCAAGGCGCATCCAGCAGTATGCTCCGCGTGGCCTAAAACTCAAAAACGCGCTTTCTACGCCCCGCCAAAGTTTGGCGTGGGCACTGAGCCAGGCTGAGGGGGGCGCAAGGCGGGTGGGGGGCGTGGGGAGGGGAGCCACACCTGGTGCGGTGCCATGGGGGAGGTGAGAGGGAGCTACGCACCCAGTTTCAGCCTGAGCAGAGCAGCGGGCGGGGGGGGTCACCTACGTGGGTGACCCCCCTTGTGTGGGTGGGGGTGTGCCAGGCTGGGTGGCGCGCACGGGACTGGCCCCGTGCGCGAGCCGTGACCTCGGGTGACCGGCCGGCACCCCCGGGACACGTCACGGCCCTTGGACCGGCGCGGGGCGCTTCGAAAGTCACACTTGAGTGAGAGGGCTCTGGCATTTTTATTTATTCTGCGCCTGGCGCGAGTCGAACCCCGCTGCTCCGGCCTGCGGGACGTTGCCACGTGTCATGGCATCGCGGGAGGCCCGGGGGTGGACGGCGCAAGTGGGTCCAAGGGGGGTAGCCCGTGTGTGAGGGAGGTACACAGGTGGAGACGCGCACAAGTGTGACGCGCGAGGGACCTCACTCTGAGCCCGGCCCGCCCGAGGCGCGCATGGAGGCCAGGAGCCATGCAAGCCAAATTTGAAATAATTCCATGCAGCCAGTGAAAAGATATGGCATAAACTGTGGAGGCAGCAACAGGTGTTAAGGTTATAGCTAACCCTAACCCTAACCCTAACCCTAACCCTAACCCTAACCCTAACCCTAACCCTAACCCTAACCCTAACCCTAACCCTAACCCTAACCCTAACCCTAACCCTAACCCTAACCCTAACCCTAACCCTAACCCTAACCCGTGTGTGACTAAACCCACCTTAGTGATATATCTTTTTCAAAAGGTTTTGGGATGATTCCTCCGCGCCTCTCGTCCGCTTGACCGCGCCGCCCGCTTGGCCGCTTGGCCGCTTGGCCGTTCGTCACGCCGCGCCCGTCGTTGGTTCGCGTGACTGCACTCGTGACTGCACTCGTGACTGCACTCGTGACTGCACTCGAGATTGCACTCGTGACTGCACTCGTGGCTGCACACGTGACTGCACTCGTGACTGCACTCGTGACTGCACTCGTGACTGCACTCGTGACTGCACTCGTGACTGCACTCGTGACTGAACTCGTGACTGCACTCGTGACTGCACTCGTGACTGCACTCGTGACTGCACTCGTGACTGCACTCGTGACTGCATTCCTGACTGCACTCGTGACTGAACTGTTGACTGCAGTCGTGACTGCACTCGTGACTGCACTCGTGACTGCACTCGTGACTGCAGTCGTGACAGCAGTCGTGACTGCACTCGTGACTGCACCCGTGACTGCACTCGTGACTGCACTCGTGTCTGAACTGGTGACTGCACTCTTGACTGCACTCGTGACTGCACTCGTGACTGCACTCGTGACCGCAGTCGTGACTGCACTGGTGACTGCACTCGTGACCGCCCTCGTGACTGCACTCGTGACTGCACTCGTCACTGCACTCGTGACTGCATTCGTGACTGCACTCGTGACGCCACTCGTGACTGCACTCGTGACTGAACTGGTGACTGCACTCGTGACTGCACTGGTGACTGCACTCGTGACTGTACCCGTGACTGCACTCGTGATTTCACTCGTGACTGCACTCGTGACTGCACTCGTGACTGCACTCGTGACTGCACTCGTGACAGCACTCGTGACTGCACTCTTGACTGTACCCGTGACTGCACTCGTGACTGCACTCGTGACTGCACTCGTGACTGCACTCGTGACTGCACTCGTGACTGCACCCGTGACTGCACTCGTGACTGCACTCGTGACTGCACTCGTGACTGCACTCGTCACTGCACTCGTGACTGCACTCGTGACTGCACTCGTGACTGCACTCGCGACTGCACTCGTGACTGCACTCGTGACTGCACCCGTGACTGCACCCGTGACTGCACTCGTGACTGCACTCGTGACTGCACTCGTGACTGCACTCGTGACTGCACTCGTGACTGCACTCGTGACTGCACTCGTGACTGCACTCGTGACTGCACTCGTGACTGCACTCGTGACTGCACTCGTGACTGCACTCGTGACTGCACTCGTGACTGCACTCGTGACGGCACTCGTGACGGCACCCGTGACTGCACCCGTGACTGCACGCGTGACTGCACTCGTGACTGCACTCGTGACTGCACTCGTGACTGCACTCGTGACTGCACTCGTGACTGCAGGGTGTAGGCACGGGCATGGGTGCGGGCACGAGTGAAGGCAGGTGTGTAGGCACGGGCACGGTCACGGTGACGGGCACGGGCACGGGTGTAGGCACGGGCACAGGCACAGGCACGGGCACAGGCACGGGTGTAGGCAAGGGCACGGGCACTGGCACATGCACAGGCACGGGCACCGGCACGGGCACGAGTGCGGGCACGGGTGCGGGCACGGGTGCGGGACCATCGTTCATATCCATATTTCATGAGAGCTCACTTTGGGCACTCAGTACCACCTCCCTAGCAAATTGGTCTCATCATTAGCTCATCTCCTTCAGAACATTACACTTTAGCCAAAGACAGTTGTGTTTTACTCAGGTCACAATAGACTACATACCGGGTTTCACCTGAACTCGCAAATTGGCTCGGATTGCAGTAACTCCCATGTTTCAAAGCCAGCCATGAACTAATTTGTACAAGTGATTTTCAAGCATTTCTAAACTGCAACATGGGGATGCCAGCCTTGTAAGACGCTTCAGCACTGTGGCTCCAAAGGAGTCTCATCCTCCTCTAGGTCACATCACCCTACATACCACACGTTAGGCGTTAACTACCTGGTTTTGCAAGCCAGCTATACACTACTTTGTACGAGAGCGCTCTGCATTTGACCCATCAATGGTGACGTCCACTGGTCCATTACCTTTGGTGGCAACCTACGCAACACCATGATCACACAACCTTCATACTCATGTCATGACATATGGCAGCAACACAGCTTCTAATAGTGGGCAGTGCAACAGTGCGCTCTAGGCTAACCAACTCCCAGCCAGGTGGGTGCAGCAACAGCCTCGGGTGCCTGGCTTGTGCTTCGTATGGGGGCAGGGGGTGGGGTAGAAGCAGACATGGGGTAAGGCAGCAGCAAGCATGGGGTGAGGCAGCAACGAACAGGGGGTGCGGCAGCAGCAGGAATGGAGTGAGGCAGCAGCGGGCAGGGGGTGGGGCCGCAGTGGGCATGGGGTGGGGCCGCAGCAGGCAGGGGGTGGGGCAGCAGCAGGCATGAGGGGGGGCAGCAGCAGGCAGGGGGTGGGGCAGCAGCATGCATGGGGTGGGGCAGCAGCGGGCATGGGGTGAGGCAGCAGCAGGCATGGGGTGGGACAGCAGCGGGCATGGAGTGGGGCAGCAGCGGGCATGGGGTGGGGCAGCAGCGGGCAGGGGGTGGGGCAGCAGCGGGCAGGAGGTGGGGCCGCATTGGGCATGAGGTTGGGCAGGAGCGGGCAGGGGGTGGGGCAGCAGCAGGCATGTGGTGCGGCCACAGCGGGCATGGGGTGGGGCAGCAATAGGCAGGGGGTGGGGCAACAGCTGGCATGTGGTGCGGCCGCAGTGGGGATGGGGTGGGGCCGCAGCGACATGGGGTGGGGCTGCAGCGGGCATGGGGTGCGGCCGCAGCGGGCATGGGGTGGGGCCGCAACGAGCATGGGGTGGGGCTGCAGCGGGCAGGGGGTGGGGCAGCAGCAGGCAGGGATGGGGGCCGCAGCTGGCATGAAATGGGGCAGCAGTTGGCATGTGGTGGGGCAGCAGCAGGCAGAGGGTGCGGCCGCAGCGGGCATGGGATGGGGGAGCATCAGGCAGGGGGTTAGGAAGCAGCAAGAAAGGGGTGTGGCCCCAGCGAGCATGTGGTGGGGCCGCAGCGGGCATGGGGTGGGGACGCAGTCGGCATGCATTGGTGCAATAGCAGGCATGCAATGGGGCAGCAGCACACGTGTGGAGGTGCAACTGCCAGCGGGGTTTGAGGCAGCAGCGGGCATGCAGTGGCGTAGCAGCGACGTCACTTGTGCACAGGGGTTGGCCGCACCTGTGATGCCCATGGACATGCGTACGTAGCCCGTGCTGATGCTGCCCTGCTGCTGCTGCACTGCTGCTGATGCCATGCTGGAAGGCAGACAGGCAGGCAGACAGACAAGCAGGCAGGCAGGCAGGCAGACAAGCAAGCAGGCATGCGAGCAGGCAGGCAGGTAGGCAGGCAGGTGCGCTGCTGCTGCTGCTGGTGCGCTGCTGCTGCTGCTGATGCGCTACTGCTGCTGCTGCTGATGCGCTGCTGCTGCTGCTGCACTGCTGCTGCTGCACTGCTGCTGCTGCCATGTTGGCATACAGACAGGCAGGCAGGCAGGCGAGCAGGCGAGCAGGCAGGCAGGCAGGCAGGCGAGCAGGCAGGCAGGTAGGCAGGCAGGCAGGCAGGCAGGCAGGTAGGCAGGCAGGC
>JASKMD010000441.1:27500-48220 GCA_030144725.1 Haematococcus lacustris
CAGGCAGGTGCGCTGCTGCTGCTGCTGGTGCGCTGCTGCTGCTGCTGATGCGCTACTGCTGCTGCTGCTGATGCGCTGCTGCTGCTGCTGCACTGCTGCTGCTGCACTGCTGCTGCTGCCATGTTGGCATACAGACAGGCAGGCAGGCATGCGAGCAGGCGAGCAGGCAGGCAGGCAGGCAGGCAAGCAGGCAGGCAGGTAGGCAGGCAGTCAGGCAGGCAGGCAGGCAGGCAGGCAGGCAGGCAGGCAGGCAGGCAGGCAGGCAGGCAGGCAGGCAGGCAGGCAGGCAGGCAGGTGCGCTGTTGCTGCTGTTGCTGCCCTGCTGTTGCTGCTGCCCTGCTGCAACTGCCCTGCTGCAGCTGCTGCTCTGCTGCAGCTGTTGATGTCCTTTGTGAATGTTTGGTTAGAGGCCTGCAGGCACGAGCACACAACAACATAGTTCAGTATCGTCATCCATGCGTGGAAACCTCGTCAACTCACCCCTGCTGGCCTACTCCGCGCCTAGCTCAGCTCCAGCTGCCTTCCTGCTGTCCTTGAGCTTCGTCGTTACCTGCTTGCCTCGCGTGGTCAAACTCCTGCGTGAAGAAACAACGAACCACAATCACATTTCCGGCGTGCGCTAGACCCATTAGCTGGGGCTAGCCTTTTATGAACTCTCCTATGCGTACTACTCGAGGCAGCCTAAGACAGCGAGTTATTGCGCTACTTACCTCGCTCTTTGCGTCTTTGAGCGCCTTCTTGCCTTCGTCCCCATCGCCCAGCTCCCTCCTTGCGGAAAAGCTGGTCCCATCCTGCGGGCTGCCCGCGTCCAGTGCTGCAGTTAATGGGGTGGCCATGGCTAGCTGCATTTTGGCTGTTGCGTGTCGCGTCAAGTGTGTTGGTTTGTCCAACCCAATTATGCCCATGTCATTTCATGCTTGCAAGAAATCCACTTCTAGTCCTAACTTCTCAAGCCTACATTAGCTAGTCCTTCCGCGAAGCCCTTGTACTCATGCAAGTTCAGCTTACTCAAACGGTTCAAGTAAGGTGCAACCCGGACCCGGACATGTCGACCCCATGGTTTCTGATTTTCATTTGCGATACGCTCCCTCATGTTGTCGCGCTTGTTCTAACGCGCGTATTTGGCACGGTGTAACTCTACGATTCCTTAGTTAATAATATATCGCGGTTTTCTCGGAAGACTCGCATGACCCTAACATGTCGACCACTTGGTTTCTGACTTTCATTTTTAGTGCGGCCCCTCTTGTTGTCGCGCTTGTTCTAACGCGCGTGTTCGCACGGTGAAACTACACGATTCCTTAGAAAAAACAGTTTTTCGCGGTTTGCTCAAAAAAGTCCAATGAGACCCGACGTGTCAACCACGCTCTCTCCAAGTCCTTCGCAAGCCCCATCCAACGCACCTACTCTTGCTCAAAATGACCAAGCGATTGCGGAGATTAACCCCGGTTAGGGTGAGGTTAGGGTTAGGGTCGAGGTTAGGGTCGAGGGTCAACTTTTGATAACCGATAAATCGCCCCTCTATTTTGGAGCGTTCGGTCCAGCGCTCCTATTCGCGAGGTCTAACTCTCAAAAAACACATTCCTTAGGCGACCCCTTTTTCGATGTTTTCTCGCGAAAGTCCAATGACACCCGGGTGTCAAACCTTCCGGACACGCGGTCCTCGTCGTGCGGCCTATCGAACGCACTATCGCTCGTTCGAAATGACCGACCGTACGTGACGTTCTATGTCCCGGAAGGTTCCTTAGGCGACCCCTCCGAGGACCCGTAACACAATGTTAGTAACCCTAACCCTAACCCTAACCCTAACCCTAACCCTAACCCTAACCCTAACCCTAACCCTAACCCTAACCCTAACCCTAACCCTAACCCTAACCCTAACCCTAACCCTAACCCTAACCCTAACCCTAACCCAACCCTAACCCTAACCCTAACCCTAACCCTAACCCTAACCCTAACCCTAACCCTAACCCTAACCCTAACCCTAACCCTAACCCTAACCCTAACCCTAACCATAACCCCTAACCCCCCCACCCCTAACCAAACTCCCACCCTACCCTAGCCCTAACCCCTCCCCCCTAACCCTAGCCCTGACCCTAACCCTCAACCCACCCTACACCCCTCTCCCCCCCTAACTTTCACCACTGCGCTAAACAACCCTGACCCAGCCTACAGCCTAACCCTAACCCTAACCCTAACCCTAACCCTAACCCTAACCCTAACCCTAACCCTAACCCTAACCCTAACCCTAACCCTAACCCTAACCCTAACCCTAACCCTAACCCTAACCCTAACCCTAACCCTAACCCTAACCCTAACCCTAACCCTAACCCTAACCCTAACCCTAACCCTAACCCTAACCCTAACCCTAACCCTAACCCTAACCCTAACCCTAACCCTAACCCTAACCCTAACCCTAACCCTAACCTAACCCTAACCCTAACCCTAACCCTAACCCTAACCCTAACCCTAACCCTAACCCTAACCCTAACCCTAACCCTATCCCAACCCTAACCATCCCTAACCCTAACCCTAACCCTAACCCTAACCCTAACCCTAACCCTAACCCTAACCCCTAACCGACCCCTAACCCTAACCCTAACCCTGCCCACCCTACCCTTACCCTAACCCTCCCCCCTAACCCTAACCCTAACCCTAACCCTAACCCTAACCCACCCTGACACTCCCTAACCCCCCCTAACCCTAACCCTAACCCTAAACAACCCTAACCCAGCCTAACCCTAACCCTAACCCTAACCCTAACCCTAACCCTAACCTCAGCCAATCCAATCCTAACCCTAATACCCTAACTCCGTTTGGCCTGATTTCTGCACCAATCGACGGCATTTTGCAAGGCGCATCCAGCAGTATGCTCCGCGTGGCCCAAACACTCAAAAACGCGCTTTCTACGCCCCGCCAAAGTTTGGCGTGGGCACTGAGCCAGGCTGAGGGTGGCACAAGGCGGGCAGGGCGGGTGGGGAGGTGAGCCACACCTGGTGCGGTGCCATGGGGGAGGTGAGAGGGAGCTACGCACCCAGTTTCAGGCTGAGCTGGGCAGGGGGCGGGGGGGTTCACCTACGTGGGGGACCCCCCTTGGTGGGTGGGGGTGTGCCAGGCTAGGTGGCGCGCACGGGACGGGCTCCGCGCGCGAGCCGTGACCTCGGGAGACCGGCCGGCACCCCCGGGCCCCGTCACGGCCCTTGGACCGGCGCGGGGCGCTTCGAAAGTCACACTTGAGTGAGAGGGCTCTGACATTTTTATTTATTCTGCGCCTGGCGCGAGTCGAACCCCGCTGCTCCGGCCTGCGGGACGTTGCCACGTGTCATGGCATCGCGGGAGGCCCGGGGGTCAGCGGCTAAAGTGAGCTCAAGGGCGGTATCCCGTGAATGGGAGGGAGACACACTGAGGGACGCGCACAAGTGTGACGCGCGAGGGACATCACTCTTACCTCGGCTTGCCCGAGGCGCGCATGGTGGCCAGGAGCCATGCAAGCCAAGTTTGAGATTATTCCATGCAGCCAGCAAAAAGATATGGCATAAACTGTGGGGGCAGCAACATGTGTTAAGGTTATAGCTAACCCTAACCCTAACCCTAACCCTCACCCTAACCCTAACCCTAACCCTAACCCTAACCCTCACCCTAACCCTAACCCTAACCCTAACCCTAACCCTAACCCTAACCCTAACCCTAACCCTAACCCTCCAGCAGTATGCTCCGCGTGGCCCAAACACTCAAAAACGCGCTTTCTACGCCCCGCCAAAGTTTGGCGTGGGCACTGAGCCAGGCTGAGGGTGGCACAAGGCGGGCAGGGCGGGTGGGGAGGTGAGCCACACCTGGTGCGGTGCCATGGGGGAGGTGAGAGGGAGCTACGCACCCAGTTTCAGGCTGAGCTGGGCAGGGGGCGGGGGGGTTCACCTACGTGGGGGACCCCCCTTGGTGGGTGGGGGTGTGCCAGGCTGGGTGGCGCGCACGGGACGGGCTCCGCGCGCGAGCCGTGACCTCGGGTTACCGGCCGGCACCCCCGGGACACGTCACGGCCCTTGGACCGGCGCGGGGCGCTTCGAAAGTCACACTTGAGTGAGAGGGCTCTGGCATTTTTATTTATTCTGCGCCTGGCGCGAGTCGAACCCCGCGGCTCCGGCCTGCGGGACGTTGGCACGTGTCATGGCATCGCGGGAGGCCCGGGGGTCAGCGGCTAAAGCGAGCCCAAGGGGGCTATCCCATGAGAGGGAGGGAGACACACTGAGAGACGCGCACAAGTGTGACGCGCGAGGGACCTCACTCTTGTCTCGGCCTGCCCGAGGCGCGCATGGTGGCCAGGAGCCATGCAAGCCAAGTTTGAGAGTATTCCATGCAGCCAGTAAAAAGATATGGCAGAAACTGTGGGGGCAGCAACATGTGTTAAGGTTATAGCTAAACCCTGAGGTGTTAGGTTGCTGACCCTAAACCCACCTCCACACCCAAGCCCCCAACCCTAACCCTAACCCTAACCTTAAGCCCTAGACCCTAGCCCAACGTTGCAACGGTTTGGGTGGAGCCCCCAGGCTGCAGGTTTGGCCCTTCACCCAGGGGCCTCACCCCAGGTGACCCACACCTGACATGCTCCGCTCTCCCCCCCATAACTTTGCAATCACTTGGCGGATGGCTGTGAGACAAACTGCTACGTGTAGCCTGTGGTACAAGGCACCAGCATGCCGAGTTACAGTTCACCCCTCTCACTTTTTGGGCCCTTCACCTCAGCCAAGAGGTCCAATCCTTGAACAGGGCTAGGATACCCTAGACTTGGCCGTTTGGCCTGATTTCTGCACCAATCGACGGCATTTTGCAAGGCGCATCCAGCAGTATGCTCCGCGTGGCCCAAACACTCAAAAACGCGCTTTCTACGCCCCGCCAAAGTTTGGCGTGGGCACTGAGCCAGGCTGAGGGTGGCACAAGGCGGGCAGGGCGGGTGGGGAGGTGAGCCACACCTGGTGCGGTGCCATGGGGGAGGTGAGAGGGAGCTACGCACCCAGTTTCAGGCTGAGCTGGGCAGGGGGCGGGGGGGTTCACCTACGTGGGGGACCCCCCTTGGTGGGTGGGGGTGTGCCAGGCTAGGTGGCGCGCACGGGACGGGCTCCGCGCGCGAGCCGTGACCTCGGGAGACCGGCCGGCACCCCCGGGCCCCGTCACGGCCCTTGGACCGGCGCGGGGCGCTTCGAAAGTCACACTTGAGTGAGAGGGCTCTGGCATTTTTATTTATTCTGCGCCTGGCGCGAGTCGAACCCCGCTGCTCCGGCCTGCGGGACGTTGCCACGTGTCATGGCATCGCGGGAGGCCCGGGGGTCAGCGGCTAAAGTGAGCTCAAGGGCGGTATCCCGTGAATGGGAGGGAGACACACTGAGGGACGCGCACAAGTGTGACGCGCGAGGGACATCACTCTTACCTCGGCTTGCCCGAGGCGCGCATGGTGGCCAGGAGCCATGCAAGCCAAGTTTGAGATTATTCCATGCAGCCAGCAAAAAGATATGGCATAAACTGTGGGGGCAGCAACATGTGTTAAGGTTATAGCTAACCCTAACCCTAACCCTAACCCTCACCCTAACCCTAACCCTAACCCTAACCCTAACCCTCACCCTAACCCTAACCCTAACCCTAACCCTAACCCTAACCCTAACCCTAACCCTAACCCTAACCCTCCAGCAGTATGCTCCGCGTGGCCCAAACACTCAAAAACGCGCTTTCTACGCCCCGCCAAAGTTTGGCGTGGGCACTGAGCCAGGCTGAGGGTGGCACAAGGCGGGCAGGGCGGGTGGGGAGGTGAGCCACACCTGGTGCGGTGCCATGGGGGAGGTGAGAGGGAGCTACGCACCCAGTTTCAGGCTGAGCTGGGCAGGGGGCGGGGGGGTTCACCTACGTGGGGGACCCCCCTTGGTGGGTGGGGGTGTGCCAGGCTGGGTGGCGCGCACGGGACGGGCTCCGCGCGCGAGCCGTGACCTCGGGTTACCGGCCGGCACCCCCGGGACACGTCACGGCCCTTGGACCGGCGCGGGGCGCTTCGAAAGTCACACTTGAGTGAGAGGGCTCTGGCATTTTTATTTATTCTGCGCCTGGCGCGAGTCGAACCCCGCGGCTCCGGCCTGCGGGACGTTGGCACGTGTCATGGCATCGCGGGAGGCCCGGGGGTCAGCGGCTAAAGCGAGCCCAAGGGGGCTATCCCATGAGAGGGAGGGAGACACACTGAGAGACGCGCACAAGTGTGACGCGCGAGGGACCTCACTCTTGTCTCGGCCTGCCCGAGGCGCGCATGGTGGCCAGGAGCCATGCAAGCCAAGTTTGAGAGTATTCCATGCAGCCAGTAAAAAGATATGGCAGAAACTGTGGGGGCAGCAACATGTGTTAAGGTTATAGCTAAACCCTGAGGTGTTAGGTTGCTGACCCTAAACCCACCTCCACACCCAAGCCCCCAACCCTAACCCTAACCCTAACCTTAAGCCCTAGACCCTAGCCCAACGTTGCAACGGTTTGGGTGGAGCCCCCAGGCTGCAGGTTTGGCCCTTCACCCAGGGGCCTCACCCCAGGTGACCCACACCTGACATGCTCCGCTCTCCCCCCCATAACTTTGCAATCACTTGGCGGATGGCTGTGAGACAAACTGCTACGTGTAGCCTGTGGTACAAGGCACCAGCATGCCGAGTTACAGTTCACCCCTCTCACTTTTTGGGCCCTTCACCTCAGCCAAGAGGTCCAATCCTTGAACAGGGCTAGGATACCCTAGACTTGGCCGTTTGGCCTGATTTCTGCACCAATCGACGGCATTTTGCAAGGCGCATCCAGCAGTATGCTCCGCGTGGCCCAAACACTCAAAAACGCGCTTTCTACGCCCCGCCAAAGTTTGGCGTGGGCACTGAGCCAGGCTGAGGGTGGCACAAGGCGGGCAGGGCGGGTGGGGAGGTGAGCCACACCTGGTGCGGTGCCATGGGGGAGGTGAGAGGGAGCTACGCACCCAGTTTCAGGCTGAGCTGGGCAGGGGGCGGGGGGGTTCACCTACGTGGGGGACCCCCCTTGGTGGGTGGGGGTGTGCCAGGCTGGGTGGCGCGCACGGGACGGGCTCCGCGCGCGAGCCGTGACCTCGGGTTACCGGCCGGCACCCCCGGGACACGTCACGGCCCTTGGACCGGCGCGGGGCGCTTCGAAAGTCACACTTGAGTGAGAGGGCTCTGGCATTTTTATTTATTCTGCGCCTGGCGCGAGTCGAACCCCGCGGCTCCGGCCTGCGGGACGTTGGCACGTGTCATGGCATCGCGGGAGGCCCGGGGGTCAGCGGCTAAAGCGAGCCCAAGGGGGCTATCCCATGAGAGGGAGGGAGACACACTGAGAGACGCGCACAAGTGTGACGCGCGAGGGACCTCACACTTGTCTCGGCCTGCCCGAGGCGCGCATGGTGGCCAGGAGCCATGCAAGCCAAGTTTGAGAGTATTCCATGCAGCCAGTAAAAAGATATGGCAGAAACTGTGAGGGCACCAGGGTGGGGAAGGGTGTATAACCTAACCCTAACCCTAACCCCTAACCCTAACCCTAACCCTAACCCTAACCCAGTGCACCCAGGGGCCTCACCCCAGGTGACCCACACCTGACATGCTCCGCTCTCCCCCCCATAACTTTGCAACCACTTGGCGGATGGCTGTGAGACAAACTGCTACGTGTAGCTTGTGGTACAAGGCACCAGCATACCGAGTTACAGTTCACCCCTCTCACTTTTTGGGCCCTTCACCTCAGCCAAGAGGTCCAATCCTTGAACAGGGCTAGGATACCCTAGACTTGGCCGTTTGGCCTGATTTCTGCACCAATCGACGGCATTTTGCAAGGCGCATCCAGCAGTATGCTCCGCGTGGCCCAAACACTCAAAAACGCGCTTTCTACGCCCCGCCAAAGTTTGGCGTGGGCACTGAGCCAGGCTGAGGGTGGCACAAGGCGGGCAGGGCGGGTGGGGAGGTGAGCCACACCTGGTGCGGTGCCATGGGGGAGGTGAGAGGGAGCTACGCACCCAGTTTCAGGCTGAGCTGGGCAGGGGGCGGGGGGGTTCACCTACGTGGGGGACCCCCCTTGGTGGGTGGGGGTGTGCCAGGCTGGGTGGCGCGCACGGGACGGGCTCCGCGCGCGAGCCGTGACCTCGGGTTACCGGCCGGCACCCCCGGGACACGTCACGGCCCTTGGACCGGCGCGGGGCGCTTCGAAAGTCACACTTGAGTGAGAGGGCTCTGGCATTTTTATTTATTCTGCGCCTGGCGCGAGTCGAACCCCGCGGCTCCGGCCTGCGGGACGTTGGCACGTGTCATGGCATCGCGGGAGGCCCGGGGGTCAGCGGCTAAAGCGAGCCCAAGGGGGCTATCCCATGAGAGGGAGGGAGACACACTGAGAGACGCGCACAAGTGTGACGCGCGAGGGACCTCACTCTTGTCTCGGCCTGCCCGAGGCGCGCATGGTGGCCAGGAGCCATGCAAGCCAAGTTTGAGAGTATTCCATGCAGCCAGTAAAAAGATATGGCAGAAACTGTGGGGGCAGCAACATGTGTTAAGGTTATAGCTAAACCCTGAGGTGTTAGGTTGCTGACCCTAAACCCACCTCCACACCCAAGCCCCCAACCCTAACCCTAACCCTAACCTTAAGCCCTAGACCCTAGCCCAACGTTGCAACGGTTTGGGTGGAGCCCCCAGGCTGCAGGTTTGGCCCTTCACCCAGGGGCCTCACCCCAGGTGACCCACACCTGACATGCTCCGCTCTCCCCCCCATAACTTTGCAATCACTTGGCGGATGGCTGTGAGACAAACTGCTACGTGTAGCCTGTGGTACAAGGCACCAGCATGCCGAGTTACAGTTCACCCCTCTCACTTTTTGGGCCCTTCACCTCAGCCAAGAGGTCCAATCCTTGAACAGGGCTAGGATACCCTAGACTTGGCCGTTTGGCCTGATTTCTGCACCAATCGACGGCATTTTGCAAGGCGCATCCAGCAGTATGCTCCGCGTGGCCCAAACACTCAAAAACGCGCTTTCTACGCCCCGCCAAAGTTTGGCGTGGGCACTGAGCCAGGCTGAGGGTGGCACAAGGCGGGCAGGGCGGGTGGGGAGGTGAGCCACACCTGGTGCGGTGCCATGGGGGAGGTGAGAGGGAGCTACGCACCCAGTTTCAGGCTGAGCTGGGCAGGGGGCGGGGGGGTTCACCTACGTGGGGGACCCCCCTTGGTGGGTGGGGGTGTGCCAGGCTAGGTGGCGCGCACGGGACGGGCTCCGCGCGCGAGCCGTGACCTCGGGAGACCGGCCGGCACCCCCGGGCCCCGTCACGGCCCTTGGACCGGCGCGGGGCGCTTCGAAAGTCACACTTGAGTGAGAGGGCTCTGACATTTTTATTTATTCTGCGCCTGGCGCGAGTCGAACCCCGCTGCTCCGGCCTGCGGGACGTTGCCACGTGTCATGGCATCGCGGGAGGCCCGGGGGTCAGCGGCTAAAGTGAGCTCAAGGGCGGTATCCCGTGAATGGGAGGGAGACACACTGAGGGACGCGCACAAGTGTGACGCGCGAGGGACATCACTCTTACCTCGGCTTGCCCGAGGCGCGCATGGTGGCCAGGAGCCATGCAAGCCAAGTTTGAGATTATTCCATGCAGCCAGCAAAAAGATATGGCATAAACTGTGGGGGCAGCAACATGTGTTAAGGTTATAGCTAACCCTAACCCTAACCTCCCTAACCCTCCCTACCCTAACCCTAACCCTAACCCTAACCCTAACCCTCACCCTCACCCTAACCCTAACCCTAACCCTAACCCTAACCCTAACCCTAACCCTAACCCTAACCCTAACCCTCCAGCAGTATGCTCCGCGTGGCCCAAACACTCAAAAACGCGCTTTCTACGCCCCGCCAAAGTTTGGCGTGGGCACTGAGCCAGGCTGAGGGTGGCACAAGGCGGGCAGGGCGGGTGGGGAGGTGAGCCACACCTGGTGCGGTGCCATGGGGGAGGTGAGAGGGAGCTACGCACCCAGTTTCAGGCTGAGCTGGGCAGGGGGCGGGGGGGTTCACCTACGTGGGGGACCCCCCTTGGTGGGTGGGGGTGTGCCAGGCTGGGTGGCGCGCACGGGACGGGCTCCGCGCGCGAGCCGTGACCTCGGGTTACCGGCCGGCACCCCCGGGACACGTCACGGCCCTTGGACCGGCGCGGGGCGCTTCGAAAGTCACACTTGAGTGAGAGGGCTCTGGCATTTTTATTTATTCTGCGCCTGGCGCGAGTCGAACCCCGCGGCTCCGGCCTGCGGGACGTTGGCACGTGTCATGGCATCGCGGGAGGCCCGGGGGTCAGCGGCTAAAGCGAGCCCAAGGGGGCTATCCCATGAGAGGGAGGGAGACACACTGAGAGACGCGCACAAGTGTGACGCGCGAGGGACCTCACTCTTGTCTCGGCCTGCCCGAGGCGCGCATGGTGGCCAGGAGCCATGCAAGCCAAGTTTGAGAGTATTCCATGCAGCCAGTAAAAAGATATGGCAGAAACTGTGGGGGCAGCAACATGTGTTAAGGTTATAGCTAAACCCTGAGGTGTTAGGTTGCTGACCCTAAACCCACCTCCACACCCAAGCCCCCAACCCTAACCCTAACCCTAACCTTAAGCCCTAGACCCTAGCCCAACGTTGCAACGGTTTGGGTGGAGCCCCCAGGCTGCAGGTTTGGCCCTTCACCCAGGGGCCTCACCCCAGGTGACCCACACCTGACATGCTCCGCTCTCCCCCCCATAACTTTGCAATCACTTGGCGGATGGCTGTGAGACAAACTGCTACGTGTAGCCTGTGGTACAAGGCACCAGCATGCCGAGTTACAGTTCACCCCTCTCACTTTTTGGGCCCTTCACCTCAGCCAAGAGGTCCAATCCTTGAACAGGGCTAGGATACCCTAGACTTGGCCGTTTGGCCTGATTTCTGCACCAATCGACGGCATTTTGCAAGGCGCATCCAGCAGTATGCTCCGCGTGGCCCAAACACTCAAAAACGCGCTTTCTACGCCCCGCCAAAGTTTGGCGTGGGCACTGAGCCAGGCTGAGGGTGGCACAAGGCGGGCAGGGCGGGTGGGGAGGTGAGCCACACCTGGTGCGGTGCCATGGGGGAGGTGAGAGGGAGCTACGCACCCAGTTTCAGGCTGAGCTGGGCAGGGGGCGGGGGGGTTCACCTACGTGGGGGACCCCCCTTGGTGGGTGGGGGTGTGCCAGGCTGGGTGGCGCGCACGGGACGGGCTCCGCGCGCGAGCCGTGACCTCGGGTTACCGGCCGGCACCCCCGGGACACGTCACGGCCCTTGGACCGGCGCGGGGCGCTTCGAAAGTCACACTTGAGTGAGAGGGCTCTGGCATTTTTATTTATTCTGCGCCTGGCGCGAGTCGAACCCCGCGGCTCCGGCCTGCGGGACGTTGGCACGTGTCATGGCATCGCGGGAGGCCCGGGGGTCAGCGGCTAAAGCGAGCCCAAGGGGGCTATCCCATGAGAGGGAGGGAGACACACTGAGAGACGCGCACAAGTGTGACGCGCGAGGGACCTCACACTTGTCTCGGCCTGCCCGAGGCGCGCATGGTGGCCAGGAGCCATGCAAGCCAAGTTTGAGAGTATTCCATGCAGCCAGTAAAAAGATATGGCAGAAACTGTGAGGGCACCAGGGTGGGGAAGGGTGTATAACCTAACCCTAACCCTAACCCCTAACCCTAACCCTAACCCTAACCCTAACCCTAACCCAGTGCACCCAGGGGCCTCACCCCAGGTGACCCACACCTGACATGCTCCGCTCTCCCCCCCATAACTTTGCAACCACTTGGCGGATGGCTGTGAGACAAACTGCTACGTGTAGCTTGTGGTACAAGGCACCAGCATACCGAGTTACAGTTCACCCCTCTCACTTTTTGGGCCCTTCACCTCAGCCAAGAGGTCCAATCCTTGAACAGGGCTAGGATACCCTAGACTTGGCCGTTTGGCCTGATTTCTGCACCAATCGACGGCATTTTGCAAGGCGCATCCAGCAGTATGCTCCGCGTGGCCCAAACACTCAAAAACGCGCTTTCTACGCCCCGCCAAAGTTTGGCGTGGGCACTGAGCCAGGCTGAGGGTGGCACAAGGCGGGCAGGGCGGGTGGGGAGGTGAGCCACACCTGGTGCGGTGCCATGGGGGAGGTGAGAGGGAGCTACGCACCCAGTTTCAGGCTGAGCTGGGCAGGGGGCGGGGGGGTTCACCTACGTGGGGGACCCCCCTTGGTGGGTGGGGGTGTGCCAGGCTGGGTGGCGCGCACGGGACGGGCTCCGCGCGCGAGCCGTGACCTCGGGTTACCGGCCGGCACCCCCGGGACACGTCACGGCCCTTGGACCGGCGCGGGGCGCTTCGAAAGTCACACTTGAGTGAGAGGGCTCTGGCATTTTTATTTATTCTGCGCCTGGCGCGAGTCGAACCCCGCGGCTCCGGCCTGCGGGACGTTGGCACGTGTCATGGCATCGCGGGAGGCCCGGGGGTCAGCGGCTAAAGCGAGCCCAAGGGGGCTATCCCATGAGAGGGAGGGAGACACACTGAGAGACGCGCACAAGTGTGACGCGCGAGGGACCTCACTCTTGTCTCGGCCTGCCCGAGGCGCGCATGGTGGCCAGGAGCCATGCAAGCCAAGTTTGAGAGTATTCCATGCAGCCAGTAAAAAGATATGGCAGAAACTGTGGGGGCAGCAACAGGTGTGAAGGTTATAGCTAAACCCTGAGGTGTTAGGTTGCTGACCCTAACCCACTCCACACCCTAAGCCCCCAACCCTAACCCTAACCCTAACCTTAAGCCCTAGACCCTAGCCCAACGTTGCAACGGTTTGGGTGGAGCCCCCGGCTGCAGGTTTGGCCCTTCACCCAGGGGCCTCACCCCAGGTGACCCACACCTGACATGCTCCGCTCTCCCCCCCATAACTTTGCAACCACTTGGCGGATGGCTGTGAGACAAACTGCTACGTGTAGCCTGTGGTACAAGGCACCAGCATGCCGAGTTACAGTTCACCCCTCTCACTTTTTGGGCCCTTCACCTCAGCCAAGAGGTCCAATCCTTGAACAGGGCTAGGATACCCTAGACTTGGCCGTTTGGCCTGATTTCTGCACCAATCGACGGCATTTTGCAAGGCGCATCCAGCAGTATGCTCCGCGTGGCCCAAACACTCAAAAACGCGCTTTCTACGCCCCGCCAAAGTTTGGCGTGGGCACTGAGCCAGGCTGAGGGTGGCACAAGGCGGGCAGGGCGGGTGGGGAGGTGAGCCACACCTGGTGCGGTGCCATGGGGGAGGTGAGAGGGAGCTACGCACCCAGTTTCAGGCTGAGCTGGGCAGGGGGCGGGGGGGTTCACCTACGTGGGGGACCCCCCTTGGTGGGTGGGGGTGTGCCAGGCTGGGTGGCGCGCACGGGACGGGCTCCGCGCGCGAGCCGTGACCTCGGGTTACCGGCCGGCACCCCCGGGACACGTCACGGCCCTTGGACCGGCGCGGGGCGCTTCGAAAGTCACACTTGAGTGAGAGGGCTCTGGCATTTTTATTTATTCTGCGCCTGGCGCGAGTCGAACCCCGCGGCTCCGGCCTGCGGGACGTTGGCACGTGTCATGGCATCGCGGGAGGCCCGGGGGTCAGCGGCTAAAGCGAGCCCAAGGGGGCTATCCCATGAGAGGGAGGGAGACACACTGAGAGACGCGCACAAGTGTGACGCGCGAGGGACCTCACTCTTGTCTCGGCCTGCCCGAGGCGCGCATGGTGGCCAGGAGCCATGCAAGCCAAGTTTGAGAGTATTCCATGCAGCCAGTAAAAAGATATGGCAGAAACTGTGGGGGCAGCAACATGTGTTAAGGTTATAGCTAAACCCTGAGGTGTTAGGTTGCTGACCCTAAACCCACCTCCACACCCAAGCCCCCAACCCTAACCCTAACCCTACCTTAAGCCCTAGACCCTAGCCCAACGTTGCAACGGTTTGGGTGGAGCCCCCAGGCTGCAGGTTTGGCCCTTCACCCAGGGGCCTCACCCCAGGTGACCCACACCTGACATGCTCCGCTCTCCCCCCCATAACTTTGCAATCACTTGGCGGATGGCTGTGAGACAAACTGCTACGTGTAGCCTGTGGTACAAGGCACCAGCATGCCGAGTTACAGTTCACCCCTCTCACTTTTTGGGCCCTTCACCTCAGCCAAGAGGTCCAATCCTTGAACAGGGCTAGGATACCCTAGACTTGGCCGTTTGGCCTGATTTCTGCACCAATCGACGGCATTTTGCAAGGCGCATCCAGCAGTATGCTCCGCGTGGCCCAAACACTCAAAAACGCGCTTTCTACGCCCCGCCAAAGTTTGGCGTGGGCACTGAGCCAGGCTGAGGGTGGCACAAGGCGGGCAGGGCGGGTGGGGAGGTGAGCCACACCTGGTGCGGTGCCATGGGGGAGGTGAGAGGGAGCTACGCACCCAGTTTCAGGCTGAGCTGGGCAGGGGGCGGGGGGGTTCACCTACGTGGGGGACCCCCCTTGGTGGGTGGGGGTGTGCCAGGCTAGGTGGCGCGCACGGGACGGGCTCCGCGCGCGAGCCGTGACCTCGGGAGACCGGCCGGCACCCCCGGGCCCCGTCACGGCCCTTGGACCGGCGCGGGGCGCTTCGAAAGTCACACTTGAGTGAGAGGGCTCTGACATTTTTATTTATTCTGCGCCTGGCGCGAGTCGAACCCCGCTGCTCCGGCCTGCGGGACGTTGCCACGTGTCATGGCATCGCGGGAGGCCCGGGGGTCAGCGGCTAAAGTGAGCTCAAGGGCGGTATCCCGTGAATGGGAGGGAGACACACTGAGGGACGCGCACAAGTGTGACGCGCGAGGGACATCACTCTTACCTCGGCTTGCCCGAGGCGCGCATGGTGGCCAGGAGCCATGCAAGCCAAGTTTGAGATTATTCCATGCAGCCAGCAAAAAGATATGGCATAAACTGTGGGGGCAGCAACATGTGTTAAGGTTATAGCTAACCCTAACCCTAACCCTAACCCTCACCCTAACCCTAACCCTAACCCTAACCCTAACCCTCACCCTAACCCTAACCCTAACCCTAACCCTAACCCTAACCCTAACCCTAACCCTAACCCTAACCCTCCAGCAGTATGCTCCGCGTGGCCCAAACACTCAAAAACGCGCTTTCTACGCCCCGCCAAAGTTTGGCGTGGGCACTGAGCCAGGCTGAGGGTGGCACAAGGCGGGCAGGGCGGGTGGGGAGGTGAGCCACACCTGGTGCGGTGCCATGGGGGAGGTGAGAGGGAGCTACGCACCCAGTTTCAGGCTGAGCTGGGCAGGGGGCGGGGGGGTTCACCTACGTGGGGGACCCCCCTTGGTGGGTGGGGGTGTGCCAGGCTGGGTGGCGCGCACGGGACGGGCTCCGCGCGCGAGCCGTGACCTCGGGTTACCGGCCGGCACCCCCGGGACACGTCACGGCCCTTGGACCGGCGCGGGGCGCTTCGAAAGTCACACTTGAGTGAGAGGGCTCTGGCATTTTTATTTATTCTGCGCCTGGCGCGAGTCGAACCCCGCGGCTCCGGCCTGCGGGACGTTGGCACGTGTCATGGCATCGCGGGAGGCCCGGGGGTCAGCGGCTAAAGCGAGCCCAAGGGGGCTATCCCATGAGAGGGAGGGAGACACACTGAGAGACGCGCACAAGTGTGACGCGCGAGGGACCTCACTCTTGTCTCGGCCTGCCCGAGGCGCGCATGGTGGCCAGGAGCCATGCAAGCCAAGTTTGAGAGTATTCCATGCAGCCAGTAAAAAGATATGGCAGAAACTGTGGGGGCAGCAACATGTGTTAAGGTTATAGCTAAACCCTGAGGTGTTAGGTTGCTGACCCTAAACCCACCTCCACACCCAAGCCCCCAACCCTAACCCTAACCCTAACCTTAAGCCCTAGACCCTAGCCCAACGTTGCAACGGTTTGGGTGGAGCCCCCAGGCTGCAGGTTTGGCCCTTCACCCAGGGGCCTCACCCCAGGTGACCCACACCTGACATGCTCCGCTCTCCCCCCCATAACTTTGCAATCACTTGGCGGATGGCTGTGAGACAAACTGCTACGTGTAGCCTGTGGTACAAGGCACCAGCATGCCGAGTTACAGTTCACCCCTCTCACTTTTTGGGCCCTTCACCTCAGCCAAGAGGTCCAATCCTTGAACAGGGCTAGGATACCCTAGACTTGGCCGTTTGGCCTGATTTCTGCACCAATCGACGGCATTTTGCAAGGCGCATCCAGCAGTATGCTCCGCGTGGCCCAAACACTCAAAAACGCGCTTTCTACGCCCCGCCAAAGTTTGGCGTGGGCACTGAGCCAGGCTGAGGGTGGCACAAGGCGGGCAGGGCGGGTGGGGAGGTGAGCCACACCTGGTGCGGTGCCATGGGGGAGGTGAGAGGGAGCTACGCACCCAGTTTCAGGCTGAGCTGGGCAGGGGGCGGGGGGGTTCACCTACGTGGGGGACCCCCCTTGGTGGGTGGGGGTGTGCCAGGCTGGGTGGCGCGCACGGGACGGGCTCCGCGCGCGAGCCGTGACCTCGGGTTACCGGCCGGCACCCCCGGGACACGTCACGGCCCTTGGACCGGCGCGGGGCGCTTCGAAAGTCACACTTGAGTGAGAGGGCTCTGGCATTTTTATTTATTCTGCGCCTGGCGCGAGTCGAACCCCGCTGCTCCGGCCTGCGGGACGTTGCCACGTGTCATGGCATCGCGGGAGGCCCGGGGGTCAGCGGCTAAAGTGAGCTCAAGGGCGGCTATCCCGTGAATGGGAGGGAGACACACTGAGGGACGCGCACAAGTGTGACGCGCGAGGGACATCACTCTTACCTCGGCTTGCCCGAGGCGCGCATGGTGGCCAGGAGCCATGCAAGCCAAGTTTGAGATTATTCCATGCAGCCAGCAAAAAGATATGGCATAAACTGTGGGGGCAGCAACATGTGTTAAGGTTATAGCTAACCCTAACCCTAACCCTAACCCTCACCCTAACCCTAACCCTAACCCTAACCCTAACCCTCACCCTAACCCTAACCCTAACCCTAACCCTAACCCTAACCCTAACCCTAACCCTAACCCTAACCCTCCAGCAGTATGCTCCGCGTGGCCCAAACACTCAAAAACGCGCTTTCTACGCCCCGCCAAAGTTTGGCGTGGGCACTGAGCCAGGCTGAGGGTGGCACAAGGCGGGCAGGGCGGGTGGGGAGGTGAGCCACACCTGGTGCGGTGCCATGGGGGAGGTGAGAGGGAGCTACGCACCCAGTTTCAGGCTGAGCTGGGCAGGGGGCGGGGGGGTTCACCTACGTGGGGGACCCCCCTTGGTGGGTGGGGGTGTGCCAGGCTGGGTGGCGCGCACGGGACGGGCTCCGCGCGCGAGCCGTGACCTCGGGTTACCGGCCGGCACCCCCGGGACACGTCACGGCCCTTGGACCGGCGCGGGGCGCTTCGAAAGTCACACTTGAGTGAGAGGGCTCTGGCATTTTTATTTATTCTGCGCCTGGCGCGAGTCGAACCCCGCGGCTCCGGCCTGCGGGACGTTGGCACGTGTCATGGCATCGCGGGAGGCCCGGGGGTCAGCGGCTAAAGCGAGCCCAAGGGGGCTATCCCATGAGAGGGAGGGAGACACACTGAGAGACGCGCACAAGTGTGACGCGCGAGGGACCTCACTCTTGTCTCGGCCTGCCCGAGGCGCGCATGGTGGCCAGGAGCCATGCAAGCCAAGTTTGAGAGTATTCCATGCAGCCAGTAAAAAGATATGGCAGAAACTGTGGGGGCAGCAACATGTGTTAAGGTTATAGCTAAACCCTGAGGTGTTAGGTTGCTGACCCTAAACCCACCTCCACACCCAAGCCCCCAACCCTAACCCTAACCCTAACCTTAAGCCCTAGACCCTAGCCCAACGTTGCAACGGTTTGGGTGGAGCCCCCAGGCTGCAGGTTTGGCCCTTCACCCAGGGGCCTCACCCCAGGTGACCCACACCTGACATGCTCCGCTCTCCCCCCCATAACTTTGCAATCACTTGGCGGATGGCTGTGAGACAAACTGCTACGTGTAGCCTGTGGTACAAGGCACCAGCATGCCGAGTTACAGTTCACCCCTCTCACTTTTTGGGCCCTTCACCTCAGCCAAGAGGTCCAATCCTTGAACAGGGCTAGGATACCCTAGACTTGGCCGTTTGGCCTGATTTCTGCACCAATCGACGGCATTTTGCAAGGCGCATCCAGCAGTATGCTCCGCGTGGCCCAAACACTCAAAAACGCGCTTTCTACGCCCCGCCAAAGTTTGGCGTGGGCACTGAGCCAGGCTGAGGGTGGCACAAGGCGGGCAGGGCGGGTGGGGAGGTGAGCCACACCTGGTGCGGTGCCATGGGGGAGGTGAGAGGGAGCTACGCACCCAGTTTCAGGCTGAGCTGGGCAGGGGGCGGGGGGGTTCACCTACGTGGGGGACCCCCCTTGGTGGGTGGGGGTGTGCCAGGCTGGGTGGCGCGCACGGGACGGGCTCCGCGCGCGAGCCGTGACCTCGGGTTACCGGCCGGCACCCCCGGGACACGTCACGGCCCTTGGACCGGCGCGGGGCGCTTCGAAAGTCACACTTGAGTGAGAGGGCTCTGGCATTTTTATTTATTCTGCGCCTGGCGCGAGTCGAACCCCGCGGCTCCGGCCTGCGGGACGTTGGCACGTGTCATGGCATCGCGGGAGGCCCGGGGGTCAGCGGCTAAAGCGAGCCCAAGGGGGCTATCCCATGAGAGGGAGGGAGACACACTGAGAGACGCGCACAAGTGTGACGCGCGAGGGACCTCACACTTGTCTCGGCCTGCCCGAGGCGCGCATGGTGGCCAGGAGCCATGCAAGCCAAGTTTGAGAGTATTCCATGCAGCCAGTAAAAAGATATGGCAGAAACTGTGAGGGCACCAGGGTGGGGAAGGGTGTATAACCTAACCCTAACCCTAACCCTAACCCTAACCCTAACCCTAACCCTAACCCTAACCCAGTGCACCCAGGGGCCTCACCCCAGGTGACCCACACCTGACATGCTCCGCTCTCCCCCCCATAACTTTGCAACCACTTGGCGGATGGCTGTGAGACAAACTGCTACGTGTAGCTTGTGGTACAAGGCACCAGCATACCGAGTTACAGTTCACCCCTCTCACTTTTTGGGCCCTTCACCTCAGCCAAGAGGTCCAATCCTTGAACAGGGCTAGGATACCCTAGACTTGGCCGTTTGGCCTGATTTCTGCACCAATCGACGGCATTTTGCAAGGCGCATCCAGCAGTATGCTCCGCGTGGCCCAAACACTCAAAAACGCGCTTTCTACGCCCCGCCAAAGTTTGGCGTGGGCACTGAGCCAGGCTGAGGGTGGCACAAGGCGGGCAGGGCGGGTGGGGAGGTGAGCCACACCTGGTGCGGTGCCATGGGGGAGGTGAGAGGGAGCTACGCACCCAGTTTCAGGCTGAGCTGGGCAGGGGGCGGGGGGGTTCACCTACGTGGGGGACCCCCCTTGGTGGGTGGGGGTGTGCCAGGCTGGGTGGCGCGCACGGGACGGGCTCCGCGCGCGAGCCGTGACCTCGGGAGACCGGCCGGCACCCCCGGGCCCCGTCACGGCCCTTGGACCGGCGCGGGGCGCTTCGAAAGTCACACTTGAGTGAGAGGGCTCTGGCATTTTTATTTATTCTGCGCCTGGCGCGAGTCGAACCCCGCTGCTCCGGCCTGCGGGACGTTGCCACGTGTCATGGCATCGCGGGAGGCCCGGGGGTCAGCGGCTAAAGTGAGCTCAAGGGCGGTATCCCGTGAATGGGAGGGAGACACACTGAGGGACGCGCACAAGTGTGACGCGCGAGGGACATCACTCTTACCTCGGCTTGCCCGAGGCGCGCATGGTGGCCAGGAGCCATGCAAGCCAAGTTTGAGATTATTCCATGCAGCCAGCAAAAAGATATGGCATAAACTGTGGGGGCAGCAACATGTGTTAAGGTTATAGCTAACCCTAACCCTAACCCTAACCCTCACCCTAACCCTAACCCTAACCCTAACCCTAACCCTCACCCTAACCCTAACCCTAACCCTAACCCTAACCCTAACCCTAACCCTAACCCTAACCCTAACCCTCCAGCAGTATGCTCCGCGTGGCCCAAACACTCAAAAACGCGCTTTCTACGCCCCGCCAAAGTTTGGCGTGGGCACTGAGCCAGGCTGAGGGTGGCACAAGGCGGGCAGGGCGGGTGGGGAGGTGAGCCACACCTGGTGCGGTGCCATGGGGGAGGTGAGAGGGAGCTACGCACCCAGTTTCAGGCTGAGCTGGGCAGGGGGCGGGGGGGTTCACCTACGTGGGGGACCCCCCTTGGTGGGTGGGGGTGTGCCAGGCTGGGTGGCGCGCACGGGACGGGCTCCGCGCGCGAGCCGTGACCTCGGGTTACCGGCCGGCACCCCCGGGACACGTCACGGCCCTTGGACCGGCGCGGGGCGCTTCGAAAGTCACACTTGAGTGAGAGGGCTCTGGCATTTTTATTTATTCTGCGCCTGGCGCGAGTCGAACCCCGCGGCTCCGGCCTGCGGGACGTTGGCACGTGTCATGGCATCGCGGGAGGCCCGGGGGTCAGCGGCTAAAGCGAGCCCAAGGGGGCTATCCCATGAGAGGGAGGGAGACACACTGAGAGACGCGCACAAGTGTGACGCGCGAGGGACCTCACTCTTGTCTCGGCCTGCCCGAGGCGC
>JASKMD010000443.1:0-31199 GCA_030144725.1 Haematococcus lacustris
GGCACCATGCGCCGCTGCTTGGTAGCTGAAGTACGCGTTACTCAGCGCGTCAACCCTGATGGGCAGCCTTGCTGGGTGAAGCGTGTAGGGGTGGTGCACTGTGTGAATCATTTCTGTGTACCCTGTGCAAAAGACAGACAGTGTCAGCTAACCAGCTATGCAGTGGTAGCAAACCAACTAGCCATGCAGACACCATGCAAAGGTGCGAGAGCAAAGATGCAAGTGTCCTACCTAACATGCTCATGGCGTGCGCCATGGCTGGCGAGTACGCCTGCAGGAGGGTCTGATCAAACCAGATGCTGGGCTCCTTGGGGGTGTTGCCCCAGCACCCATGGGGGACAGGTGACACCGGCACCACGTTGTTGCACCCTGTGCAAATACGCTGGTGTATGCGCAGAGTGCAGCGGTGCTGCATGCTGACATACTCCACTGTGCACCATTTGTCTGGCTGCTGCACCACTGCTGCACCAGGACAGCAATGGATCTGTTCCTGGTTGATCTGGTCTTGGAAGTCATCCTGAATAAGCCGCTGCCGGCGAGCCGCTGCTGCTGCTTGTGAGGGCGCGTACGCAACAAGGTCATGCTTGTCCGCAGCCTCACGATCTCGCCAAGCGGCATTAACTGCTTCAACCCTATGTTGGTGGCCCCTGCCGCCTGCTGCCTGCCGCTTGCTGCCTCCTGCACCAAGACAGCATGCCTCCTGGTCCTGGTCCTGCTCCTGATCTGGGTCTACCTGGTCCTGGAGCTCCAGCTGGTCGTGGTATGCATGCTGAGTTGCACGCTGGGGAGCAGGCTGACCAGGGCGGCTTCGCCTTCGCAAAGGCTGGGCTGGCTGGGCTCGCTGGGCTGGGCTCGCTGGGCTGGCAGTACCACTCATGCTGAACTTAACGGTTTGGCCTGCGCCCCGCTCTCGGCGCGGGTTTCCTGGCTGCATTGCGTAGTTCAGCAAGATTCTGCGTTGTGGTGGGGGCGGGCGCAGGGAGCCAGCGCATTGGCTGCCCCGCAACGTGCTGGGAACGGCTAGTTGCCGCTGGGTGCGGCTGCGGCCTGGCGGAGCTGGCGGTTGGGGCTTCAAACTTTTCTGCCTTTTACTGATGTACCGAATCTGAGAATGGTCAGATTTTTAACCGTGTGTATTATCTGGACAGCGGCTAGTAAATCTACCTCACAGGTGGAAGAGTTACCGGGAGACTTGATTGCCGAGCTACCCAGTACAACCGACAGAACGGACCTAGCTTGCGATAGAGACGGGCCCCGGCCTTAGACCTTACACGTATGTATGTAGCTCCCTATGGCGGCCTTATTGCGTGGACACAATTTTCGGCACAAATACCCATATCAAGCTTGCGGGCCTACGCTTCGACGCCTCTCACTATTTATAGCACGCAGAAGCTGACGGTGCAATCGCGGTAGCAAATGGTGGTTTAAATGTGGAGAACAGCATGGTACCCTATTTACAGGAGACCTTGTCAAATCTGACCTACAGTACTGTAGATGTCTACAGTACTGTAGACACCTACAGTACTGCAGGTGCCTACAGTACTGTAGGTGTCTACAGTACTGTAGGTGTCTACAGTACTGTTCGTGTACTCGTGAGGTACCCCGACAGTACTGTAGATACCTACAATACTGTAGCATGGCCGTATCTCACCAATCGCGCAAAATCACGAATTTTAGTTTCAACCCCCAATCTTACAATGCCTTCATTTGACTATGTACCAAGTCCGAGGCTCCGAACCTCAAAAATGCTGTTACTGATTTGCCTGAGTGCAGCTGCTGCTGAGGGGGCGCAACTGCGGCAAGCTTCCCACGGATGTGGGTGCACACGTGGCTCTGTAGCTTGGGTACCCTCCAGCTCGTGTGTACCTCCTGCTTGTGAAACTGGAGGTATGACTGAAGCTGCTTTGCTGTCATCTTCATTGCCTCTTCGACAGTTGTGTGGCCATAATCACGCCCCCCAAAGGCAAGGGCATGGGCCGCTGCAAGCCGCTCTTGGCACGCATGGTCACCCACATTAATCACAGTGCTCCCGACCTTGTGCGCTGCATCTGTGATCTAGCGCTCTGCCTTTGCTGACCGCTGCGCTGCAGCTGCGGCATCCTCCTTACGGCGCACTTCAGCACGGAGTTGACCCATACGCTGTTGCAAATCATGAACATCCATGGCCTCCTTGCATGTGCGCAGGGACATCAACTGCAGCAGAGCTGGCAGCTCCATGTAGATATGCACCTGACTCTGGAGGCGGCGTCAAGCAGCCCGTAGGGAGTGATTGGTAGCTGTTGTTTTGGATGCCATCTGCTGCAAAGCCGCATGCTCATCTTGCAGACGTTGGTGCGCTGCATGCAGGTCGTCTAGATCGCCCTGCAACCCATCCACGGTGCCCATTAGTAACTGCTACACATCCCGCAGCCGCTGCACCTCAGCCTTGATCTCTTCTTTGTCGTTTGTGCCCTACCAAGAAGAACACGTCAATGACGACAGGCACAATGCCCACAAAGATGACCAGGTTCTCCTCCTCCGCCTCGAACCCATAGCGCCCCACCACCAGCTAGATCAGGCCAGTCCAGCCCTCCTCTGCGGCGTGACCACCAGCAGCATCAGCATCAGCACCACCACCACCACCAGCAGCAGCACCAGCAGCAGCAGCAGCACCACCACTAGCAGCAGCAGCACCACCACCACCACCACCACCACCAGCAACAGCAACAGCAGCCCGCAGCATCATCCGCAGCATCACCCGCAGCATCACCAGCACCATCACCAGCACCCTACTAGCACCATCAGCCGCCGCCGCAGCCGCCGCAGCCGCCGCAGCCGCAGCCGCAGCCGCAGCCGCAGCCGCAGCAGCAGCAGCAGGAGCAGCAGCAGCAGCAGCAGCAGGAGCAGCTGCCTTCTCGAAAGCAGATTCCTTTTTCCTCCTTGGTCAGTTCCAGCTGCTTGCACACCCCGTGCAGCACCCTGCTGTCCACCTTAGTGAAGTGCACCCCCACCCGACGAGCGGCATGGTACCATACTTACAAGAGAGCTTGTCTTACCTGATTTAGAGCTGCAAGCCTGTATCTCTGTAGGCCCAGCCTACCCATCGACGCTTCGGCTCGTCATACATGGTTCTGAGGGCAAGCATTACACAGCCAACATTGTTTTGAGCGCAAGCATGAGGCAGCATGGCAGCATATGTATTCGACCGAGCTGAAACACAGTTCCTAGACGTCGCCTTGCTGCAGTCACGCGTGTATCGAGCTGTGCGACGGGTGAAACGCGATCGGGCCGGACATGCTCCTGACGGATTTTGTGACGGACGTGCCAAATGGTGAGTCTAGCTCATCTGTGAGGTCCTTGATAGTCAATGCGTGGTGTCGGTTGAGCTAACCCTGTCAGCTCTGTGAGCGGCTGACTGCGTTTGCTTCCCGAATTCACACCCACCCATCCTAACGTATCGTCCCATCCCAGCAATTGCATCGTCAAACATCTCACCACACCTGATGCACTCTAGAGCTCCTGCCACTGCTCCGCAGATGAACCCTACAGAATCCAACGCTCACAAACACACGTAGTGTGACTGTGGTTGAGCTGTGAGCAGCAAGGTGCGCATCACTCACCTGCAAGCACCACCATGCACAGTCACCACCACCACTGCCACCTTGCCACCATACCACTGCCACCATGTGTGACCAGTGTTCTTCAAGGTGTGTCACAATGGAGCAGCACAAGCTGGTGGACATGGCCATCACTACACGTGCACGCAACGCTGTGTGCTGCCATCACCCCTCCACTGCCTGCTCAGCAGTCCCCTTGCCCCTGACCCTGCAGTCTTGACCCAGTGCGCCCTACAGCCCTGCAGCCCTGCAGCTATGGACAAGCGGCGCAGGCTTTGTCTGGGCACAGAAGAAGGCGGCACAGCTGCAGTAGCCCCAGCAGCAGCTGCTGCCCCTCCTCCTGCCCCCTCGCTGCTGGAGCTGCCCATAGCACTGCTGGATGACATCATCAGCCAGGCCATGCAGCTGGGGTCCACATCAGCTCTGGCCCGCACCTGCTCTGCCCTGTATGACCGGGTGCTGCTGCACACCCCTGCCTTACGCATCCAGCTCAACAGCCAGTGCCGGGACAGGCTGCTTGCGCCCCGCATCATCACTGCCCTGCGTGCCAGGACAGGCAACCTGGCCTTGGTCTTGGAGCAGCATCCTCAGTGGCAGCATCGGCAGCCCAACGAAGAGTGCTTGGCAATGTTGGGCAGCTGTTCAGCAGTGCAGGCGTGCACACTGCGCGGCACAAGGGCTTCCAGCCCTTGCCCTCTACAGGACCTGACCTGCACACCCCACCTTGCCCAACGTCTGCGCGACACCTTCCCCAGCCTGACCTCCCTGTCCCTCGGCGGCTACTCCGTCACTCACAGCTGTCTCGCTAGCCTTCTCTCCCACCCGCAGCTGGCCCTGCAGCTGCAGCAGCTGGACATCACCGGCACCACCATCATGTGGCCACCACCGCCTGATGAGCCTGGCGCAGTGACCCTGAACAACCTGTTCCAGGGCCTCAGGCTGAAGCAGCTGAGCCTGGATATCAGGGAGGAGTCTCCACTGCCCAATCTGCAGCCCCTGGCACAGCACCTGACGCAGCTGCACATCAGGTTGGCCACTCACGCCGTGCACCCCTGTAGAGTAGCAGTGGGCTCCTTGCCCCTGCTGCAAGTGCTGAGTACATCAGATGGAGTCATCATTGAGGAGGGTCTGCTACCACATATGCTGCAAGCGCTGCCTCAGCTGCACACCCTTCATCTGCCGGAGACAGAATTGTGGGGGCAGCAAGAGCTGGATGCACTGCTGGCCACCACTCAGCTGACCAACATCCAGCTGTACTCAATATACGGGCTGACCAGCTCATGTGCAGAAGCGCCCTGCAGCTGGCAACGGTTGGAGCTCACAGGCATCTCCATCCCTGCCACCACTGCTGCCTACCTGCCGCTGCACTCCCTCACCCACCCACTGCTGCTCAGCGACCTTGGGTTTAACACGCAGAACTCAACTGCCCTGGTGACAGCTGCAGTCCATAACCTGACTCAGACCTGCAAGGTGCCGGTGAAGGTGAAGGTGCTGACGCTGCATATGTCAGGCAGCAGTGGCATGAGGGATTTGGTGGCCTTGCTGCAGCCACTGAGCAAGTGTTGGTGCGATGTTGGGCCCACCTTAACGCTGAGTAGTGCCAAAACAAGCGCTGAGGATGTTGAGGCGTTGGCTCCACTTTGCCAGGGCTGCACCCACCTACAGTTCTTCAGCGGCAGGCTGACCCCCTCTCTGAAGTTCTGGCGCCAGCTGGTGCAGCTCCTGCCCACGGTTAGCCAGGTCACCTTCATCGATGTGGTGGGTGCCTCATCTGCAGCCATGTGCCAGTCACTGCAGAGCATGGCCAAGCAGCCTTGGGCGCGATGGCTGGACATCAAGGTCACGACTAAAAGGCAGTCGCTGAGTGCAGGCTGGCGGGCCTTCAACGGCGAGTATGAACATCCCCGTCGACGCCAAAAGTTTCGGGTGTCCATTCAGTTCTGAAAGGTTTGGCATTCGAGGCGTCATGAGATTGACGGGCAGGGGCGGGCGGCCCTTAGCGAATGCTCTGTTGTGGTGACTCAGCCTTGGCCGTATCCTGCCAACAGCTTAGGTGAGCATGGTGACGGTGTAGCAGGATGGAAGTAGTGGTGATTGGCTGGCTGGAGGGCCTGGACGGCCAGGTTGGCAGCTGACTACAGTTCCCTGGTGCCTGCCTGCTGCACAGTTTGCCTGAGGCCCATGGCCATTGCTGCAGCAGGCCCAACCTCAAAACACTGCTGGCACCCAGTTGATGCCCATGATCATAGATCAATGTGGAGGTGACAAAGTCCTCAATAACCCACATTTCGCACCTTGACCCTCACTGTCTTGTCTTGACTGGCAAAGAAAGGATTGCACAGTGGCAGCACCTTGCCCCTCACTAGGGGTGGTGTTTTGTCGGTGTGGAATTATGCTCCCATGCATGTGGCATGTGCCATGTGCGCCTTCCACCTACATTGTTGCGTGAACACTGTGAAGGGCTATAGCCTAGAGTTGGCATGACATGCATGCACTTATTGTGAGCTGGTGAATAGTTTTACAGCGATTCTTGCGCAGGGCGGTGCAGCTCACCAGCGTGAGGCTAGTGGGCTGCTCGGGCTGATGTGCACCCGTGCCGGGGCGGGCGGGGGTGCTGGGAGATTGGGTCGCGTTGTGTCGGGAATGGCCTGCTAAGTGGGGTTGGGATGAGTGAGGACATGTGCTAGTGCTAGTGCTGATGACATTTTTGAGAGTGCTGGTATAGCTTGTGACCTGTTCCTGCACTATAACAGCATGCAACTTGTGTCACGTCACCCCATGTCACCTTTTTTGATCTGGGCCATGCTTATACCCCATGCTTAACTGTCCAACCAGGATGTCCAACCGAACTTCCAGATGAAGAACAGCGAAGCTTTCGAGTGGAGGGGGTGCGTTGATGTAAGGAAAGGCCACTCTCGCTTGCAAACCTGGTTGACTGGCTTCAGTTCCGCCCTTCCGAACGCGCAGTCAAACTAGTGACAACGCGCCTCTTTGTGTGCATCGCCGTTGTCCAGCGCTGCTATGTCGGCCTCGCACATCGAATTCATTGCATCGTAACCGCTCGGCCTCTGACATAAAACTATACATACTGATGCTTTATGCAAGGTTGTTACTCCATCCAGCCAAGGCGGGGACTCTCACCACCAGGAGGCGGGTGCAAGTAGGATGGACACTAGGCATGTCACCCTGACACTCCACCCATGCACAATTGCCCTAGCCCCAGCCCGGTGACAGTGTTGGTGCGTAGGGTCTGCCACATCAAGGCCATGTCATAGAGGGAGGAAGGGTCAGCAGGTTTACCAATGCCATTGGCAATGGCAGCATGCAAGGCAAGGCATACGTGTGCAGCGCCACACATCCACAAGGGGGCTGCTGGGCGGTGATGGGGCATGCACTCTTGCAGGGCAAGCTGCAGGCAGGCCGCACCCTGCTTGGCAAGATGGAAGGGGAGAGGTGGTGAACATGAGGGTGAGGGGTGAGGGTGTGAGGTCTCTCTGTTGTATCAAGGTCGACGCACTTCAAAGCCAGCAGCCAGCTGTGGCCAGCCAGCAGCCAGCTGTGGCTGGCGGTAGTGGCTGTGGCGGTGTCCTCGTCTAGACACAACCAGCAGCAGCTGCCAGGGGTGCTCTGCTGCTGAGGGGGAGAGGCAGGGCTAACCAGCGCCCTCCCAGCTGCAGACCGCAGGCATATAGATAAATGCCTCAGGGGCTGTTATATATACACCCCTAGGAGGCTGCGGATATAGACCTGCCTCAGGGGCAGGCTAACCTTCGATCCAATTGAGCCTCAGCTGCAAGGGTAGGGGGGCTTGTCAGGGCAGCCAGCTGCCTGCCCCAACTCCTGCGGTAGCCAGATGCCAGGGCGTGTGCTCCAAGTGGCTTAGTGCGTGTCGATCTGCAGGTCACACAAGGGTGACGTGGTGTGTGTGATGTCAGGCTAGCCTTGCACTTCACCACCACATGGGCAGCATGGCACTGGACACCATATGTTGGGTTGGTTGTGAGGGTGTGTGACAGGGAGTGAGGGTGAGACAAGTGGCCAGAGTGAAGGTGGAGGTGGAACTGTGAGGATGCAAGTCAGGGCAGGATGGCAGCACAAGTGTGAGAGCTTGGGTGTGACCCTGAAAGTGAAGAGACAAAGCCAGCAGCAGGAGTGAGGCCAGGCACAGGAAGATGGGCGGCCAAGGGAGCAGGCATTTGAGGCTTGGGTGTGACCTCACATCAGCAGCTGCTGCCATTTTGTCATTGGCATCTACATCAGCATCACTTGGGGCAGCAGCAGCAGCTGGAGCGGCAGCAGCAGCAGCAGCAGCGCCCTACCTGCTTGAGGGTGATGACTGCTCCTGGGCTGATTCGGTTGAGGCCAATGAAGATCCAGTACTTGAAGAACACGTCAATGACGACAGGCACAATGCCCACAAAGATGACCAGGTTCTCCTCCTCCGCCTCAAACCCATAGCGCCCCACCACCAGCTCGATCAGGCCAGTCCAGCCCTCCTCTGCAGCGTGACCACCAGCATCAGCACCGTGATCAGCATCAGCATCACCACCACCACCATCACCAGCAGCAGCAGCAGCAGCACCACCACCAGCAGCACCACCAGCAGCAGCGCCATCAGCAGCAGCAGCAGCAGCTGGGTAGCACATCCACGGAACTGGCTGGGGGGTGGGGTGGGGCCCAGGTGGCGATGAAGGGGGTAGGGGTGGTGCCAGCAGGGGCCAGGTGAGGAGACGTTTGCGGGAGTGCTGCCCCTGGTGCTGCAGCGCTGCTTGCCGCAGCTATTGAAAAACAGCTCCCAGCAGCACTCAGGCTGTTGCTGCAGCAATGCAGGGCACATGTCAGGAGGCAAGTCAAGGTGGTCTCCTGCCCTGGCCTGGCCTGCCCTGCCCTGCCCGGAGACGAGAGAGGAGGAGGACGAGGGAGAGGAGGCGGTGGTGACAACAGCCTGTGTGCGTCACAACAACCAGCAGCCCTGGCAGTGTGTGCTGGACTCTGTGTGAAGGGCCTCTGCCCCCTCCTGCTGCTGCTGCTGCTCCTCCAACAGGCGCCAGCAGCCCTGGCAGTGTGAGTGTGACTGGCCGTGGTGATGGCGGTGGCCCACCCTCTAGCCTCAGTCCAGCACCCGCCGTCCCCTGTATCGCCGTAACTGCTGGCCTAGCCTGGCATGGGTACTGCCTGGCCCCTTAGACTCGGCTGCCTCAACCAGTGGTATGGTGACGAAAGCCTTTGTGGTTTGCAACACGCAGCCCTGGCCGTGGCAGCTTGCCAGCTGTGTGAGTGGCCGTGGTGATGGCGGTGGCGCACCCGGCTGCCTCAATCAAGCTACAGCACAGCTCTCCCCACCTTCCCGGCACCTTCTATCTTCTGGCGGTCTGTCATGGCAAACGCCTCGCTGTTGTTCTGCGGGTGCGGGGCAGCAGGCGGTGGCAGGCTGAGGGGCTGAGGGGGAGGTGCAGGGGGGCGGGGGCAAGCAGCGCCCTGGTCCTGGCCCTGGTCGTCCTGGCCCTGGTCTGCTCCCTGCTGCTGCCTGTTGTGGGGTTGGTGATGGCTGGCACACCCTGACCCTGGCCCTGACCCTGGCCCTGACCCTGACCCTGACCCTGACCCTGACCCTGACCCTGACCCTGACCCTGACCCTGACCCTGACCGTGACCCTGACCGTGACCCTGACCGTGACCCTGACCCTGACCCTGACCCTGACCCTGACCCTGACCCTGACCCTGACCCTGACCCTGACCCTGACCCTGACCCTGACCCTGACCCTGACCCTGACCCTGACCCTGACCCTGACCCTGACCCTGACCCTGACCCTGACCCTGACCCTGACCCTGACCCTGACCCTGACCTTGACCCTGACCTTTACCTTGACCCTGACCCTGACCCTGGCCTCAACCCTTACGGCACTGTCAGCCTGCCCCTTCTCCTCATTCACACCTCTCCACCCCTCCCCCCCGCCCCCTTTCTGGATCCCCCCCGGTTGCTGCAGCAAGCCCCCCGCTCCTCTTCCCAGCCTGACTCCTTCCAACGCCCCAGCGCCCTGCGGCCCCCCACTGCTGCCGCCCCAGGTCCCCCCAGCGCAGGGGGTGGGGCGCCTGAGGGTCTGGACGTAAGCAACCAGGGCAGCCGGCAGCGGGACCAGGGGCGGCCTAGCCAACCCCCCAAGCAGCAGCAGCAGCAGCAGGCGGCTGGGGGGGCAGTGCAGAAGGTGGTGCTTGAGGTTGAGGATGATGAAGAGGAGGACGATGTCTGCATACCTAGTGCAGAGATGATCAAGTGAGGGGGCTGGGTCAGCCGGGGCACGGGGGGGCTGGGTCAGCAGGGGCACGGGGGGGCTGGGTCAGCCGGGGCACGGGGGGGCTGGGTCAGCCGGGGCACGGGGGGGCTGGGTCAGCCGGGGCACGGGGGGGCTGGGTCAGCCGGGGCACGGGGGGGCTGGGTCAGCCGGGGCACGGGGGGGCTGGGTCAGACATTCTAGACAACCATCCCTTGCATAACATGTCAATCCGCCATGGTTTAAACACCTCTTGCACATGTCACCAAGCTTCCCGGTCACCAAGTCAAAGCCATTATGCAAGGGTAGTGTCACGGTGCACCAAGTCACCAAGTCTTGACTTTGCACTAGATAGGGCACTGAACCTCCCCCATGAAGTCATGGTGCTCCTGTGGCTGCTCGTAGTGCCGGCATATCTCTGCATCTTCCTCTGAACACTCAAACTTGCGTGCCCTAGCAGTCACCCATGCCGCACCTTTGGCCAAGGCAAAGACCCCAGTAGCTGACTTGGTGCGGCCAGCCACCTGAGCTGCTGCCCCTGCTTGGCCAGCCACCCCAGATGCTGACCTGGTGCAACCAGCCACCCCGGCTGCTGCCCGGCCGACCATCGTGTTGGTCTTTTTTTTTTTTTTTTGAGAGAAAGAGATTACAGGAGAAAGAAAGACTAAGAGAGAGACTAAGAGAGAGAGAATGGAGAAGAGAGGTCGACCTGGCGTAGCAAATTGTCGGCTGCGTCATCGGCACTGATGCCACGGACCACGAAGCGGTCCATCGCAACACCATTTTCGCAGCTCAAATAATTGTTTGACCACTTCGCGAATCAGAAGAAATCACATTGTTTACTCGTTCGCGACTTCGCGAGGCTAAAAAAACAATTCGCGGACGCGAATCGAAAGAGAGAGTACGGTATACTATTTACTAGTTGGGCATAGAGATGTCTATTTGCGAACCTTACTTACATCATCTAATGTAATTGGCACGGCTATTCCCCATCGCACCCCACGTCAAACCAAGACACAGAACGCATGCAGATGCACTAGCAATAGCATATTTTGCACAAAAGAAGAAGTGGCAAGCAAAGCAGCAAGCAAACTTGCAGTAAGCAAAGTCAGTTATGCTAACTGTGCACTAATCCTTTAGAGCGTCAGCAGGGATAGCTTGCTAAGCTGGGCTAGCCGAATTCTACAAGAAATCAGGCTGGGTTGGGCTGGACTGGGCTGGGCTAAAGAAATAGAAAGGATATTCCCCAGGTATCATACAGAACCGGAAGCTACAGAGACTGTATCTGTATCTCTGTATCTCCCAGCCCTGTTTTGAGCGCAAGCATGGCACAGCCAACATGGCAGATAATGCGTTTGACTGAGCCGAAGATAGATCCCTAGACGTCGCCTAGTCGCATATGTATTCGACCGAGCTGAAACACAGTTCCTAGACGTCGCCTTGATGCAGTCACGTGTGTATTGAGCTGTGCGACGGGTCAACCGCGATCGGGCGGACGTGCTCCTGACGGACTTTGTGACGGACGTGCCAAATGGTGAGTCTAGCTCAGATGTTGTTGCATACCTTGTCTGTCCTTGATTGTCAATGCGCGGTGTCGGTCAACTCTGTCATTCAGGGTCGGCTGGCTGCGTTTGCGTAGCGAATCCACACCCACCCACACTTACAAATAGTATCTCATAACACCCTCCCAATAGTATCCCATAATACCATCCCAACATTTCCATCGTCAGACATCTTACCTCACATCACCTGATGCACTCTGGAGCTCCTGCCACTGCTCCGCAGATGAACCCTACAGAAGCCAACGCTCACAAACACACGTAGTGTGACTTTGGCTGAATCTTAAGCGGCAAGGTGCGCAACTCACTCACCCACCAGCACCACCATGCACAACCTCCACCCTCACCACTGCCACCTTGCCATTATACCACTGCCACCATGTGTGATCAGTGTTCTTCAAGGTGTGTCACAGTAGAGCAGCACAAGCTGGTGGACATGGCCATCACTACACGTGCACGCAACGCTGTGTGCTGCCAGCACTCCTCCACTGCCTGCTCAACAGCCCCCTTGTCCCTGACCCTGCAGCCTTGACCCCAGTGCGCCCTACAGCCCTGCAGCTATGGACAAGCGGCGCAGGCTTGGTCTGGTCACAAAAGAAGGCGGTACAGCTGCAGTAGCCCCAGCATCAGCTGCTGCCCCTCCTCCTGCTCCCTCGCTGCTGGACCTCCCCATATCACTGCTGGATGACATCATCAGCCAAGCCATGCAGCTGGGGTCCACATCAGCTCTGGCCCGCACCTGCTCTGCCCTGTATGACCGGGTGCTGCTGCACACCCCTGCCTTACGCATCCAGCTCAACAGCCAGCACCGGGACCAGCTGCTTGCGCCCCGCATCATCACTGCCCTGCGTGCCAGGACAAGCAAGCTGGCCTTGGTCTTGGAGCAGCATCAGCAGCAGCAGCAGCAGCACACTGAAGAGTGGTTGGCAATGTTGGGCAGCTGTTCAGCAGTGCAGGCGTGCAAACTGCACATCACAAGGGCTTCTAGCCCTTGCCCTCTACAGACGCTGACCTGCACACCCCACCTTGCTCAGCGTCTGCATGACACCTTCCCCAGCCTGACCTCCCTGTCCCTCACCGGCTACTCCGTCACCCACAGTGGCCTGGCCAGCCTTCTCTCCCACCCGCAGCTGGCCCTGCAGCTGCAGCAGCTGGACATCACCGGCACCACCATCATGTGGCCCCCACAGCCTGATGAGCCTGGCGCAGTGACCCTGAACAACCTGTTCCAGGGCCTCAGGCTGAAGCAGTTGAGCCTGGATGTCAGGCAGGAGTCTCCACCGCCCAATCTGCAGCCCCTGGCACAGTACCTGACGCAGCTGCACATCAGGTTGGCCGCTCATGCCCCGTCCTCCTGCTATGTAGCAGTGGGCTCCTTGCCCCTGCTGCAGGTGCTGAGTACATCAGTTGGAGTCATGATTGAGCGCAATCTGCTACCACAGTCGCTGCAAGCGCTGCCTCAGCTGTTGCAAGCCATGCCTCACCTCCACACCCTTCATCTGCCGGGGACAGAGTTGTGGGAGCAGCAACAGCTGGATGCACTGCTGGCCGCCACTCAGCTGACCAACATCCAGCTGTACTCAATAAACGGGCTGACCAGCTCACGTGCAGATGTGCCCTGCAGCTGGCAGCGATTGGAGCTCACAGCTAGCACCTGGTCCATCCCTGCCACCACCGCTGCCTACCTGCCGCTGCACTCCCTCATCCACCCACTGCTGCTCAGCACCCTTGAGATCAACAGCCAGAACTCAACTGCCTTGGTGACAGCTGCAGTCCACAACTTGACCCAGGCCTGCAAGGTGCCGGTGAAGGTGAAGGTGCTGACATTGCATATGTCAGGCAGCAGTGGCATCAGGGAATTGCTGGCTTTGCTGCAGCCACTGTGCCAGTGCTGGTGCGATGTTTGCTCCACCTTCAAGCTGACTGGTGCCAATACAAGCGCTGAGGATGTTGAGACGCTGGCTCCATTGTGCCAGGGCTGCACCCACCTAGAGCTCTTCCAAGGCTACCTGACACCCTCCCTAGAGTTCTGGCGCCAGCTGGTGCAGCTGCTGCCCACGGTTAGCCAGGTCACCTTCTTCGATGTGGCAGGTGCTTCATCCGCAGCCATGCGCAAGTCACTGCGGGGCATGGCCAAGCAGCCTTGGGCGCGATGGCTGGACATCATGGTCATGTCCAAAGAGCAGTCGCTGAGTGCAGGCTGGCGGGCCTTCAACAACGAGTATGAACATCCCTGTCGACGCCAAAAGTTCCGGGTGTCCATTCTCCTGTAGCTCTGAAAGGTTTGGCAATTGAAGCGTTATGAGACCGACGGGCATGGGCGGGCGGCCCTTAGCGCATGCTCTCTTGTGGTGACTCAGCCTGAGCCTGAGCCGCAGCATGCCAGCAGCTTAGGTGAGCAAGGTGACGGTGTAGCAGGATGGAAGTAGTGGTGATTGGCTGGCTGGAGGGCCTGGACGGCCAGGTTGGCAGCTGACTACAGTTCCCTGGTGCCTGCCTGTTGCATAGTTTGCATGAGGCCCATGGCCACTGCTGCAGCAGGCCCAGCCACAAAACACTGTTGGCACCCAGTTGATGCCCATGATCATAGATCAATATGAAGGTGACAAAATCCTCAATAACCCACATTTAGCACCTTGCCCCTCACTAGGGGTGGTGTTTTGTTTGTGTGGAGTTATGATCCCGTGCACATGGCAGGGGCGCCTTCCACCTACACTATTGCGCGGCCCCTCTGACAGGGCTACAGCCTAGAGTTGGCATGACATGCATGCACTTAGTGTGAGCTGATGAAGAGTTTTACAGCGATTCTTGCGCAGGGCGGTGCAGCTCACCAGCGTGAGGCTAGTGGGTTGCTCGGGCTGATGTGCACCTGTGCCGGGGCGGGCGGGGGTGCTGGGAGATCGGGTCGCGTTGTGCCGGCAATGGCCTGCTTAGTGGGGCTGGGAGCAGCGAGCAGCTATCGCTCTCAGCGGGTCAGCGGCATGGTCGGGCTAAGAATGTTTTTCAGGCGCAGGACATGTGCTAGTGTTAGTGCTGATGACATGTTCGAAAATGCTGGTATAGATTGTGGCCTGTTCCCGCACTAGAACAGCATGCCACTTGTGTCATGTCACCCCATGTCAACCTTTTTGACCTTTAGCCATGCTTATACCCCATGCTTAACTGTCCAACCAGGATGTCCAACCGAGCTTCCAGATGAAGAACAGCGAAGCTTTCGAATGGAGGGGGTGCGTAGATTTAAGAACTTTTTGACTGATTCTAGCTGCTTTTAGCTGCACAGGAAACACAGGCACCAATTTTGAAAACACTTTGAAGTTGCTGTCACATATGGACTAAACCCGTGTTGAAAAAGCGCTGTTACATGCTGATTTAAAGAATAGTTTGGATGCGCCATTCGCACCGCGCTGGGTCCAGGCTGCCTACGGCCGTCGTTAAAAGTGTCTGCGACGCTCCAGCGTGTCGGGGGCCAGCCACCCGGCAAACCGCTGGGGCTGGCTGCACTCTAGTCAGGCCATAAGCAGCTCATCGAACGGATCGGCGGCCTCATCCGTGCAGAAATGAGTTTTTACCGCTTGAGCCACGGGGTGCCGCCGATGGCGGGGGTGACCGCTAGCAAACCTAGTTGGCTGGCTTCAGTTCCGCCCTTCAGATCGCGCAGTCAAACTAGTGACAACGACCACTGCGCCTCTTTGTGTGCATCGCCGTTGTCCAGCGCTGCTATGTCGGCCTCGCACATCGAATTCATTGCATCGTAACCGCTCGGCCTCTGACATAGAACTATACATACTGATGCTTTATGCAAGGTTGTTACTCCATCCAGCCAAGGCGGGGACTCTCACCACCAGGAGGCGGGTGCAAGTAGGATGGACACTAGGCATGTCACCCTGACACTCCACCCATGCACAATTGCCCTAGCCCCAGCCCGGTGACAGTGTTGGTGCGTAGGGTCTGCCACATCAAGGCCATGTCATAAGGGGTGGAAGGGTCAGCAAGTTTGCCAATGGCAGCATGCAAGGCAAGGCAAGGCATACTTGTGCAGCGCCCCACATCCACAAGGGGGCTGCTGGGCGGTGATGGGGCATGCACTCTTGCAAGGCAAGCTGCAGGCAGGCCGCACCCTGCTTGGCAAGATGGAAGGGGAGAGGTGGTGAACATGAGGGTGAGGGGTGAGGGTGTTGGGTCTCTTTTGTGCCAAGGTCAACGCACTTCAAAGCCAGCAGCCAGCTGTGGCTGGCGGTAGTGGCTGTGGCGGTGTCCTCGTCTAGACACAACCAGCAGCAGCTGCCAGGGGTGCTCTGCTGCTCAGGGGGAGAGGCAGGGCTGACCAGCGCCCTCCCAGCTGCAGGCCGCAGGCATACATATAAATGCCTCAGGGGCTGTAATATATACACCTCACGGGCTGCGGATATAGACCTGCCTCAGGGGCAGGCTAACCTTCTATCCACTTGAGCCTCAGCTGCAAGGGTAGGGGGGCCGTGAGGGCAACCAGCTGCCTGCCCCAACTCCTGCCGTAGCCAGATGCCAGGGCGTGTGCCCCAAGTGGCTTAGTGCGTGTCGATCTGCAGGTCACACAAGGGTGACGTGGTGTGTGTGGCCAGAGTGAAGGTGGAGGTGGAACTGTAGGGATGCAAGTCAGGGCAGGGTGGCAGCACAAGTGTGAGAGCTTGGGTGTGACCCTGAAAGTGAAGAGACAAAGCCAGCAGCAGGAGTGAGGCCAGGCACAGGAAGATGGGCGGCCAAGGGAGCAGGCATTTGAGGCTTGGGTGTGACCTCACATCAGCAGCTGCTGCCATTTTGTCATTGGCATCTACATCAGCATCACTTGGGGCAGCAGCAGCAGCGGGAGCGGCAGCAGCAGCAGCAGCGCCCTACCTGCTTGAGGGTGATGACTGCTCCTGGGCTGATTCGGTTCAGGCCAATGAAGATCCAGTACTTGAAGAACACGTCAATGACGACAGGCACAATGCCCACAAAGATGACCAGGTTCTCCTCCTCCGCCTCGAACCCATAGCGCCCCACCACCAGCTCGATCAGGCCAGTCCAGCCCTCCTCTGCGGCGTGACCACCAGCATCAGCACCGTGATCAGCATCAGCACCACCACCACCACCATCACCAGCAGCACCAGCAGCAGCAGCACCACCACCACCACCAGCAGCACCACCAGCAGCAGCGCCATCAGCAGCAGCAGCAGCAGCTGGGTAGCACAGCCACGGAACTGGCTGGGGGGTGGGGTGGGGCCCAGGTGGCGACGAAGGGGGTAGGGGTGGTGCCAGCAGGGGCCAGGTGAGGAGACAGTTGCGGGAGTGCTGCCCCTGGTGCTGCAGCGCTGCTTGCCGCAGCTATTGAAAAACAGCTCCCAGCAGCACTCAGGCTGGTGCTGCAGCAATGCAGGGCACATGTCAGGAGGCAAGTCAAGGTGGTCTCCTGCCCTGGCCTGGCCTGCCCTGCCCTGCCCGGAGACGAGAGAGGAGGAGGACGAGGAAGAGGAGGCGGTGGTGACAACAGCCTGTGTGCTTCACAACAACCAGCAGCCCTGGCAGTGTGTGCTGGACTCTATGTGAAGGGCCTCTGCCCCCTCCTGCTGCTGCTGCTGCTCCTCCAACAGCCTCCAGCAGCCCTGGCAGTGTGAGTGTGACTGGCCGTGGTGACGGCGGTGGCCCACCCTCTAGCCTCAGTCCAGCACCCGCCGCCCCCCGTATCCGTGTCTGCTGGCCTGGCCTGGCCTGGGTGCTGCCTGGCCCCTTAGCCCCGGCTGCCTCAACCAGTGGTTTGGTGACGAAAGCCTTTGTGGTGTGGTTTGCGAACGCCCCACCCCGCCCCGCCCCGCCCCGGTTAGGGTCAGGGCCAGGGTCAGTAGCAGGGTCCAAATGGTTTTTGAGTTAGGTTGGCATCGAGTGGTTTGGTGACGAAAGCCTTTGTGGTTTGCAACACGCAGCCCTGGCCGTGGCAGCTTGCCAGCTGTGTGAGTGGCCGTGGTTGTGGCGGTGGCACACCCAGCTTCCTCAAGCAAGCTCCAGCCGCACCCCTGCCTGCTGGCCTGGCCTGGCCTGGTGGCTGCCTGGCCTGACCTGAGTGGTAGCCCAGCAGCGTGTCCGCGATGAGGATGATCATGACTGCCTTGGCGATGTCGCTGAGGCCGTCAAACAGGCGTGACAGGGTGTTGAAGAGCGCTTGGCGGCCGCGTGTCTGCTGGCTGATCAGGGTGAACAGTGTGATGGAGGAGATGGAGTCGGACACCACAGTGATCAGGTTCTGCTCGTTAGCCTGCCGCTCCTCCTCCTGGACCTGGAGGGCAGGGCAGCGCAGGGTGGAGGGGAGGGGCAGGGTGGAGGGGAGGGCAGCGCAGGGTGAAGGGGAGGGGCAGGGTGGAGGGGAGGGCAGCGCAGGGTGGAGGGGAGGGGCAGGGTGGAGGGGAGGGCAGCGCAGGGTGGAGGGGAGGGGCAGGGTGGAGGGGAGGGCAGCGCAGGGTGGAGGGGAGGGGCAGGGTGGAGGGGAGGGCAGCGCAGGGTGGAGGGGAGGGGCAGGGTGGAGGGGAGGGCAGCGCAGGGTGGAGGGGAGGGGCAGGGTGGAGGGGAGGGCAGCGCAGGGTGGGATGATGATGTGGCTTACACCGCTTAAGCCGTCAGCCGTTAGGCTGCTAGGCCGCCCTTCCCCTCTAGGGGTTCGGGACTTTCTGTGACGCACTTCATAGCAAGGTGCACAAACAAGGGTGCTCATGGCCTCGACATGAAGTCATGCAAGTTCTCATTATTGTTCTGTAAAGTCATGGCAAACTCCGGCTGCTCCCTGATGGAACTCGTGGCAGTGCACTCATAGATGAAATACATGGCGTCATCTGCAGTGCTGCAGTTTGTGGCAGCGCAGGGTGGAGGGGAGGGGGCAGGGTGGAGGGGCAGGGTGAGGGGCCAGGAAGGAGGGCGGGGGGGGAGGAGAGGGAGGCTGCGTGAGCGCAAGGGCAAGAGGGAAAGATAGAACAGGAGCAGGGCAGGGCAGGGCAGAGGAGGGGGCAGGGGGGGAGGGGCAGGGGGGGAGGGGCAGGGGTGTGGCCCAGGGAGCAGTGAGGCGTACAGGGGTCAGGGGGCTGGGAGCAGTGGGGGTCGGAGGGCACAGGGGAAGAGGGCACAGAGGGTTAGGGGCAGGTGGGAGCAGTGGGGCGCGGAGCCTGAAAGCCCTGGAGCCCCTCTGGCAGGGTAGGCTGCAGGGGCAGGGGGGGCCAGGGGGGGCTGGCAGCAGCCAAGCAAGGGGAGGCGGGGCAGCGCCAGGCCACCTACCTCCTCTGCAAACTCCCTCAGGTGCTCCAGGATGGCCTCCTCGCCCAGGGGGGGCAGCTTGCCTATAGCCATCTCAAACCTCAGCCGGGCCTCCTCTATGTGTACCTGAGGCAAGGCAGCCGCACACCATGCCCCTGAGAGGGGGGCTGCCAATGTAACCTCAGCTGCTCCTAGCTCTGCAGCCGCACACCATGCCCATAACCCCTGCACCCACGCCTGAGGCTGCACCTCCACACCCTCTGCTGCCTCCCTGCATGGCTGTCAGAGATGGAGGGAAGCAGGCTGTTGCCGCGCTCATGCCTGGCAGCACGTGCTACCGTCACTTCAACACACTCATCTCAACCGTCACACTAGATTAAAGAATTAAAGAAGGCTATTCATGTTGATCCCTGGCCCATTGATGACCTTGAGGATGGCCCAATGGCGCCTGCTGTACTTAGTCCTCTGCACTGCTGGAGCTGCTGCTGCTGCTGCTGCTGCTGCTGCTGCTGCTGTAATTGCTGCTGCTGCAATTGCTGCTGCTGCTGTCAGCATCCACATGTCAGCGGTGCCTACCCCAGCCTACCAGTGATTACCAGAGAAGGGGGCGCACAGGGGCAGGAGCAGCTGAGGGGCCAGACAATGCCAGACAGTGGGAGTTGGGCCACAAGCAGAGTCGCCTGCATGGCCTGCTGCTGGCTTGGTCTGAGGCCAGCCCCATAGTATCCTTATGCAGCAGGGGTCAGCTGGGCCAGGTGGCTGCTGCTGCTCCTAGTGATATGAGCCACAGAGGGGGTGGCAGAATGAGCAGGCGGAGGAGGTAGGGGGCGTGAGGCTGCCGACATGGGCTATCTGCTTTCAAGCTGGAGAGGGGCAGGGGACGGCTGCCTTGGCCCCTGGCCACCTTGGCCCAGGCGGGTGACGGACGGCTGCTGCCAGCTTGGCCCAGGCAGGCTGAGCCTACAGGTCTCGGGGCCACAGCACAGCTCTCCCCACCTTCCCGGCACCTTCTATCTTCTGGCGGTCTGTCATGGCAAACGCCTCGCTGTTGTTCTGCGGGTGCGGGGCAGCAGGCGGTGGCAGGCTGAGGGGCTGAGGGGGAGGTGCAGGGGGGCGGGGGCAAGCAGCGCCCTGGTCCTGGCCCTGGTCGTCCTGGCCCTGGTCTGCTCCCTGCTGCTGCCTGTTGTGGGGTTGGTGATGGCTGGCACACCCTGACCCTGGCCCTGACCCTGGCCCTGACCCCGACCCATACTGGCACAGCCTGCCTGCTTTTGGCTGCTTCTGGCGGCTTGAATAGATGGTGATGACATACTCAGGGTGGTGCCTTGAAGGGCACGTGGATACTGCCTGCTGTGGGGCTGTCACCCACCAACCCACAACCATCAACCTGTGGCCCTGTGGGTGCTGGTGACATGTGGTGTGAGTACTCTGTCTGGTGACCTGAGTGACCTGGTGACTTGTGCCGGGTCATGCTCCTGTGGGGAACTGTTTTCCCTTCTTAACAGAGATTCATCACACTGCTTCTGTGCCCCAAGATCTGGGTGCTGCAGGACCAGCCTCCCCCTGATGATGTGGATGAGGAGTGCACATGCCCTGATCCCAGGGAGCGGGTTAGGGGCCTGGGCTAGGCTAGGCTCTGCAGGACCAGCGTCCCTGCCCTATGCACAGCGGCTGCCCCGCTGCATGGGGTCTGATGTCTCTCCCCAGCACCTCCTCAGCCTTCCCTCCTCCCTTCATCTCCTCCCCTGGCTATAGGCAGCCCCTGGTTCGTCCAGCCAACATCCTGGCAGCCCCAGCCTCCCCTTCCCGTTGTGCTTGTGGCTATTTCAGATGTCCGGAGCCTGCTTTGATGAGGCCCCTGCCCCTGCCACTCCTGCCACCCTAGCCTCAACCACACCAATTCCCTGAACCCCTGAAAGACCTGGCCCTCAGGCCTCTGCCCCCACAGCCCCTGCCACCCTGACCCTGGCCTTAACCACACCCAAGTCCAGTCCCTAACCCGGGAGGGACCTGCCGCTGAGCCCCCTGCCACGTCAGGCATCTACCCCTGAGGCCACAGCCCCTGCCGTGCCCCTTGCCCTCCATGCCCCTGCTGCTCTGCTCAGGCAGCTGCTCTGACCTGCAGTGTGTTCCCCCTTGGGCTGCCCCTGAGGCCCCAGCCCCAGCCCCTGCCGAGCCCCTGCTGCTCAGGTCATGCCCCTGCTGCTGAGGCGGCTGCTCTGACCTGCAGTGTGAAGTTTAGCACGGGGTCAGCCAGCGCCCGGGACACCAGGAAGCCAGCCAGCAGCGGGATGACCAGCAGCTGCACGCCGTACTTGATGGCGGTCTGGGACTCGTCTTTGTTCGCCAGCGCCTCACCCTGACAAGAGGCAGGCAGCAAAGGGGAGGCAGGCAGCGGCAGGCAGGTGGTCTGGTGCTGTGACAGGCAGGCAGCGTCAGGCAGGTATGTGTCCGGTAGAGCATGGAGTAGGTACAACTTCCAAACCGAAAGGAGGTTATGCAGTTAAAATGTGAGGCAAAACATGAAATGTGGGTGGTGAGGCAGAGTGTGAAGGGGGTTAGGCCAGTGCCAGGCTATGACAGGCGGCGCCAGGCGGACCTGGTCTGGCACAGGGTGCAAGGCATGGATGCAGGACCTGCAGGATGGTATGGATGCAGGCTGCAGGATGGTATGGATGTGGTATGGATGGTATGGCAGGAAGGTATTGATGCAGGACCTGCAGGATGAGCACAGCACAGCACACACAGGTAGAGGCAGGCAGAGCCAGGCAGGTGGTCTGGTGGAGCGTAAGGTACAACTTCCTAGTCATTGGGAGATTGTGCGGTTAGAATGTTAGCAAATATGAATATTGGCGGGTGGTAGGGCAGAGTGTGAGAGGGGTTGGGGGCGAAGGGGGAAGTGAAGGTGGATGCGATGCAGGGGTGCGAGGCAGGGTGTGTGGCACAGAGTTTGAAGTCGTGGTGTGAGGTGTGATGATTGATGTGAAGTTCAGCTACGGTCTATCCTGACCCCGACCCCAGGCTGCACCGAGCCCGCTGCACCCCACTGACCTGCAGGGTATCTTCCGTGCGCTCTTGGTCCAGGTCGACCGCCCCCGTCACGGCCCCCAAGTCGAGCAGCGGGGTGATCCACTTGTCGCGGGGGGTGGTCATCCCCGGCCGCTTACGCAACGTTGACTCCGCGGCATCTGCCAGCGTGCCCAAGTCCTGCGCGCGGCCAAGTCATGGGCCCCCGCCCGGAGCTCAGCGGTGAAAGTGCGCTGTGCCGAAACCACAGCTGCCACGTGTTGCCGCGTGGACTTGAGGAAGCTGAGCGGCCGGTACTGGGTTAATGGAGTAGGGTCAGGGCAGCAAGGCTGCTTGTCAAGACTGTCAGGACTGGGCACTGGGACTGGGACACGTTGACCGCACTTCCACTCTTGCTCCTGCCACCCATTCCCTGACACTACACCTCCCATTGCCTCATGCCCCGCCTGCCCGGCTGCCTGGCTGCTTGCCTGCCCGCCTATCCCAGCCTAGAGTGGGTAGCAGCGATTGTGGGAAGGGCAAAGAGCAAGGGGACAGGGCGGGGTGGGTGGAGACATGGCGCAGTGACATTGGCATTGAGCACAAAGCAGGTTGTAGGGGGAGAAGCATGGGACTGCCTCACTCAAGCTGAGCAGGTGGTGAAAAGCTGGCAGGAAGCGTAAGGAATGATGAGGGGAGTGGTATGGGGCGGCACACAGCAGGCTGTGGCAAGGGGGTCAAGGGGGACAAGGGACCGCCTGGGGGTGGCCAGGGGGCAAGAGGAGCCAGGCCCCTGCCCCCTGCCCACACCCTCAGGTCTGTCTCAGACCTGTTGTGTCAGGGGGGTTACTGACCCTGACCCTGAACCCTGGTTTCTAACACTATCCACGGATATCCAGTCCTCAGGCCAGTCTCCGACCGCATCCACCGCATCCCCAAGGCCGCATCACAGGCCCTGGCCCTGGCCCTGGCCGCATCACAGGGGGGTGCTGGCCCTGGCCCTGGCCCTGCACCCTGGTCTGTGCCTGCATCTAGTCCTCCATCAGGCCGGCGTTGCGGACAGTCACTTGCAGGTCCCTGGCTGAGGCAGGCGATGTCCCTGGTACAGCCGGCGGGGGGGCTTGATCAGACTTCGGCCCTGACACCTAGCCCTGCTCCCTGGCCCTGCTCTCTGGCCCTGCCCCCTGACCTCTGGCCCTGCTCTCTGACCCTGACCCCTGACACTGCTCTCTGCTCTCTGGCCCTGCACCCTGACCCTGACCCCTGAAACTGCTCTCTGGCCCTGCACCCTGCACCCTGATCCAGTCACCTGCTCATTCAGCGACTCCTCAGGGTCCCAGTCCTGGGGCCAGCCGCTGCCCCAGCCGTTGATGTCATCCACTGACCGGGCCCCCCCCGTAGACCCCCCGACAGCCCCACTGGCCGCCCCATTGGCAGGGGGCCCTCTGCCGGCAACCCCATTGCTGGAGCCACGACCGTTGATTGTAGGCCAGAAGCTGCCGCCCATGAGACCATTCCTGGTGTTAGGGGGGGGAGGGGGCTGGGGGGGTGGGGGTGGGGGTGCCCCACTGGGACCTTGGCTGTTGCCGGCAGTGTCCCAGGCTGAGCTGGGAGGACCTCCCCATCCTCCCCCCCACCCTCCGCCCTGAGCTGTGCTGCCTACCCATCCGTTGCTGGGGGCTCTGCCGTTGATGCTGCTGCCGTTGCCGTTGGTGCTGGACAGTGTGGGGGAGGATGGCTGCCGTGCATCCGGCCAGGGGGGGCTGGCCTGCTGCCGAGCCTGGAGGTGGTGTGTGCAGGGGTGCAGGCTGGCCAGTGCTTGTGCCAGATGGATTTGCTGCCATGTCAGCGGCAATGTCGAAACCGATGCCGGGGAAACCAGCTATGCCAAAGCTGCGCATCAACTTGCGCAGCCTGGTGACTTGGTTGGAGCTGCCTGGCTCGGGTGGAGGGTTGGTTCTATTGTCGCTGGCTGAACAAACGTGCCGCCTCTGCAAACGGGAAGGCGTGCCTGTAGTGCCTGGTGCAAGCCGAGCTCTTCGCGGCCCGGTCATTGAGCTGTCGGTGGGAGGCCAGAATGGCGTGGATGGGCTGTCGCAAGCTGCACGGCATGGGCGCGATGGCGCCATTCCTAATGTCCATGTATTGGTCAGCGATGGAAGCAGGTCTGCGAATGACGCCCACGCTCACAGCATGCGTGCTACTGGGTTGCTCGCTGTTTCGCTCGCTGGTAAAGGGTCTCAGGCCATCAAATCAAGTCAAGGGTGTCAGACAGCAAATCAAGGCTGCGATGGACGCGCCCACCCCAGCGCTTCGAGCAAAGGATGGGAAGAGGACATGGGTGAGGCCATGCCGCACCTTATCAAACTGAAACTGCATGGTGGAAGCCATAGAAACACCCAGACGTTCGCCTGGCGTGAACTCGAGGTAGCTGTGCGCCGGAATTGGGCCCAGTCTCACGGAGTTATAGACAGACTCTGGACACGTGCCAGCTGATGCGCGCCTTTGTACGCCTTCCCTGCTGCATGATCAGGCATTGGTGGCGTGACTTGTACCAGCTGCCTTCACGCATTGCCTGAAGCTCCTTTGTCACATGAGGTCTGTCCTTGCGTCTGGCCGTGTTTATCAGTTGGTCAGCTCATGCGACGCACGCGAGTCATGGGACTAATGGTCTGTCGACTCACACGTCCCAGTTTCCCTCACGAAGTATAACAACAATCACAACCCTAGGCTCTTCTTCATCTTCGCAACTTTCGTCGACACCGCTTTTGGGTGCTGATGACCATGCCTCAAGCCGTTTCTGGTGCCATTGCCTCCCGATACGGCCCCGGACCCCCCGCTGCTCGCGCCCCGGGTGTGCAATGCATTGAATTTCGTCGCAGGCGGAGGAACAGGGAAGCCGTCATTTTCTGGCTCGTTCTCCCCAACCTCCTCCAGCAACAGCTCCTTATCGCCGTGCGCACACTGCCCGGTCTGTGCAAGCGCGAGGGAGCTCGGGGCGGGCGACACCCCCCCGGGCGGCCGCACCGGCTTCCACGCGGGTGGCAGCACCGCTGACGGGGCGAACCTCGCCCGCACAAACGGCGCCGGCGCCGCAACGGCCGCAGCGACAACCGCCAACCACTCGCTGCCGCGGGTCGTCCCAGCGTTCATGAACTGACTACCTGGCTCGCACTGGCTACCACGAGTCAATGCCGGAACGAGCTGGGCCTCATGCCCAAGATGCTGGTCGCTGTTATAACTGTTGTAACTGCCTACTGCTGGTGTTGGGTGATGAGGCCCAGGACGCTGCTCGACTCCCTGCCTTCCCAGTCCCTTATCACTGTGATTCCCATGAGGCCTCATTGTTGTGTTTGTTGCTGCTGCTGCTGTTGCTGCCGCTGCTGCTGTGGCATGCAGGGCAGAGAGCGCCTCTTGCAGCTGCTGGAGTAAGAGGGAGGGGTCCCTGAGGGAGCGGGGCAGCTCATCGAACCAGTTGCCCGCCTCCTGCCAGTCCTGCAAGGCGGCCAGGAGGCACGGCAGGTCCCGCACCTCCCACACTGACAGCAGTGGGGTGGTTGAGTCGGTTGGGGGTTGAGGTGGTTGGCTGACCCCTGGCAGGGGGGGAAGGGCCCGGGGGGGAGGCGGCGGGGAAAGGGGAGAAGGAGGGAGAGGGGCCGGTGGGGGGGCCCCCTGCTGGCTGGGGCTGAGAGGCTACCGCCTTGGCTTGGTCCAGGCCGTCATCCTTGCTTGGAGGGGGCCAGCCCTGCTGCTGCTGCTGTTCAGCGTGCTGCTGCTGCTGTTGGTGGTGCTGCTGATGCCCGCCCTGCTGCTGCTGATGATGATGATGAGCCGATTCTTGAAGCACTGATGGCAGCAGCACTGGCTGCTGCTGCGGCTGCTGCTGTGCTGCTGCTGCTGCTGCCCCCCAGGCAGTGCTGGTGCTGCTGCCTCAGCCCCTTCAGTGCCAGGGGGGAGCCATGGGGGGCCCTTGCAGGTCCATGTGGGGGGAAGGTGCGGGGAAGGTGTGGGCAGAGGCCCCCAACCTGCTGCCTGCCGGCTGGCTCTGGGGGGCCGGGGTGGCGGCAGGCCAGGGGGGTGGGTACAGCACCAAGGCTCCTGCATGGGCTCCACTTGCATGCAGGCCGGTCACACCCGGCACATCACACTCCATTGGGGTCTCAGTGCATACGACTGGAAGGGTAGGGCATGCTGTGCTGTTGGTTGTTGGTTGTGGTGGTTGGTGGTGGTTGGAGATGTTGGAGAGTGGGTCAGCGGTAGGGATCGGCAGCTGCTGCGATTGAGGGGACTCAATGGGCAATGTGGTTGTGTGATCTGCCCTGTGCCAAGTGTGACGCTGACGCCCCGCCTGGATGGCGACTGTCTCCTAATCAGGCCAGGGCTCACTCCCATGCTGCTCACAGTGTGACCCCCACCCGGCCCTGAGGGTGAGGTGTCTGCCCCCACACCTGCCCCCCCACCCCCTGGCGAGGTGCTGAGGTTGCGGGGGTCCTGTTCTGCTGCCCTGACAGCTGCAGGAGCAGGTGACCCCACAGCAGCTGCATGGGCAGGACCCCGAGTCTCCCCTGGGCCTGCTGCCACGGCCCCCTGGGCAGCAGCCAGTGGGCCCCCACTTGGAGCAGCAGCAGCAGGGGGGCCAGCAGCAGCAGCAGCAGGAGCAGCAGCAGGGGGGAGGGAAGGGGGGGCCTGCCTAGGGCTGGAGGGCGGCTGGAGGGGGGGACGGCTTGGCCCCCCCTTGCCCTGGGTGGCGCCCACCCGCCGGCTGGGCAGCAGCGAGGGCCCCCCAGGCGTGCCCCCCCGGGGCTTGCTGCGCCCTGAGCCTAGCGCCACCAGGCCCCCCGCCTTGGCTGCAGTGGGGGCAGCTTCGGACAGCGTCTTAAAGGGACGGCGCCCCCCACCTCCTCCCCCAGCCCCAGCCCCTGCACCCCCTCCCCCAGCCCCGCCACCCCCTCCCCCTGCTCCACCTCCGCTGCCTCTGGCCCCACCTCCCTCCGCACTCCCCGCCACACCTGACCCCCCCGCCGCTCCCCCACCCCCCACCCCTGCCGCTGTCCCCGCCCCCGCCCCCCCCCCTGCTGCTCCCCCCTGCCCCGCCACACCTGCAGCTGGCTGCCCCTGGAGCTCTGCTGCTGCTGCTGCTGCACTGGGGCAGGGGGGGGCCGCAGTAGGGCCAGGCGTGGGGGAGGGGGAGGGGGTGGGGGAGGGGGGGAGGGTGGTGGGGGGGGTGTCTAGAGTGAGGGTCAGGTGCTGTGGGGAGGTCAGCGGGGGGCTGGTTGGTAGGGAGGGGGCCACGGGGGGGGTCAACCTTAAGGGTGCTGCTGCTGCTACTGTTGGGAGGGTGATGCGGCGGGGGGGAGGGGGCCCCGCTGCTGCTGGGCCAGGAACCAGCGCCTGGCCTGGGTATAGGGGAGGGCATGGAGGGAGCTGCATGCGTCCTGCTTGCATGCTTGCATGGCATGGAGTTGCCAGTAGAGGGACTGTCACCAGCTGCCAGGGTGGGGGCCCCACAGCTTGCCCTGCCGGCTGGCGGGCGGGAGGTGAGGGGGGCACAGGCAAGGCAGGAGACCGCTCAGCGATGAGGGTAGGCGAAGCGGAAGCTGTGAGTGGCGCTGAGTCTGGGGTGGAGCCACAGGGCGAGCAGCTGCTGGGAAGCTGCTGCTGCACAGCCTCATGGTTAGGGGTGGAACTGGGGGGAGGGGTCACCGCTGGAGGTGGGGGCTGGGGCTGGGGCTGGGGCTGGGGCTGGGGCTGGGGCTGGGGCTGGCAGCCAGACGCATGAGGCCCCCTGGCATCCCCCACTGCCTCCCCCCCCTCCTCCCCCCGCCCCCCTTCCCCCTCACTGCCCACCTCCAGGTCAGCAGCACCGTCTGTTTGAGGGATGCGCCACCGGCTGGCAGGCAGTGGCCCCCTCGCCCCCACCCCTGCCTCCCCTCCCTCCCCCACACCGCCAGCTGGTCCCTCAGCATGACTTGGTTGAGTTGGTTGAGTCGGGTAAGTCGGGTGTGGGAGAGAAAGACCCAAAGCTGACACTGCGGGTCGCGACCGCGCCGTGGCGGGTTCCTCCGACCCCCCCCTCCCCCCTCCCCTGACCTCTGCCCCCTGCGAGAGCTGGGAGAGGGAGGGAGGGGGGGCTGGGGCAGGGGCGGCAGGGGGGGGCTCAGGGCTGGGGGAGGGGTGGCGGCTACCAGGGGGGTGGGCCAGGGCCTTAGTGCGGCCTACCCTCACGCGGACAACAGGCTTCATCACCTCCTCCCCCCGGCCACCTGCCCCTGCCCCCCCTCCTACCCCCTGCTCCCCCCTCCGCCCCTCACCACCACTAGGGCGAGCAGCAGCAGCAGCAGCAGCAGCAGGTGGGTTGGCAGGGGCGCTCCTAGCCAGCACCCTCCCCCCCTGTGGCCTGGCAGCAGCTGCGGGAGCCACCACCCCCCACCCACCCGCCCCCCCGCTCAGGCCCCCTGCCCCGCGCCTGACCCCCAACCTCACCGGGGGGACCTGCAGGCCCAGCCCATCACAGCCGCCGCCCCCAGGAGCAGCAGGCTGGGACACTGCCACACTCTCCCCCACGGCCCCCCCCCCAGCCCCCCTGGGGTCAACTCCTTGCTGCCTGCTGCTGCTGCTGCTGCTCCTGCTGCTCCCTCCTCTCCCTCCCCCTGGCTGCCGTCCACCGCCGGGGTGGAGGCTGGGCCGGCAGCTGGCCGGCAGCTGAGGGGTGAGGAGGGTGGGGGGGGGCCGGCTGCCGCAGGCACTGGCCACAGACACCTCACACTCGTCAGCGCTGCAGCCAGGGCTGTGGCCACCGTCAGCCAGGCTGCTGGGGGGGCCTGCGGGCAGGCAGGCAGGTAGAGGGGGAGGTGGGCAGGTGGGGAGGTTGGATTGTTGGGGGGGGCGGAGTCAGTGGGATCACACACAACGTCACACCTTACCATCTACCATCCCAGATCAGATCAGATCAGATCAGGATCAGATCAGGATCGGATCAGATCAGATCAGATCGTACCATAAAGAAAGGACAGCAGGTCATGACAAGAGCAGCTCATTGCATACTAGGCAAGCTGCCAACCCACCTGAACAAGCCTGATGGCCCCTCAGCCAGTGAGCCTCAGCCTCCTCCTGCTGCTCCCCCTCCCCCTGCTGCCGCTGAGCCCCCCGCCTCAGCCTCACACTCAGCACCCGCCCCTGCACCCCCACCCCCTGGGCCCCCCTGCTGCCGGCCCCCCCTTCCCGCCCCCCCTCCGCCCCCTGCCCCCTACCTCCCCCTACCACCTCAGACACACCACTGCCGGCAGGCCTGGGGCGGCTGCCTCCCCCCTGACCCCACATGCCTGACTCAGCTCCCGAGTCAGCTCTGACAGCTGAGGTGGACTCAGTCCCCTCCTGCCCCCCGCTGACCAGCCCGCCGTCATGGCTGCCCTGACGCCCAGGGTAATGCCTGGCCACTGGTTTATTATTAGAGTGGCTGCACCCCATGCCAGTTCCACCCCCCTTGCTCCTCCTGGCACCCTGGCCCTGGCCCTGGCCCTGGCCCTGGCCCTGGCCCTGGCCCTGGCCCTGGCCCTGGCCCTGGCCCTGGCCCTGGCCCTGGCCCTGGTGCAAGCACTGGGTTTCAGCCCTGCTGCTGACCCTGCTCCGGCCCTTATGCCCCGGGACTTGTGGACTGCTGCAGGATGGCGACTGGCTCTTGGTTGAGGACGGGGCTGGGGCTGGGGCTGGGGCTGGGACGGCTTGGTCCGGGTTGGCAGAGGGCCCACCACCTCTAGATCGCAGTTTGCCCAGCCGCACTGTCACCTTTTTGCTCACGGTGGTGGTCACAACAGGGGAAGATAGCTGGCTGTTAGCGGGGCTGGCGCGACGCGTTCCGTCATTCTTGCGCGAATCACTCTCGTCACTCCACGCGGCGAGGCGGCGTCTCCGACGCCTCGCAACCGTCCCGTCCCCGCTTTCCTGCGACTGGCCACCGGCTGCAATCCGGGCCGGCCCCCGAATCTCGCCTCGAGTCACTCTCGTTATCACACCCAGCGCCAACGTCACTCTGCGCTCCTGGTGCGCGGTAGCCAGCGCTGTCTTCGCTGCCGGCCGCGGCAACCGCGCGACCACCCGCGCTGTCCCTGCTGAATCCGCCAGCCCCGGACGCTGCGACCGACATGCTCGCTTCGCCGAAGTCGGCCTCACCCACGTGACTCCCTCGCTGCGCCGGGCGAGTGTCGCGCCGGGTCCGATTCCTTACCGCGCTGCCGGCTAAGGCCCAGCCGTGCGCGGTTCCCGGCGCGCTGGAAAGATCCGGGGTTGCTGAGCAAGGTGGAGTGAGAGTGAGAACCGTGAAAGCCAAAGGGTCAGTGGGTGCAGCTTGAGGATGGGGCTATGATGGGTTGCCGACTAAGACCTTTCCCTCTTCCCCCAACCCCCACCCCATCCCGATGCCTCAGGTCTTGGGGGAGCAGGCCTGGGCTGGGGACAAGGCTGGGGGACTGTGCCCGTGTGCGTCTGCTGCCCCCCACCTCCTCCCTTGTGCCTAGGCCAGGGCCAACAGGGAGCGAGCCATGGGCCCCCTGCCCCGCCCCAGCAGGGGGTAGAGGGGGGGGGGGCCGTGGGCCACAGCCAGCTGCTGCTCTAAGGGGGGGGGCAAGGCCCCATGGCAAGACAACCCTTTGCCCACCAGGCCCCCCCCCAAGTGAGCAGCAGCAGGCAGGGGGTCAGCAGCATGGGCTGCCACTGACGTAGTGGTAAGGAGGGGGGTGGGGGAGGTGTCGTTCTCTACAGTGAAGGTAGTTGGGGCGGTTGGGGCGGTTGCAGTTGAGATGTTGCGTCTCAACCGCTTGAAGGGGCGGGCGCCGCTGGTGACAGGGGAGGTGGCGCCCTGCTGCTCTGCTGCCCCTTCCCTCAGGGGGCAGGCGGGTTGGTGTGTGGGGGGGAGGGGGGGGGGCCCTGGCCTCAGTCCGCGCCTCTTGCGGTGGCAGCCTGCAGGTCATGGCGGGACACAGGGCCGGGGTGGGGGAGGGGGGGGCTGGGGGGGGCAGGGGGCAGGGGGGGCGGGGGCAGGGGGGCAGGGGGCAGCGGCGCAGGCCCCGGCGCAGCGGGGAAGGGGGACCAGGTGCACAGCACACGGTCTAGTGTGATGGTCTAGTGTGACAGCGTGACACAAGCAAACAGGAGAGTAGGAGGGATCAGATATGACCCAGCCACTGCCCCTGCCAGCCGCCCCCGCTGCCCCCTCCCCCCCCTGCTGCCCTCCCCCCCTGACCTCCCCCCCCTCCCCGCCTTACCTGCGTTTGGCAGCAGCAGACCGCAGCACCCTGCCCTGCTGCCCTGCCGCCTCCCCCCCCAGGCGCCCAGCCTTAGCCCCCCTCTGCCCACTGTGGAGCTGAGGCAGGCGAGGTGACTCCCCCTGCTGCTCCTCCATCAGGGGGGAGAGGAGGGGGGTGGGGCTGCAGGGTTCAGCAGCTGCTGCCGGGGGGGTGGGGGGGGGGCTGGGCCCCCTGGGGTGGCAGGGCAGGCCACCATAGCTCAGCCTCTGACTCG
>JASKMD010000444.1:0-21236 GCA_030144725.1 Haematococcus lacustris
AGGGGAGGAAGGGGTAGGGTAGGAAGGGGGAGGGGAGGAGTTGGGAAGGGAGGAAGAGGGAGGGGAGGAAGGGGTGGGGGAGGAGTGAGCTGAGTGGGATGGATGAAGGGAGTGTGAGGCTAGATGGGTCAGCCAGGGGCCAGGGGCAGCAGGCTGATGCACTTCCAGGCCTGTACCCTCCCCCCCCCCGCCCCCCCCCCACCTCGGCCTGAGGGTCCTGGCGCAGCCCATTGCAGTTGTCCCAGCCCCTCCAGCGCTTCTCCCAGGGGTCCAGCACCTGCTCCCAGCAGGCGGGGCGCAGGAGGGGGCAAGCGGCAGCGGCGGCGGTCAGGCTGCACCTTGTGTGTACAGCAAGCGGCTCAGTGGGGGGCACTGCGTCTCTTGGCTGTGTCCCTGTCGGCTGCCTGCCTGCTGCCCGCCACTGGACAGCTCTCCTCCTGTGCCTTGACGCCTTGGGCCCAGCTGTGCCGCACCACTGTCACACCCTGTCACACCCTGTCACACCCTGCCACTAACCTAGCCTGACTAGTGCTGTGTGGAGCAGGATGCTTGAGCTGATGCGGGTGGCGCTGCGTCTGCAGCAGCACCACCACGTCTTGCACATATGCCATGTACAGGTGATGGTGGTGATGGTGGTGCTGCTGCTGCTGCTGGCGCTGGCGATGGCGGTGGCGATGCTAACGGGTTCCTTCCACTGACCTCCCCCCCACCTCCCCCCCACCTCTCCCCCACTATGATGGTGATGGCGCTGCGTCTCTGAGTGTATGGAGCATGCCATGTACAGGTGATGGTGAAGATGCTTAAGGTGATGATGATGATGGTGATGGGCCCCCCCCCCCCCAATCCCCCCCCCCCCCCCCCCCCACCCCCCCCACCCACCCCACCTGGTCTGGCAGTACGCTCATGTCCTTCATCACCTCCACCGCCTGCAGGTTGCTGAGGATGAGCTGCTCCTCGCTGGAGCTCTGCGCCACCCCAGCCCCTAGCAGGGCCCGGGCAGCCAGGCCTGGCCCAGGGGCGTGCCCAGCCAGGCGCGAGGAGGACCTGCTGCCCGTCAGGGGCAGGGCCCAGGCAGGCAGGCCACCCAGGCCACCCCCACCCGCCCCTCCTGCAGCTGCTGCTGCTGCTGCTGCTGCACCCCCAGCCCCCCCTGGGGGAGTGCTGGCAGGGGGCCACGTCCCTAGCCCACTCCCTGCCCCCCCTCCCTTGTCATACCCAGCCAGCAAGGCCGCCGTCGCAGCAGCAGCAGCCGCTCGCTCGCTGCGGGACGCCCGGCCCCCCTGGGTGGCCCCCCCACCCGCCCATGCTGCAGCCCCCCCGGTCAACCCAGGCCAGGGCAGCCCCCCCGGCATCAGCCCGCCGCCCCCCAGCCCTGCTGCCCCGGGCCCCACAGCCATGGCTGCTGCCTGCTGCGCCTTCAAGCTGCTGACAAGGGAGGCGTAGTGGGAGGCTAGGGCGGTCTGCTTGGCGCGCAGCAGCCCCCGGCGCAGTGCCACCGCGCGCTGCATGGCGTGCCTGTTTGCCTGGAATTCGCTGCGGGTGCGGCGCCATAGGGGGCAGTCACACGGCTGGCGGTACAGAGCCGGAAAGCAGCTCTGGCTTGACCAGGAGACAGTCACCAGCCCCCCCCCACCACCCCTCCCCCCCAGCCCCCACACCTCTCCTCCCCCTTTCTCCCCACCCTTTCCTACACCATGCCCCTGCACACTGGCAACACCCTCCTCCTCCTCCTCCCCCTCCTCCTCCATGTCCTGCTGCCCCTCCCTGCCCACCCCCTGCCCTCCCTTCCTTCTCCACCCTGCCTCCTCCTCCCTCCCCTGCTCCCCCATCCCCTCCTCCCCCTGACCTCCCTTGCTTGCCCCCCCAGCCCCCTCCTCGCCCTCACTGTCACTGTCAGCCAGCCTGCCCAGCGCAGCACGCCTCACCCTGCCCTGGCCCCTCCAAGGACACCAAGCATCGGCCTCCACCCTCGCCCCTGCCCTGCCCCTGACGAAAGGGGGGGGGGGCCCTGGCCTGGCCCCAGGGGGGGGGTAGGACGCGCTGGGCATCAGCTGCTGCAGCACCTGCTGCTGGGCAGTCTGGGCGGTGTGGCGGGAGGCGAGCAGCACACACGGCTCAAGCAGGCGGCTGGTCAGGGGCAGCAGCAGGGACAGCTCGCGGCCCCCCCTGCGCCCCCCAGACCCCGCTGCCGTCACGTCCACGTCAGACTGACCCAAGCCCCCCTGCTGACCCTGACCCCCCGCCGCCCGACCGCGAATCCCTCCCCTGCCACCACACTCAGCACTGACAGGCTGAGAGGGGTGGGGTGGGGGGGTGGGAGGGGGACGCTCCGGGTGCCCAGGCAGGGGGGAGCGGGCGGCAGGGCCCCGGCCACGGCCCCGGCCTCTGCTGGGTGCCCTGCCATTGGGGGTGCGCCCCGCCCTGACGCCCCGCCCCCCCCGGCCTCCTCTGGGACTCAGCATCCCCCCCCTCCCCCCCAACAGCTCAGGTTCGACTGGCTGGTGGGTGGAATGGCGGCTGCTGCCCCTGCTGCTGCTGCTGCCCCTGCTGCTGCTGCTGCTGCTACTGGTGGTGGTGATGGTGGTGGTGGTGGGAGGAGGAGGGGGGGCCGCGCTGCTGGCTTGGCTGGTGGCTGGGCGAGCAGCTGAGCCAGCGATGAGGGGGCCAAGGGGGGGAACTGAGGGGGGGGCAGAGGGGGGGGCAGTGGTGCTGCTGGATGGCTGGTGGCTGCTGCCCAAGCCGCTAAAGCTGGAGGGGGGGGAGGGGGGGTGGGCGAGGGGGCGGGCGGGAGAAACATTCTGAGAGGAGGAGATGGAGGAGGAGGGGGAGGCAGACTGATGTGGCCCCCCTTGCCCCACCTGCCCCTGCTGGCCCCCCTCCCCCTCCCGCCTTTGTTGTTGCCCCTGCCCGCTCACAGCTCGCTCCACCCCCAGCCCCCCTGCCTGCACACCCCGCTGACCCTGACCCAGGCCCCTGGCGTCCCCCTGCACAGCGGCAGGCGGCAGCTGCCGCGAAGCTGCAGGCACAGGCTCCACCTCGTCCAGCTCCTCACTGCAGCAGAGCTGCAGCTCCTGGTCTGGCCCAGGAGGGGGGAGGGACGCCACAGGGCTGCTGGGGGGGGTGGGGAGCCTAGCCAGCTCGGCTGCCGCCTCAAGACCCTGACTGGGTGCTGCGGCTTCCAGGGCGCTGTCAACAGCCTGCAGCCACACAGTTAGCCCCCAGGCACAACAGCAGCAGAAGCCTCTGAATGTGGGTCGCAGCAGGCAAATGTGACCTGGGTCCCCTCCCCCTCCGCCCTTCCTCCTCTCCCTCTTCCCCCTCCCCCTCCACCCCTCCCCCTCCCCCTCCGCCCCTCTCCCTCAGCCTCTCTCACTTTGCCCCTCCCCCTCTTGTCCCTCTCTCCCCTCCCCATCTTTCCCCTCCCCCATTCCCCCTCCACCCCCCCCTTGTCCCTCACCTGGGCGGCAGAGTGCGGTGCAGTGAGCTGCTCCAGCTGCTGCTCCAGCGCCCCCATCAGGCCTTCCACCTCCCTCAGCCGCTGCTGCAGCAGCTCCTTGCCCAGCTCAGGGCCCAGAGACTGCAGGGACCACCCCAGCTCCTGCTCCAGCTGCAACTGCACACCCTCCGGACCCCCACCCAGCCGCAGCCGACCCTCCCCTAAGCCCCCAGCCTGCTCCAGCTGCCCCCCACCCGACATGACCCCTGCAGCGGGCCCAGGGTCAGGGGAGGAGCAGGGTACTGGGTACACTCCAGCTGTTCCCACCCCTTCACCCGCCGCCTCCCCCCGCCCTCCCGACCCTGACCCCGCCTGCTGCTCTGAGTCCTGCCTGTGTGGCGCATTGGGGGCACTGGGGGGGGCTGGCTGGGCGCCACCCAGCAAGGCCACCAGCCGCTCCACCCCATCAGGCTCTGGCCTTTGGGCTGATGCCTGGGCCTGGGAGGCTATGGCTGCCACCCCTGCTGCCACCCCTGCTGCTGCCCCTACCCCTGCCCCTGCCCCTGCCCCTGATGCTCCTGGAGAAATCAGGCTCAGGGCGCTGGCAGCCACAGCAGCAGGTGGAGGGGGGCTGATGGGGCTCAGCCAAGGAGCTAGGGGCAGCCACTCCCCGCCCCCTGAGGGAGAGGCAGGGGCTGCTGCTGCTGCTCCTCCTGCTCCTGCTGCTGGGGGGTGTGTGTTCAGGTCCCCCTGCCAGGAGGGAGGTGGGAGGGGGGGCGCTGTTGGTGGGCCAAGGGCTGGGGGAGGAGGAGCTTGGCGGGGCGGCAGCCGGCGTCTGAGGGCCAAGCTGGCGACCTGCTTGCCCATGGCTGCCACTGCTGCTGCTGCTGCTGCTGCTGCTGCTGCTTCCACTCGCGATGTCTGACCCAGGGGCAGTTCCATGAGGCTGAGCTGGTCGGGAGGTCAAGGCCCCACCAACTGCCCCTGCTGCTGCCGCCACCCTGTCCGCAGCCGCAGCCGCATCAGCTGCCCCTGCTTCAGAGCTGACCCGCGCCCCACTGCTGCTGGGCGGCCCCCCTGCGGACTGCACCCCAGGGAGGGTCACAGCCGCAGCGCAGGCCTGAGGGATGTGGAGGACAGGGGCTGGGGCCAAGCCAAGCAGCAGGCTAGGCCTGGGGAGGCTGTTGAGCCCCCAAGGAGCGAGGACCTGCCCCTGCCCCTGCCCCTGCCCCTGCCCTTGCCCCTGCCTGCTGCTCGATGTGGCACAGGCGGGCAGGAAGGGGCTCCCCAGGGGCCCCCCGCTGACCCCTGGCCCAGTGTTCCCCTGGTCTGCTGCCCCAGGGCTACCCCGCCCCCCCCCCTGGGGCTGACCCACAGGGGGCTGCAGGGGCAGCATCAGGCAGGCGGCTCCTGAGGGGGGCAGGCGCCCAGCGGCAGGTGGGGTCGAGTCAGGTTCAGGGGGAGGTGCAGCTACCGACAGCAAGGGGGGGTCGGGGCTGCCAGGGGGAGGGCTGGCCCCCGGCACCCCTGCTGGGCCCCCCTCAGCTGGCCCCCCCTCCACCCCCTGCTGACCCCCAGGCCAGTCAGTGATGCGGTGAGTGCAGGAGCTGCAGCGGCGGGAAATGCCAAGACCAAAGCCAAAGCGACGGGTGCGCTGCTGCCCCTGCTGCCCCTGCTGCTGCCCCTGCTGCTGCCCCTGCCCCTGCTGCTGCCCCTGCTCCTGCTGCTGCCCCTGCTGCCCCTGGCCTTGCTGCTCCACAACTTGTTGATCCAGGGGTGCAGTGCTGACTGTGGGCCCCCTGAGGGCTGCCCCAGCTGCTGATCCTGTGACGGGTGTGGGGGAGAGGGGGAGGGGGAGGGGGAGGGGGAGGGGGAGGGGGTCAGCGCCCCCATCATCCCGCCCTGCCTGCACCCCAGCCACTAGGCTAATGGCTCCAGGAGCCTTCACAGGGTCTGCTGCTGCTCTGCAGCCAGCCTGACCCTCCCCCTGACCCCGCCCCTGCTGTAACTTTGATCCTGCCGCCGGGGCTGCTCCCTCCTCCCCCTCTCCTTGTGACTGCGGCTCGTCAGGGGTGCGGCCCCACCCTAGTGGCTGGAAACCAACCTTGTGTGCACTGCCTGACAGCAGGGTGGAGCCAGTCCCAGGGGCAGGGGCAGGGGCAGGGGCAGGGGCAGGGGCAGGGGCAGGGGCAGCAGCAGGGCTGGGAGCAGGGTGAGGGGCAGTGCCACCCGGGTGGGCTGGAGGCCGCAGCTGGATGCTGTCTAAAGCTGGCTGCAGCACCAGGGGGGAGGGGGCCAGCAGGGCGTCTGTCCCAGGGCCTTGGGCGTGACTGCTGCTCCCGCTCGGCAAGCTGGCTGTGCTGCTCACCCGCCCCAGCTCCGGCTGCACCCCGGCTACCTGTCCCGGTACCCGGGCACCCCCCGTGTGCTGCTGCTGCTGCTTCCCCCCCCCACCCGCCGCCTCCTCAGAGTGCCCCACCCCACCCCACCGCGGGCGCAGTGCTGGCCTGCCGCCCGGCTTGCCTGCTTGGCTGCTGGGCATGTCGTGAGCAGTGGGGGGGCTGGCAGGGGGGCTGGCAGCAGGGGCAGGGGCGGGGGAGGGGGCTGGCACCACGGGCAGGATCCCAGCGATCTTGACGCCTGCTGGCCCTCTCATGGCACTAGGGGCCTGGGTTGCATGGGGGCTGGTGAGGTTGGTGATGGTGCTGCTCACAGTCTCAAGCTGGGGAGGGGTCCCCAGCCCCAGGGTGGGCGACCTAGTGGTGCTCCACCCTAGATTGCTGCCCAGGCCAAAGGCCAGAGGCGAGGCAGGGGCAGGGGCGGAGGCAGAGGCAGGGGAGGGTCCAGGGAGGGGGGCAGCAGTGGTGTCCAGTGGGAGGGCTGACAGGGGCCGGGCTGCCTGCCTCCCCTGTGGGCTGCCTGCCTTCCCTGCATCCCTTGGCGGCTGAGGGGCAGAGTGGGAGGGGGAGGGGTCCACTAGCTCCTGGGCAGTATGACGCCCGGGGCGCACCGCCTCCACCTGCCCTTGAAGCCCTTCAGACTCTGCAGCCCACCCACCCTGCCCCTGCCCTAGCCCCTGCTGCCTTGACGCCGCTCCTGGCTGCTCGCCCTGAGCTAGCCTGCCCCGTGCAGTCATGTCAGGCTGGGCTGAGCTGCAGGCAGCTGCCTCCCTGCCAGCCCAGCCCCTCTCAGCCCCCTCTGGCGCCTCAGCTGGCCCCAACCCGACCACAGCCACCCGGGGCCGAGTCTTCAAGGGTGCGGGCCCTCCCACTAGACTGCTCACGTCCACACTGGCTGCCTCCCCCACCTCCCATGCCCCTACCTCCCCCCCTGCCCAGCTGCCCGGCCTCCCCTGCTCACTGCTTGGCCCAGGTGGCGCGGCTGCCAGCGGCGCACTGTCCTGGCTGTTGAGCCTGGCAGGCAGGCTGTGGCCATGGCCCCTGCTGCTGCTGCCGCCACCCCCGCCCTGGGGTTCTGCAAAAGGCCCTGGAGCAGCCGGGGTCAAGGCAGGGCCCAAGCTGCCGGGGCCTGCCAGCTGGGGGCGCATGCTGGTGTGAGGGGGGGGGCCAGAGCGGGCTGAGGTGGGGACCTCAGGGCTGGAGGCTGGCAGGGGGTGAGCAGCTTGAGGGTGGTAGGAGCCCCCACCAGCTGCCCCACTGAGCTCACGGCCTCCAGGGCCCCCCTCCTCAGCCTGGGGGTACGCCCCCTCCTGGCGCCGGCTGCTGGTGGCCAGCTGAGGAGGCTGGGGGAGGGGGAGGGGAGGGGGGGGGGGCATCTGCATGCGCTGGGCCTGCATGCTAGCCCCTGAGGGGAGGGGGTGCGGGGGCTTGCCTGCCAGCGGGCTGGGATCTGAGGCAGGTGTGGGTAAGCTGGTGGGTTTGGGGTCCCACAAGCTGGCCTTGACGGCGCTGAGGGAGGGGGGAGGCAGGGGCAGGTCGAGGCCCAGACCGTCCCCCAGGTCGCCCAGGGCCCCCAGGCCCCCCAGGCCCCGGGGTGACAGCAGCTCACTGTGCAGACCAGGCCGGTAGGGCCCTAGGCTGCGGCTGTGGCTGTGGCTGTGGCGGGCGCCGGGGGACAGCAGGCCGGTGCCGCGCTCGCCCCGCCCCTCTTCCCGCCCCTCTCCTCGCTCCAGCTCGCGCTCGAGGCGGTCACGGTAGCGGCGGCTGTTGGGGTCCCTGGTGCCTATGGGGGGGCTGGGATCACGGTGCAGGTCTTTGTAAGCGGGGGAGGCTGGGCGGCCCAGGCCAAGGCTGCGCCGCTCATGGTATGCAGACCAGGCGCTGCCACGGGGTAAGTCTAGGTTGCGAAGGTCTCGGCTGTCTCGGCTGGGAAGGGAACTGTCAAAGCGGCTGAGCCCAGAACCTGGTCCGCGTGAGAAGCCATCCTCACGTCGAAAAGGAGGCAAAGGGGCAGGCACACTCCGTTCCTGCATGCAAAGTCGTATGTTGGGATGTGGGCCATTGCCAAAAGGTAACTCATGCAACGTTGGCTTACGAGGAAACGGCCCCTGTCGCGCTCTGGTGAGTAAGGCCGGCAGTCTGGGGAGTAATGGCGACCACGGTCCGGTGAAAAAAGAGGCGGTGCGAAGGGCGGGCCTGGGCCGAGGGCTGACCGTCCTAAGGATAGACTGTGGTCGTAAGCTGCAGTGCGGTAAGGAATTCTGGCCTCGTCTGGTGCCCTCGTCTGGTCCGTCTGCGATGGAGGTCCATGGAAGCCTGAACGGCGCTCCATCAACAGCCTTGATGGCCCACAGATCGAGGTTTGCACACTTTAATCCCTACAGCCCTCATGCAACACCAAAATAAAACATGAGTTTCAATCAAACACAGGCAGCGAGATCGCTGTTGTAAAGGCTACTGACAGTGTGCCTAATGCCCGCTTCAGCTCAGCCTTCTGGTGTGTGTGCCTCCAGGTCTACTACTAGCAAGAGCTCTACCCTACTCTATATACTCTACATAGCTCTTGCTCACACAACCCCTTGGTGAGTTGGATGTTAACGGTGAGGTTGACTTGCTGTAGTTGGCTGTCCCCGTCATTTGTGCAACAGGACCTTGTTGCACACGCAAGCCAGCCCACTTTCCCATCCCCCTCATTTGAGGGGGTAACTTTCATTGATCGCACATGCACCAGATGCACAGAGGGGGTAGTGGATGACGCCATGCATTTCATCTTTGAGTGCACTGCCACGAGTTCCATCAGGGAGCAGCCGGAGTTTGCCATGACTTTACAGAACAATAATGAGAATTTGCATGACTTCATGTTGAGCCCATGTGCACCTTTGTTTGTGCACCTTGCTTTGAAGTGCGTTACAGAAAGTCCCGAACCCCTAGAGGGGGAGGGCGGCCTAGCAGCCTAACGGCTGACGGCTTAAGCGGTGTAAGCCACATCATCATCACCATCCCCCTCATGCGCCTAGCCCGTGCTTACCTCCTACCCCCAAATCAGGCTATACCTGGTCCTGGCCACCTCTAGTATAGCAACTTAGGCTGATGTGACATTGTGAGGTTCCTGTAGGAGTTTGGGAGTTATTCAATATGGGACTTATTCAATAAGTTATTGCATCGCACTTCAAGTGCAGGTTGACCTGGTTGACCCATGCTGGTCCTTTGAAGCATTACCACAGAAATGTCACAGCGGAGATGCACAAACAGGGGTGCACATCAGCTCAACACGAAGGCATGCAAACCCTTTACTTGATATTCTGTATAGTCCTCACAAATTCCAGCTGCTCTTTCATAGAGCTCGTGGCAGTGCACTCAAGTGCTCCTCTCCCAGGGCACCTATCAGCATACTGCACTGTGCTGCAGCTCATGCGGCTGTGGGGCTGACTGGAGAGGGCTCCTGCACCCTGCTGGCCCCCCGCACATCGTTCACCACCACATTGCGGACATTGAAAGTGGCACACAGCTTGGCATACGCTGCCCTGCAAGAGCACAGCAATGACAAGCAACTGAAAAGCGTTGCAGTGTCAACAGGGACATGGTAAATCATGTTCTATGGTCTAACGCTGATCGACCTTGCACCCCAGCAGTGTGCCACTCTGTCAGGTTTGAAAATAGCACGCTGGAACCATGCGCTCAATGTGTGTGCCCACATGTCATGTCATGTCTCAGCCCTTCACCCCAATCCATTACATCTGACACATCAATGCAGCTGTGACAATGGAATTGGAGCTGGCATAGGACAGCCATCGCTGCTGTGTGCAAGACTATGGGGAACTCTGTAGGGCATTGCAAGGCTGACACCTCACCTGTCCTTGCCATACAGGTACTTAAGCAAGGACTTCCTCTGTGAGAGCAGGGCTACAAGTCCACGTTTGGCAGCATTGTCCTTCCTGTTTGCCTTGAGGTGGTTGGTAATGTGCGTGATGCGTGCAGACAAGCGTGCGACCTGGAACTCTGGGCTGCCAACATCAGTTTCGTGCCGCTTGTACTGTTCTGCCTGAGAAAGGTCGATGGTTTCCCTGTTCTTGAACGATGCGCTGCAGCAATGTACCAAACAGCACGCGTCAGCAACAGGTCCAGGTGAAACTGCGCAGGGCTGTTGTTTGGCTTGAACAGACTCGTCCCCTGGCACCTTATCACAAGAGCGCGGGTTGGACGTGCCGTGATGCGCGGCGCCGTGGTGCAGGCGGAAAACGCCCTGACCCTGCTGCACATGCTAGCTGCCATCTTTTGCTGATGAAGCGTTAGGAAGGCAGGACGGGCTACGAGACGTTCAAGCGGATGAGCCGCAACCTGCAAAAAAAGTATGTGTGGTGCGCCGCACTTTTAGCTTCTTTAACCTCTCGCACTGGCTGTCCCATTGGCACGATGGCGTTCACGATGCGGGGTCAAGCTGCATCGCTCGTAGATAACAGGCGCATGGTGCGAGCACAGTCGGATTGCTGCGGCTCCAGGAGCAGTGCCAAACCAGAACAAGACCAGATGCAGCTGAATGCACCCAGTGGCAATCGGCAAAGCCACAAGTCCAGACTTGTCCCGCGACTTGCAGGCACGTCTGCCTGCGTTCTCCGCCCCAGCCTGCACCCGCGTTCCCACGGCAGCTCGGCGTCTACCCGTACACTGCCAAGGTGGGGATGGTTTGGCAGGAGGGGCTGCCCAGGGATGCAGCATGTTGAGCTTACGCTCTTTGGCACGGCTATGCAATGCAGCCACGCCCGTGGCGCCGGCCCCAACGCCGAAGGGCGTCAGCCTGTGTCAGCCCAAGGACCTGCTAAACAGGACGTACTACCCAACTTCAGCTGACTCTGCAAATGTAAAGAAGAAGTGGTACATCATTAACGCTGAGGGGAAAACACTGGGACGCCTGGCTAGCCTGGCTGCCTACTACATCAGGTGTGTGCAGCACCAGGGTGTGTGCGCTGTTCTGTATCAATAAAGAACCCACCTTGCCTGTCTGAGTTAGGGGCAAGCACATGCCTACCTACACTCCTTCAATGGACATGGGAGGCTACGTAATCGTCATCAATGCGGACAAGGTGACGGTGACTGGCAAGAAGTTTACAGACAAGACCTATTTTCGCCACACCAATGGAAGGCCTGGCTCCTACCGCATTGAGCACTTCAACGAGCTGCAAAAGGTCAGTCCAGCAACGTCAACCGTAGCATGTGAAAGCACCAGCGTCCCGTGTTACAAGCTGTCTATGGCTAAGGGTTCAGCCCAGCCGCAAGTCTGCTCTGCATGCCATGGCCTAGACAGGCAGGAATGCGACGGCTGATGCTGGCACTGCATGCTGTGCATGCAGCGCCTGCCTGAGCGCATCATTGAGCTGGCAGTCAAGGGTATGCTGCCCAAGGGGCGGCTGGGCAAGCACATCCGCCTGCACCTGAAGGCGTTCAAGGGTCCCACACACCCCCACCAGGCGCAGCAGCCCACTGACATCACAGCCCAGATTAACATCAAGCCCAAGAAGTCTCCTGGGGCAGTGCTGCTGGCCTCTTTGAGGGCAGCCAAGGAGGCGCAGCCAGCAGCCTGAGCAGGCTGAGCAGTACTGGCAGCCAAGGGGGCCTGGGGGTGGGCTGGCTTGAGCTCCTTGTACACAGCAGAAGGCTAGATGGCAAGCTGTGGCCAAAGTGGCTGAAGCTTGTGGCTAGCTGGAGCTAAGCCTGGTAGCACTAAAGAGTGGTGGCACTTTACTGCAAGACTCGGTCTCCTGGCTGGCTTCTGCCCATTTTTGCTGGCTGCTGCCACTTTGCTCTTTAGTTCAGGCAACAGCTGCAGCGGGCTGCTCGGCTTGCAGCCAGGCCGAGTCACCGTAAGTGTGGACATGCGCATTGCCAGTCAGGATGCAAGCTTCCAGTGCGGATAGCTTGGCTTCAACTGCCAGACTCGACGCTGTGGCAGGGCGCACACGATTGCCGTTTGCCACTTCTGCATGTGCGACATGCTGCACTTTGATCTTGACTCGACAGCCCCACAACGTCCCCCTAGGACTCAAAAGCGATTGTTTCAATCCCAACGACCCCGCATCAATTCCACGCTCTCGCACCGGGTCCAGTCAACCTGTCGCCTAAGTAATGAGAGTCAGCTTCTGCACCCTGCAGCCCCCTTGTCCCCCACTAGGGCCTCCATTTGAGCCGGACCAGTAGTGGCCACTAGCAGCCACTAGCGGGAGTATACTAGTGGGCAATAGTGGCCCGACTCAAACGGTGTTGATGGGCTGTGTGGAGTAACCCAGTGCATATGGCACATGAGCGCCTACCACCTACATTATTGCCTGACCCCTGAGGACTATTGTGTAGAGTTAACATGACAAAACATGCGCTCATGTAAGCTGATGACAGCTCAAAAGGAGGGGCACACATTACTGTGCCACAGCAGGCTGCTGCTCCTGGGCCTTGGGTGGCTTGTCTCGCAGCCGCTTGTACCCGCTTAAGCCATCAGCTGTTAGGTTGTTGCTTGGCTGCCCTACCCCTCCACGGGTCTATTGAAGAGTTGCAAAGTGAAGGTCACAGAATGCTAAATAATAAGAGTCAGCACCCTGTAGTCCTCTTGCTACTCCACAGTAAATTGAGATATGCAGCTAAACAGAGGCAGCTAGTACATCGCTGTACTGGCTACTCCGCCTACTTGGTGTGTGTGACTCCGTAGCCCTACAGCTCTTGCTCACACATCTCCGCTTGTTATGGTGGGGTAGCTGGCTGTTACCGCCACACCGCCTTGTCGGGCACGTACCCCCAGTCCTGGCCTGGGCTGCTCCAGCCGATACCTACGCGCCGTGCCGGTAATCCAACCCTGCACCGTACTCAATAGTGTCCAATCCGCGACGCAACACGTACATCTGCTTGGGCGCCAAGACTCGCCGTAGCGCTCTTTCTAGTGAACCTTCCCGCAGCGGCCCGGCTAGCGCGTACAGGCCGGTGTAGATCCCCAGCGCGCTCACATGACGCAGCCAGTCCAGCAGGGCTCCTGCGCCAGAGTCACTCCCGGACCGAATTAGTCCACTCCCGCGCCGCGCAGGTTTTTTGAGCTGGCTTTGAGATGATCTCGCGCTAACCCCTTCCTGGGCCGTCATCGGCCACACTACCAAGCGCAAGCGCACCCCTGAGCTCTCAGTGGCACCGTCACACCCTCGCCCGCTTGTAATGCTGCTTGGTACTGGCTGTGTCGTATTATTCACCGGTCAGCGCCGCCAAGCCGCCAACCTGGAGCGGCTGCTGGGCATTGGGCAGGTGGATTCCAGGGGTAGAGTCAAGGCCCGCCCCAAACTCCCTGGTGTCCTCACCTGGTCCCACATGGGTCAGCAGCCGGGGGATGATGGCGGGGTCGCGCACCATCTGCAGCGCCAGGGTGCGCCCCAGAGGCCAGAACTGGATCACATCCTGCACCACAGCAGGCCGGGGCAGGGCAGGGCAGGGCAGGGCAGGGCAGGGCAGGGCAGGGCAGGGCAGGGTCCCTGGGAGTGAGATGGTCTGCAGTGCCCTGCTGCTCCTGCCTGGCTCAGCCCTGGTGCAGCACGTCTGTACTGCTGTTTGGGAATGACGAGTGGGTGGGTGGGTGAGGAAGATGGGGGGGGTGGGAAGTTGGGCGAGCAGGGGGGTGGGGTGGGGTGCCCTTCAGGGACCTCAGCCCTGGTGCAACACGTCTGTACTGCTGCTGCTGGTGGTGGCGGTGGTGGGCACCGCTACGCCGCCCCACTGGCGGCGCAACAGCCTGGTATGGCTGCTGGACATGCTCTCCTATACTCGCAGCTCGCCTCGTCAGGGCTTTGCTCTGCCCAACACCTCACTCCTCCCACACCTCACTCCTCCCCACACCTCACTCCTCCCCACACCTCACTCCTCCCCACACCTCACTCCTCCCCACACCTCATAGCGCCCCACACCTCACTCCTCCCCACACCTCACAGCGCCCCACACCTCACTCCTCCCCACACCTCACAGCGCCCCACACCTCACTCCTCCCCACACCTCACAGCGCCCCACACCTCACTGACCCCCAGACATCCATGCCACCTCACAACAGTTGGAAGTATCCCATACATTATGTGTAAAACATGATATACCGTACTCTCTCTTTTGATTCGCGTCCGCGAATCGTTTTTTTGGCCTCGCGAAATAGCGAACGAGTAAACAATGTGATTTTTGGCCGAATCGCGAAGTGGTCAAACAATTGTTTGACCTGCATAAATATCGATGCGATGGACCGCTTTGTGGTCCGTGGCATCAGTGCCAACGACGCAACCGAAAATTTGCAACGCCAGGTTGACCAGCACGATGAAATGCTCCATCGAAGGGCTCTCGATCGTGAAGATGCGGCTGTCGCGAACGGCAGATGGTCCAACCATTCGCAAACGTGGCAGGCCATTGGGCTCTAGGAACAAGCCTAAGCCACCAGCAGCACAATCCACACCCACCCCCACACGCAAGCAGGCTTGGTGTGCATCACTAGCAGCAGCGCCAAGAGCAGCAACGCTAACACTAGCAGCGCCAACAACAGTAGCGGCGACAACAGCAACAGCGATGATGGCAGTGCCAACAACGAGGAGTGGGTAGTTAGCAAGTTAGCAGCCGGGGTGGCTGGCCTAAAAGAAGTCAGCTGTGGGGGTGGTTGGCCAGGCTAGGGCAACAGCCGGGGTGGCTGGCCGCATCAGGTCAGCAGCCGGGGTGGCTGGACAACTGCTGGGGTCTTCGCCTTGGCCAAAGCTGCGGCATGGGTGACTGCAAGGGCACGCAAGTTTGAGTGTTCAGAGGAGGATGCAGAGATATGCCGGCACTGCAAGCAGCCACACGAGCACCAGGACTTCATGGGGGAGGTTCAGTGCCCTATCTAGTGCAAAGTCAAGATTTGGTGACTTGGTGCACGGTGACACTACCCTTGCATACTGGCTTTGACTGGGTGACCGGGTAGCTTGACATGGTGACATGTGCAAGAAGTGCTATAGCCATGGAGGATTGACATGGTATGCAAGGTATGGCAGCCTATAATATTTTTAAGCACGCACACATCCTCAGAACTGTGTTTTGCAGCATTGTTTGCGTCGGGAAGAAGTAAACAATCTTTTTTTTGGGTCGGGAAAGAGTATTTAATTTTATTTTTCGGGGCCTCGCGAATCAAAAGAGATAGTACGGTATGATATATATTATACTACATATCAAATGCTGCCAGCCGCACAGTTGCGTGCGCCCGCTCCATACTGGCGTGTGACTGGGTTGCACACAGCTCATGCCGAAGTCAACCCTGCCCTTCAGGGACCCAGCACCCAGGCCGCCATGTGCCCTGGTCCTCTAGGGCTGGCCCGGCCCCCCATCCCCGCACCTCACCTGCAGGAACGGCTTCATCACCGCCTCTCCCAGCTCCTGCTGGGCGGCAAAGTTTCCCCCTGCGGCAATCAGGGGCAGGGGGGCCTCATGGTGAGGGCCGCAGGTGGCTTGCAAGCATGGGGCCTCCAGGCCCAAGGTCGTATGGCTGGCCCCTGGCTGGCCCTGAGCCATGTGGTGCTCATGGCGGGCTGTTGGGCCATTGGGTGCGGGGGGCCCAGCAGGAGCTGCGGCACTCTGTTTGGGAATGACGAGTGGGTGGGTGGGTGGGTGAGGAAGCTGGGGTGGGGTGGGAAATTGTGCGAGCAGGGGGGTGGGCTGGGCTGGGCTGGGCTGGGGTAGGCTGGGGTACTGCTGTCTGATGGTGGTGGGTGGTGTGCAGGCTGGGGTTGTTTACTCCACCCTCTCACCCAGCATTTTGTTGATGAGGTCAGGTGGGGGCAGCGCTGGTGGACGGCAGCTCATGGCACGCTGCATCATCCAGCTGCTGCTCAGTCCCGGATTGTACCTGCACCACAAGCCGGTAGGCAGGCAGGCAGGAACGCTGGTTTGTATAAAGGTGGGTTAGTTGGTAGGCTGGTTGGTGGTTAGGTAGGTTGGTAGGCAGGCAAGCAGGCAGGGGGTTGAGGGCCCTCCCTGCTGCTCCGTCCCCTCACGCGTTGATGAGGCTGAGGGAGGGGGCGTCCAGGGCGTCCACCTGCAGTGCCTCGTCCACTGCTGCCAGGCTGCGGCCCAGGTGGCGGGCCAGGGCCCCAAAGCCCCCAAACGACAGTGGAGACTGCAGGCAGGCAGGCAGGTGAGTGGGGGGTGGGGGGTGGGGGGTAGGGGGGTAGGGGGGTAGGGGGGTAGGGGGGTGTCCCTCAGCCAGTATGCTGCTGCTGAGGTTGCTATACATTGGACATGCGGGCGCTTTGTCGGATGGGGGTGCGGGCGGCGCCATGCCACCCCTCACCCTGCCTGTGTGTGTTAGTGTGGTCCCTCCCCTCCCCCCTCCCTGTGCTGCTGGCTGGCTGGGCGCACCTGAATGCCGCTGGCATCTCCCACCTGCGGGCGCAGGCAGGGCAGCGCTGCTTGCTGGCAGTGGGTGCTGCCGGGGGACGGGAACAATGGAGCAAAGGTTGAAGGTGGGTAGGAGGGTCGGTAGGGGTACAGCCAAGGAGGTACTTGGGGTCAGGGGCCGGCTTCTCACTGCCTTGGTCACACCCGGTGCGGAAACGAAAACCGGCAGCGGACCTGGAGCACGCGGTCGAACTGTGGCTGCAGGGGTGAGGCGCGGAAGGTGGGGAAGCTGCCGAACAGCAGCCGCTTCACTCGCAAATCCGCCAACGGCACGCCTTGATACTCCACGAGCAGCGGCCCTGCGCAGTGCGCGGGCGTGTCTCACTCATGTGGCTCATCCTTACCGCCACTCGTGTTTAGCACCCGCTGGCTATTTGCTCGCATTTATATAACAAAAATAAAATAAAAAAATGGTTGGTTGGTTGGTTAGTTGGTTGGCCAACCTCAACTTCCTCATGGAATGCATTTGCCCCGCTCATGGAATGCATTTGCCCCGCACTGAAGCCGGGGGAGGGTGCGGGGTTGGACAGAGGTGGGGAGAGGATGGCAGGGGGCTGTGACAGCTGCCCCTGCCCAGGGAGTTCGCAGGGGTTCACACTATGTCACTCACAGTAAGCCTCGAACAGCTGCAGCAGGCTAGGTCTCCAGCTCTCAGCATCCATGTAGCTGAACATGTAGGTGGTGCGCTCGTCTCCATTGCCAGAGCCGGCTGGGAACGCCTCCCAGAACAGCTGCAGCCTGACAGTAGGGCCAAGGGCAGCGGCAGGGGCAGCGGCAGGAGCAGGGACAGGGCCGGGTCCATACCCCAACAATGCACGCATGACTGTGCCACAGTGCAAACCACCCCACCACAAAAGACATCAGCAGGCGCAGGGCCAGGGTCCATGCCCTCGAATTGCACACCTGAATGTGAAAAGTGTGTCCCTCACCACCCACACCCACACCCACCTACACCACCCCACTCCACCCCACCCACCCTACCCACAGTCAAACCTAGGGCATTGCTAAGCAAGGCAACGCAGGCCGGCCCTGCTTGCTGTGCAACTAGCGCCCACTTGCTGAGCTCAGCGTCATCAGCCTGGGTGTTGGTGATGGTCGCGATGACGTCCCCGGTTGTGTTGTTCGGGAAGCCGGCCGCCAGGCTGCCCACCACCAGGCAGACCCCGTCTGGCCGGCACCCCCAGCGTGCCTGAGGCGTGCAGCACCAAGTCTGGGGGCAGGGTGAGAGCTTTGGGGGAGGGGGGAAGGGGGAGGGGGAGGGGGAGGGGGAGGGGGAGGGGGAGGGGGAGGGGGGAGGGGGAGGGGGAGGGGGAGGGGGAGGGGGAGGGGGAGGGGAGGGGGAGGGGGGAGGGGGGAGGGGGGGGGGAGGGGGAGGGGGAGGGGGAGGGGGGAGGGGGAGGGGAGGGGGGGAGGGGGGAGGGGGAGGGGGAGGGGGAGGGGGAGGGGGAGGGGGAGGGGAAGACGGCTTCTACCACCACTTGCCTGGCGCACAATGGGGCTTCCATGGCCCATGCAGTCCAGCAGCAGGCGTGCCGTGACCTGGCTCTCAGAAGCACCCCCTGGGGCTGCATGGCCTGCCTCGCCTTCTCCCTTCTCTGACTGCAGCCGCAGCAGAACCCCCTCAGGATGGACGGTCAGGCCTGCAAGGCACCAACGCAGCTCCTCTGGGCCCTTGGCCACCAGCCCTTCGCTCCTCTGGTGATCAGCCACCAGCGTGGCCCATACTAGCCCAGCCCTGCCCGCCCTGTTCAGCCCCCGCCCAGCCCGGCCCATACCAGCCCAACCCTGCCCTGCCCCGCCCTGTTCAGCCCCTGCCTCTAGCAGAGCCCATGATCTGTCCTGCAAACAGCCCAGGATGAAATCACATCACCCGCCCCGCCCCGCCCCGCCCCGCCCCGCCCCGCCCGCCCCGCCCCGCCCCGCCCCGCCCCGCCCCGCCCCGCCCCGCCCCCCGCCCCGCCCGCCCCGCCCGCCCCGCCCCGCCCCGCCCGCCCCGCCCCGCCCCGCCCCGCCCCGCCCCGCCCCGCCCCGCCCCGCCCCGCCCCGCCCCGCCCCGCCCCGCCCCGCCCCGCCCCGCCCCGCCCCGCCCGCCCCGCCCCGCCCCGCCCCGCCCCGCCCCCGCCCCGCCCCGCCCCGCCCCGCCCCGCCCCGCCCCGCCCCGCCCCGCCCCGCCCCGCCCCGCCCCGCCCCGCCCCGCCCCGCCCCGCCCCGCCCCGCCGCCCCGCCCCGCCCCGCCCCCGCCCCGCCCCGCCCCGCCCCGCCCCGCCCCGCCCGCCCGCCCCGCCCCGCCCCGCCCCGCCCCGCCCCGCCCCGCCCGCCCCGCCCCGCCCCGCCCCGCCCCGCCCCGCCCGCCCCGCCCCATGCCAGCCTGCTGAGCCCAGCCGCGTAGCCCTCACCCTGTAGGGAGGTGTGCTCCAGCACCCTGCCCCCCAGCGCCTCCAGCCTGCGCCTGCAGACCTGCACTGCCACGTCTGGCCGCACCCCGCAGTTCAACACGTCACGCGTCCACACCTCCCCTGCACCATGAAAGCTGACACGCACCTGCACGCCCACAGATATGCACTCAGCAGCAGCAGCAGGCAGCAGCAGCAGGCAGCAGCAGCAGGGGCAGCAGCAGGCAGCAGCACCGGCAGCAGCAGCAGCAGGCAGAAGCAGGCGGCAGCAGCGGAATGGCGAGTGTGTGTAGAAGTTGGTTGAGGTGGCGCAGCACCCCAGCAGCTGGGCCCTCAGGGGCGCACCTCAGCAGCTCACCGGGTTGAATTCCACCGCCAGGGTTGACCTGACGTCCTCGTCATCAAACAGGCCAAGCTGCGCAGCCGGTCGGCAGGGCAGGGCAGGGCAGTGGGAGCAAGTCAGCTGCCGGGGAGGCTGGCAGTGAAGTAAGCAAGCAGGCCAGCGTGACTGTAACAACTCCAACTCCCTCCCGCTCCCGACTTCACCCTCTCCACCCCCTGTCCCCCTCCTCCCCCCTCCGCCTTTCCCCTCCGCCCTACCCCTCTGACCCCACCCTGTTCCCTCATGGCCCCCGCCTGCTGTGCCCCCTGCTGCCCCCCCCTGCTGCCCCTGCCTGCTGCAGCTCCCTCAGCTCCTTGCGGCTGATGTTCCACTCCTGCTGCCGGCCCCTCAGCGCAGCGCCCTCCAGCAGCAGCACACGCCACCCGCGCAGCGCCAGCCCCGCCGCATAGAACACCCCCAGGGTGCCGCCAGCCACTGCCACATCCCAATCACACCGCCTGGGGGCAGTGGCTGAGGGGGAAGGCAGGCTGGGGGGGGCCGTGAGGGGGCTGGGGGGCGGGGGGGCTGCTGAGTGTGGGCCTGTGCCTGAGCTGGAGGGCGGGGGGGGGAGGGTGATGTGGGGCGGCATGGTCGGGGCCAGGGCCTGGTGCTGGGAGGGGGGTGGCTGTTGTTTGGGGGGCGGGGGGGCTGGGGCGTGAGCTGGAGGTCAAGGGGCATGGGGCAAGGGGGTTGGGGTGAGGGGTGGGGGTGGAGGAAGCGGTGGAGGAAGATGGCAGCGGCAGGGGCAGGGGCAGGGTGGAGGCGGTGACAAAGGTCGGGGGGGGGCCTGCGGCACTGCCTGCCTGCAGGCAGCAGATGGGCAGGGGTAAGGCTGCGCACGTTTGCATGGAAGCGCTTGCATGAATGTCGTGCAGGCAACCCAGGGCAACAGCCTTGGCCCATTCCTGACGAGGAGGAAGGCTGCCCTCACCATCACCCGCAACAACTTTCCTACCACTGCCTGCTCTTCCTTCCCCTCCTCCTACCCCCCCCTCCCCCTCCTCCCTTTTCCTCACCGGCCCCTCCCCCTCCCCCTCCTACCCCCCCCCTCCACCGCACCCATCTCACCGCCATAGAGCGCAGCCTGCTCCACGCCTGCTCAGCCCTGACGAACGCCTCCCAGCTGGTCCCCCCCCCCGGCCCCCCCTGCCTGGCTTAACCTCCCCGCCTGCTCAACCTCCTCAAACATGCGCTGGGTCAAGGTGGGCGGCTGGGGGCTGGGGAGCAGGCGGGTGGTAGGCCCAGGGGCAGGAGCGCAGGGCAGGGGGGGCAGGCGGCGCCCAGGAAGGACTCCGGCCCATGCAGTGGGGAGGGGGCGACGCGCACTGACCACAGCGGTGGCAGGGGGGGCGGCAGGGGCCACACACCCTGTGCAGTGGCCTGGGTACCTCAGCGCCCCTGGCTGGGCTGAAGGGCTGTGGAGGGGGGAGGGGGAGGGACAGGGGGACCACAGCCGGAGGGTATGGGCAGGGGCCATGGACCCCTGCAACAAGAACGAGCTAGTAGCCTGTTGTTGCCCGCAGCAGTGGCAGCAGCAGCAGGGGCAGCAGCAGGGGCAGCAGCAGCAGTGTACCGGGGCGGTGTCCAGGTGACAGCGCAGCACCAGGGCTGTGGGATGTGGGATGTGGGCCAGTTGGCCAGTGGGGGTGCCCTGACATTCCCTTGTCTTGCTTGCTGGCTGGATGCAGCTGGGCCAGCCTGAGCAGCCCCACGGGGGATTGCAGGACGACAGTGATGGGGCGCACCTTCAAGGTTGTGCGTGGGTGGCCGCAAGGCCCCCACACGGAGCCGGAGCCGCAGCCGCTAGAGCTGAAGGCAGGCATACTGGTCGCGTGGCGTGCTGACGAGGGGGCACAATGCGCTCCGCGTGCACATGTGCTCCACAATGACGGTAGCTTGCATGGACCTGTGATGGCCGCGAAGCATGCTGGTCTTCTAAGCTGGTCACGACGGCGGCTGTATGAGGTGTCAACGAGTGTGAGGTGGAAAAGTTACAAGCTGTTCTAGGTAGAATGTTGAGGGGAAGCAGTGGCGCCAGGTTTAGGCAGCTTTGGCCCCTACATACACGAGTGAGGAAGACTAATGATATGCAATAACTAACGAGCGTCCGGCCTGTATATGATTCTACTTTTGTGTTTATCAGTGTGCAATGCGACTTGCATGACGATTTGTCATTGCAATGTTTGTTGCATGTTGTGCTAGCA
>JASKMD010000049.1:0-28996 GCA_030144725.1 Haematococcus lacustris
GTGAGCCACATCACAGACTTTGACCAGGCTCATCAGGCTAGGGGCCAAGCTAAGGGTAGTGTGCCCCTACTTAGACCTGGAGGAGGACTGGCGCCAGGCAAGGATCAGAGTCAAACCCAGAGCCCGTGTCTGTTCAGGCCCAGCAGGAGGCAGGGCAGGCGCCTGTACCAAGGGGCTGGTAGGCGCAGCATTGGGCCCATCCATACCTCACCACCTAGACCTGCTGCAGCTGACTGCCACTGCAAGTCTCCATGCACAGACACAAGTGGCTTGTGCTGGTCTGCAGCAGCATAGAGCAGCCCCACCTGGCCAGGGCTATGGAGCAGGCTGGGGGCAGGCAGCCATCGCCCCGCAGCCAGTGCAGGAAGCCTGCGCGTGTGAGCACTGCGTGGCCTGGCTGCCAGCGCCCAGCCGCCTCCTCCCACAGCTCCAGGGGTCCCTGTGAGGCCAGGAGGGAGCAGGGCAAGGGAGGGCCAGCTGGGTAAGCAGGCAGCCAGGCAGGTGGCAGTGCAGGGGGTGGGTGGGTGGGTGCCGGCAGCTGGTCCTTTTGCAGGCAGAAGGGGCAGCCGCTGCTGCTACTGCGTAACCAGCCATGGCCGCTGCATGCTCTGGTGCGCAGTGCCAGATGGAGAGCTAGTTGTCTAATTGAGTGCTGCGAAGACTGTGTCGGATGTGAACTCACATTTCTTCACGTGACCTTCATTTTCTTCGTTTCTATTATCGCGAGTTACATTTCTACCCAACTGCCCGACACTCGTCTAATCTCCATCTCTAATCTAGAGCAAGCAGCTGCCGGCCTCACCTGGCAAACGATCTCAGGGCTGCAGAACAGCTCTGCGCTCGCCGCCTGCATACTCTCAGCCTGACGCGCCGCCAGCATTCCCGCAGCTTCACTGGCCGTGGCTGCTGCCCTGCAGCTCACAGGCAGGAGGACACACTACAACCTTACTGACCAACACCAACAGTGCAGGCGCAGGCAGACAGGCAGTGCAGGCAGGAGTGGGTGCGGCTGCCCGGACCAATGGCGTGCCTGACCTCCACACTGCCCTGCCCACCCCACCCCTAGCACCATGCATGCCCTGCCCACGCCCCCTTCCCCGACCAAGTCTGCTTGCCCTGCCCTCCCCCTCCCTGCACGCTGCTGGTAGTGCCTACCACAGCCCACCCCGCCCACCCCTCACTTTGTGAGTTCACTGAGCTGCTGGCCAGCCTGGTCTGCGCCCAGGGTGCCCCACACACAGGGTGCTGCACAGGCCTGCGCCATGCGCTGCAGCTCAGGCTGGAGGGGCAGGGCCGCCGCCTGGTACACCTCAGAGGCGGTGGCCAGCACCTGCAGCCGGCACCCCTCTCACTCACCTCTCACTCAGGCAGGCAGCAGTCACTCTTCAGGTCACAGTGCCCTTCCCATACTACCCTTCTACATACCCTTCCCTTAGCTGCACAGCGTGGAGGTGATGCAGTGCTGCCAGCCAGGGCGCCTGACTGTGATCAGCAGCAGCAGGGGCGCCACAGGCAGGGAGTGCCTGGGGGGGAGTCCCTGCCTGCCCTGCACCATCCTGAGGAGCCACAGGACCACTGCCGGGTCATCTACATCTTCACAGCCTTGCCCGCCTGCTCCCAGCCGGGCTCAGCCAGCCTAGAGCCCAGCCGGAGCCTGGCACAGCCCGGGCACAGTCCTGCCAGCCCAAACTGCCTGGCTGCCAGGCGGCGGGCGAGCCTGGCCTGCCTGCAGCCTGCAGGTTACCTGATGCACCAGCTCCAGCCGAGCAGCCTCCAGGTCCTTGGCCTGGGAGAAGGCGGTGTTGAGGAAGGAGCGCTCCTTGTCCTGCCAGCGCTGCAGACCCTGCTGCTCCTGCAAAACAAACGTGTCAAGCTGCGCTGCTGCCGTGCACTGCCATGGCACTTGAGTGTGGTCCAGAAGGTCAGAATGCTAGTTGGAGGTGTGAGTGCGTGAAGCTCGCATGAAAGCATGCATGAACAGCACATGTGCAGCACATATGCAAAGCTGACTGTCTAAGCAGGGACATGGCACCAAAGCGTGACCAAGACACAACAGCAAGCGAGCAGAAAGACCTCCACTGCCAGGACCCCACCTCACCTGCACCAGCAAGGCCTCAGCCGCCCATGGGTCAGTCTGGGGTCCACGCACCACCTGCCCTTCAGCTTGCAACTGCAACAGTTGGTCAAACTCCTCCTGCAAACCCCACGCCGAGCCAAGTCTCAGGTGTGTTGTGTGAGGCTTGCATTGACATAGTGTGGCGCAATGATGCAGAAAAGCACTGGGGCTCCTAGGGAGGCATAGCTCTGGCATTAACGGTGCTGGGCGCTGCACATTACTGATGACCAGGTGTCGGGATGAACTCACGCAGGCTGCTGCGTGCTGCTTCAACAGCCCGTCAAGCGCCCGGCGCCCGGAGTTGAGGGCCGAGTTTAGCGCCGCAAACTCATCCCGCACGTCACGGCAAGTGGCCTGGAAGCGGTGCAACAGACGCTGCAGCTGCTGCGCCAGGCGTGCCAGGCTGGTTGCGATGTTGCCATGCGAGGCCGTGAGGGAGTCCGGCAGCTTGGACAACGCGGCCAATCCAACCACCACCAGGCTGCTCTCAGACTGGACATTAGGCGAGCCATGCACTTGCGCCTGCTCGCCGCACAAGGCAGGGTCTTCGGCCTTGACTGGCGATCGCGATTTTGCGAGGGCGGCACACGAAGGCCCAATTGCTGTCGCGCCGTTTCCAACGCTGAGAGCACGGCCTGCGCAGGCGGCTGAGGTGCTGCGGAGGGCGGCGACATAGGCTGACTCTGCCGAGGCTAAGCCGTGCACTAGCTTCACCAAGCCACTCAGCATCCTGCAACAGCAGGCACAGCATGGAGGCATGGAGTAATAAGGTATGCACACACACATCAGCAGAGGGGCAGCAGGCGCTATGGTTTGCAATCAGTGCCACGCCCTGCTCACCTGCTGCTTCCCTCCAGCTGCTTCACAATCAGACCGCTGATCTCGGCCGCCACCCCACTCTCATCCTGCACACCACCTGCCACTGCACTGGGGGCTGCAGCCACACAGGCCAGAGGTGCCAGCAGGTGCCAAGGCACAGCGCATGCCCACCACCAACTGACCCAAACCCTTACCAACCCCAACCTTTCTGACCTGCTGCCTCCACCTTCACCCCTCAGCTCCACCCCACCCCCTAGCCCCACACCCTCACCCGCCGCTGTGCCAATTAGCTCAATGGCTCACCTATCTACCCCTGCTGGTCCATGGCTGGCCGGCAGCACTACCTGCCAGGCAGTGCAGTGGGCCTGCCACCCCACCCCCGCCTGCGCCCCTGTCTGCTGACCTGGATGTCCAGGTCCAGCTGCTCCAGGGCCTGGCGCTGGCGCTCCACGTCCCCCGAGTGGTCCCCCATCAGGGCCGCACAGCATGCGTGAGCCAGGAGGCTGGGCCGCACAGGAGTGACCTGGAGCCCCGGATTACACCACATCACACTACACATATCCACAGTTGCTTACCGTAGGCTATGAGGTGCTGTGCTGCCGCTGATCAGCACACCCCGGCACTGAATGTCAAAGGCACGACACTGCCTACTGCAATTGCTGGTAAGCAGGGCTTGCACACTGAACTGTGGACAAGGAAGCACCTAGTGGTGGGGTTGTTCACTGCATGATTGGAAGGAGGCCAGTAGAGGGCGCTGCAGGGCTGTCTGCTTCTCTACTGCAGCGCTCCCTGGTGCAGCCCTCCCCGCAGTGCCCCGCAGTGCCCCTGGCAGGTGGCTGGACAGGGGGCATTGAACATGCAGCGCACTGGGCAGAGCAGGTGGCTCCCGCTGGAGCTGTGCTGGTGGCCGGATCTGCCTGAATTGCCAGCCAAGGGCAAGGAGTACCCTGAGCTGGCTACAAGCGCCTGCTAGTCCGCCCACCCAGGGCCCAGCAGCAGCAGCAGCAGCAGCGGCAGCAACAGCCTTTGGCACAGTAGTGTGCCCCCTATAAGCTGTCACCAGCTTACATCAGTGCATGTTTGTCATGCCAACTCTAGGCTATAGCCCTGCCGCAGGGGCCAGGCAATAGTGTAGGTGGAAGGCGCCCATGCCACATGCATGGGACTACAACTCCACACAGCCAAAACACCAACATAACTTCATAAAGACAAGACACCACCCTTAGTGAGGGAACCTGGTTCTGCCTTAGCGGGCTGACGAGGGAGATGCTGCTTGAGCCTATTGCTCTGCTGAGCTTTCACTGCATTCTACCCTTGATGTAGAAACTGCAGCCACACTAGCTGACAATGCCCTGGCCTGACAGCTGACCCACACCCCGAGCTTGAGGTCAGCGCGGGTTCAGGTTGATGAGGGCACACCAGATGTAGGCTGGGCCTCACCTGACCACCCACACAATTGCCTTGGGCTGGGGACGCCAAGCCAGTGCTGCCGCAGCGGCTGCCCAACTGCTGGCGGGCTGCATCTGCCAGCTGTGGGTCTTGGAGGATCTCAGCGCTGACGAAAGGGCGGCTCGGGGTTATGTCCAAGGACCCCTGCAGCCGGGGGGAGGTAGCTTGTGGCTCAAATGGTGTTGCAGCACTCCCTGCCTCAGCTGCTTTCACCTTCTTCATCAGCAGCATCAGGGTGGCTTTCTCAGAGGGGTCGCGCCAATATACGTCATCCTGGAGGTGGTGGTTGTTGAGGGTTGAGAATGCTAAGCTAGAAGGTTGGGTGGGGGAGGACAGGTCTGAGGAGCTGTCAGCTAAGGGGTGGCTGTCCTCTTGCTCGGATGAGGCCGCAGGTGACATGCAAAAGTGATAGTCGAGGTAGTGTGCTGAGCTGGCTGAGCTGGCTTGTTCGGGCACTTGCACTTGCACTGGCTTGGACTTGGGCTGGGCTGACTCGGCGTAGATAGGCATCAGACTGGCATGAGCCAGCTGCCTACCCCGCTGTGGGGCAGTCTAGCTCCGCGTGCTGACGTGCGTCGCGCTGGCAGGCTTTATGTGAGCAAGTTCAGAGAAGCTTCGGGCTCAGCTCATCCTACGCGACGTACTCAGGGGGGGTCACGCTGGCAGACCAAAAGACGCTCTCTGCTCAAATGCCTCGACCAGCGTAGAAGTTGCGACGTGGGTTTGGTGGGTTTTGGTGAACGTGGAAAATGCATGTGTGTGTACTTGAGTGTGACAAGCACGAAAATCCTTAGTATATGTTGCTACCTCGCGTTGCTATTGTTTATGGCGAGGAAGAAGAGACGAACCGGTGTGGGTGGGCCTAGTGCAGTGCCGGAGGACCCGGACTTCAACCCGCTGGCCCACCTCCACGCGGAGTGGCTTGGCGTGGACCCGGGCAAGACGAATATGGCCACGGTGGCGCACGAGGAGCGCAGCGCCGACGGCTCAGTGGTGTCCGTACGCCACTGGACGCTAACCGCCGGGCAGTACTACCGCGACAGCGGCATTACACGGCAAGCCCAGGCGACCAAGATCTGGCTGGCCACGGTGAAGCCGCAGCTCACAGCCCTGTCGCGGGTCAGCAGCAAGCCCAGCTCGCTGGCCTCGTACCGGCGGTTCGCCGACACCGTCCTGGAGACGTACGACGCCATGTGGGCCGAGGTCTCGAAGCCGCGCTGGGCCAACGCCAGGTTCAGGCTGTACTGTGGCAAGATGCGCGTGGTCGCTTCGTTCTGGGCCAAGGTAAGGCCCAATAACCCTAACCCACCAGCTAGGCAGCAGCCAACCACAGTCAGCTCACCTGGCCAGCTGCTGCTGTTGTTGCCTCTGTTGCTGCTGCTATACCTGACCTTACACATGTGTGCCACTGTGTCTTGCTATATGTGGCTGCAGGTCAAGAAGCAGGCACAGAAGCTGTGGCCGGACCGCATCCTGGCCCTGGCCTATGGGGCAGCTGGCTTCAATGGCAGCGGCACCGTTGGCTGTAGGGGTGTCCCTGTCAGCCAGATGCAGAAGGAGGCAGTGAAGCAGTTCAGGCCAGAGCGTGTGGTGCTGGTGGACGAGTTCCGAACCAGCCGGGTCAGCTCAGCCGACAACACCCCCAGTGAGACCCTCCTTGACACGCCGCCTGAGTCCTTCAGGTGAGGGGGTTGAGGATAGGGGGTTGTTGGCAGTGTTGAGAGATGGTGGAGTCAAGGTGACTAGGTAGGGTCAAGATGAGACATCTTACAAATGTGCATTGCCCCATGTGCCCATGCAGGTGGCTGCGGCCAGTGAAAAGCAAGGCGAAGCGTTCCCAAGTCCGGGGCCTGATGTGCTTAACAAGCATCAACAACATCACCAGGTAAGCATTGACCCAACCCTACAAATGTGCATGACATGAGCATATCCCACATGCCAGGACACATGAATTGACGTCATGCATCTCCTACACCCATGTGCAGGTTCTACGCCTCAGGCATACTGCATACAGCTGCTTGCCTAGCGTCGTCAAGCACCAGGTAGCGCCGAAACATAATGTGACCACGAAGCCTGTGGCTGGCACTGGTGTCTTGTGCATGGCATGGCACAGCAAAATGCTTGTTAGCCCAATCAGTCAGCACAGCAGCCCCACACACCTTTCCCACGAGTTCAGGATGCACTAGCATCTGCTCCCTCCACTCCCTCTTGGACACCCCACCCTCGGCCTCGGGGGTGTTGTTAAACACCTGGTGGAACCACCACACCTCTGCACCCCCCGTGAGACGACTAGCAGCGTAGGGGACCCATAGATCCCCAGGCATGCTGCATGCGCTAAAGAACTCCGTCAATGCCTGCCCCCAGGCTCTCACGGCCAACCCACTGGCTGTGCCCCCATGTAGGGGTGGTGGTGGCAGGCAGGAAGGGATGGAGGGCGGTGACTGGGTTGGTTTGGACTGTGCTTGCTGCGCTGGCCTGGGCTGAGGGGGAGGGGGCGCTGTTGCAAGCGACCGGCTTTGGTGGGCACCCACCACAGCTGAGTAGGGCAGCCCAGGGATGCGCAATGCATGGGCCACACTATGATGCCTGCACATGCACACAGGTGGGAGTGGGAGGTGTGGTGGTGTGGTGAGTGGGAGGTGTGGTGTGAGGTGGTGGGAGGTGTGGTGAGTGGAGTGGTGAGGGAGGTGAGTGGTGTGGTGAGGGAGGTGAGTGGTGAGGTGAGGGAGGTGAGTGGTGTGGTGAGTGGTGAGGTGAGGGAGGTGTGGGAGTGGGAGGTGGTGTGAGGTGGTGGGAGGTGTGGTGAGTGGGAGGTGTGGGAGGTGTGGTGAGTGGGAGGTGTGGTGGTGGGTGCTTGGGAGGGCATGCATGGGAACTGCGTACCTTGGCATGGGCGCTTGAGTTGTGTCCTGGCGTGGGCGCTTGAAGAGGGGTGACCTGAGGGACTCAGGGACGTGGGGAGAGCATGGAGGATGGTCTGGGAGGGGGTGGTTGGTGCTGACAGCCTGCTGGTATGCCGCCTCTTGCATCTGCTTCCCCACTTGCTGCTGCTTCAGTAGCAGGTCAGCCTGCTGCTGCTGCAACAGGTGTTGCTGTGCTGCCAGCTGCTGCTGCACCTGGCGTTGCAATTCAGCCCCACTGTGTGCCTCGAGCTGTTGCTGCAGCCTGTAAAGCTGCTGCTGCAACTGCACCTGGTGTTGCTGCTGAGCCACCTGCTGCTCCCTCTTCTGCAAGTCTGCCTGCTGCTGCTGCACCTGGTGTAGCTGCTGAGCCACCTGCTGCTCCCTCTGCTGCAAGTCTGCCTGTTGCTGCTGCACCTGGTGTTGCTGCTGAGCCACCTGCTGCTCCCTCTGCTGCAAGTCTGCCTGTTGCTGCTGCACCTGGTGTTGCTGCTGAGCCACCTGCTGCTCCCTCTGCTGCACCTGGTGTTGCTGCTGAGCCACCTGCTGCTCCCTCAGGTGCATGTCTGCCTGCTGCTGCTGCAGCTGCTGTTGCTGCTCAGCCACCTGCTGCTCCTTACGTTGAAGTTCACCCTGCTAGAGGTCCCTGCAACTGTTGCTGTAGATGTTGCAAGCGTTGGGTGTCAACATCTTGTTGCTCCCTCTTTTGCAGGTCAGCCTGCAGCTGGTGCAACCGTGCCTCGTAAGCACCAGCATCAGCCTGTGCCGGGGCCTCAGCCTCAGCAGCACCAGCCTGGGACTTGGCCTCAGCCTCAGCAGCCCTGCGCCGTGCCAAAACCTCCCTAGCTTTTTGCGCACCGGAACATCTAGCCTTTGCCCCCCTTTTCTTGTCAACCATGGCCTGTACAACGGCAAACACAGTTATTAGCTCAGTTTCTGCATTTTTTTTACTAATTCTTTCCGTTCGTGGTTGCTCAGGAGCCACAAGCACCAATAATCAGAAAATCGTGTGCAACCTAGAATCGCTGCCACATGTGGACCGAACCTGTGTTCAGCAGTAATGCGCCGTCGCGGTCACGCTCCCAACCCGCAATGCCATCGACCTGCAGATTGGGCGCCGTTTGATGACAAAAGGTGACACTTTGGAGCGGGGGGCAAGGGAGCAGGCCGGGAGAGGGTTTCGATGCAGCAGGTGAGCTTGGGAGAGGGTTTCGATGCGTGCTGAGACGTTGCAACACTAATGCGAGCTAACCTGAAAAGTTGACATGTCCACTCGGGATGCGCCATTCACGCCGCAATGTGTACAGGCTGCATATAAATGCTGCTAAATGTGTCTGCGAAGCTCCAGAACACGGCGCTGGTTGGGGGCCAGCCACCCGGCAAACCGCTGGAGCTGTCTGCACTCTATTCGGGCCATCAGCAGCTCATCGCACAAATCGGCGGCCTCATCCGTGCAAAGATGAGCATGTTTTTATCTCGTGAGCCATGGGGGTGCAGCCAATGGCGGGGGTGACCACATGAATTGACGTCATGCATCTCCTACACCCATGTGCAGGTTCTACGACCGGGACGTGTCAGCCGCGCTGAACATCCGCCGCTGTGCAGTCGGCCCAGGGCCACGTCCCACTGAGCTGTGCTACTGGATTAACCGCCCAGCCATGCCAAAGCCAGGCCAGCCAGGCCAGGAGTGGGTGGAGATACCCGACAAGCCCCTGTTGCTCAAGTGGCAGCGCCAGTTGCAGCAATAGCCAGCTACAGCTCAAGACAATCGCAACATAAAAAAAACAATGAACCCCTCACAAAGGGGATGTGTGTGGCTTTGAGCTACTAGGGCTCTGGCAACAGGCACACACACCAGAAGGCTGAGCTGAAGTGGGCATTAGGCACACTGTCGGTAGCCTTTACAATGATGAGCTCGCAGCCCGGTTCGATAACAACTCATGTTTTATTTTGGTGTAGCATGAGGGGCTGTGTGGTTCAGGAGTTGGTGGGTTTTGCGAGGAACGGTCGGAGGGAAAGCCTTGAGTATAGATTTCTTGAGTAACCGAGGGAGAATAAAGAAAGATAACTCAGAGATAAGAAGAAGAAGTGACTGGTCGGTATGGCGCGACCGATCATATGACTTGCTGAGGAATTGGTCATATGACTGAATATGATGGCTTAAAGATGGGATATGACTGGGTACGTAGTCAAGAGGATAATGTGGCAGATGTCCACACTAACCCACCTGGGAACCCGGAGTGTGAAGAGGGTTTGACACCCTCCAAACCAGTACCGCTCTCAGTTGCAGTTACCCCGCCGCAACATTCCTCTACTCTCTGCGCAGTTAACTATTGAGCTTGAGACCACGGCAATGAGGCTCTCTGTATCCTCTTGCAATCGATCTCTGTAGCCTTGGTCATGCGCAAAATGATATTGGCTACACGCCATGTCCGGGTTCCATGCTCCTATCTCAAAGTTGTCAAGCTCCTCAAGCTGCAGCGGCCTGAGTGTAATGTACAAGCCTTGTAGCATGCGATGCTAAGGTTGCATGCTATTGCTTTAACAAAAAGGGTCAGCAAATTTGAAATGCTCGGCGGTTGGGTCCGACGGTTGGGTCGCCACGGGTCAGCCATTTGCGCTGCTGAGACGCTCCCCAAGCAGCTACAGATGTGCAGGAGAACCGTGTGGGGTCAGGCCGCGCATCGCGCCAGCCATTTTGGCACACGGCCGTGGTGCAGCGGTTTAAAGCAAATGGATTCTAGAAGCTTGAGAACAGGGCCCATAGCTTGTTGTTGATGCGTAGTTGACTTTAGCTCGGTTTTGGCTTGATCATATTTCATCATATTCTCTGGCTTGATCATATTGGGTCATATCTTAAAGATTTTTTCGGGCGCGCCCTACTGGTCGGCAGCTTCTGAACCCTACAGCCCTCATGCTACACCAAAACATAGATTGTAACCAAATACAGGCTGCGAGCTCATTGATGTGACTTCAGCTCCGCCCATCTAATGTGTGTGCCTCCATGACTACTTCTAGCTCAAGCTCCTATGGCTCATGCTCACACACATCCCCACTCAGGCAAATTAGTAACAGCATTTTTCAGAATCGCGGCTTGAGATTTTGCACATAGCCATATGACGTGGTTGTAAGATTGGGGTTCGAACGAAAATTCATAAACATGCATGGTTGGTGAGATATCGCTAAGGTGATGTGTTGTACCACTCGGTGTGGTGCAGTGTAGCACAATTGGGTGCATTGTAGTAGTGCACTAGTGACAGGTGCAGTACTACACCATGAGAACCAATGGGATTTTAACGAACAACAATCTCCAAACCGTTAAAATACCAATGAATTACCCACATAACTACTTTATTACATCACAAAACTACTAGACTGTATATGGTGCAGTTTTTCACGATGGGGTTTGGTGCGTTGTTGCGGCATTAGATATGGTGCAGTACTGCACTATAAGGAGTAGCTTTAAAAGAGGGTAACTAAATATTACTTAATTAATCAACAAATTTCGCTGATTATTACGAGGTTTGTCACGATGTTGGTGGGCATGGGCCAATAGTCTCATTCCGAGGCGAACCGTGTACAAAAAACACCCCCTCAAAATCGATAGTTGTGCACTAATTTGCGTGTGTGCCCATCCCCAAATCGCCCTGGCCATGCGCCAAGCCTGCCTCAACTACTGTAGCTAAGTAGCTAAGGACGCGTCATCAAATGCAACTGCTGTCAAAGGACGGACAGCGCACACTGTGGGGACATGTCATATTATGACTCATATATGTGTGGTTGACCCCACTTCCGCTGCACTCCGGTTGCCGGCACTCCGGTTTGATGGCGACCTGATGCACACCCCATTACGGCCACTCCGCTTGGACAATGTTACTGAATCTCTGAAATGCCCTCGAAGAGGAAACGCGAGCGGTCCGTCTCCCCCGCACAGAGTGCAGCCGGTAAGCCGCAGAGCTTGACGAAAGGCTATACCACCCCCCGAAGCTACCTGACGACGCGACGCAGTGTGGGCCACGTGACATTGCGACTCCGTGCATAAAGTCCCGCCGTGCGTGTGCTGTGCTTTCCCGTGTCTGCAGGCGCCTGTGGCAGTGGGCAGCAAGATCACGAGCAGGGGCAGGGGCAGGTTGTGAAGGAATTAGTTCGAGAGAGGCGCCAGGTCATGAAGGCCTTGTGGAGGCAGCCCGGCCTGATCTCAGCCCAGCTCAAGTAGACGTTGTTGTGGCAGAGGTCAACAAACGCATGATCATGGGCAGCAAGCAGTGCGTCCTGGCAGCAGTCCCGTGTCTCGTTGTGCTGCTCCAGTCCTTCCTAGGCCAGCCCACTCCAGGTTCCCAACAGCAGGCCCAGCCCCAGGCCCCCCTCCTCCACCTGACCCAGCTTGCCCTCCCTATGCTCATCCCCGCCCCAGCCCAGCTGCCCCCCCCAGTATAGCTCAACATCTGGGACCCACTGCTGCTGGCACAGATCAAAGATGTCATGGAGTTGCTCGCCAAAGCCAGTGTGCTGGAGCACATGATGCGTGGCCCCCACTACCGTGGCATCAGGCTGCTGCCCGGTGAGGTGGCTGTGTTGTGGCAGCCTAGCAATGCTTGGCTGATTGCCATGCTCAAGGACTTGGACGAGGTGCACTTGCTAGGGGATGGTAATTCCCTCAACGCCAACGCCATTAAGATCATCACCAGCATCCAGGAGTTCTACTGGCACCCGGGGCGCTTCATCAGTTGGTGGTGCAAGGCGGTTGGGGTGGTGGAGGGGGGGTTCAGTAGGATTATGAAGAAATACTTCCCCCAGCTGGTGCTAGGGCGCCTTGACTACAGCCTGCCTGGCCGGGAGCACAAGTGGCGCTTGCCACCCAACAGTGTGCTGCGGCAGCCTAGGTGGGTGGCAGAGGTGGCAAAGCATCGTAGGCTAAAATAGTGTTATTGGGCTGTGTGGAGTAAACCCAGTGCACATGGCACATGAGCCGCCTACCACCTACAATATTGCCTGACCCGAGGGCTATATGATGTAGAGTTGGCATGACAAAACATGCACTGATTGTAAGCTGATGACAGCTCAACAAAGGGGGCACACATTACTGTGCCTCAGCAGGCTGCTGCTGCTGCTCCTGGGCCTTGGGGGGCTTGTCTCGCAGCCGCTTGTAGCCCAGGCCAGGATACTCCTTGCCCTTGGCTGGCAGAGCTCCCTGGTCTGGCCAAAAGCACAGCTCCAGCGGCCGCCACCTGCTCTCCCCAAGGGTCCTCGCAGTCAAGGGGCAAGGGAGGGCCAGTGGGTGCTGCAGGTGCAAGGGCTGCCAGGCGGGCGCTGCAGCGCCTTTGCGGGACTGGCTCAGGTTCTGACTCTGACTCCGAGTCAGACTGTGGCTCTGGCTCTGAGCCACAGTCTGACTCGGAGTCAGAGTCAGTGTCAAACTCCATGCTGGCAGGCTGGGCAGGTGCTGGCTGGGCAGGGGCCCGTAGGGGTAGTGGGGGTAGGGCGGGAGCATTAGGGGGTTGGGGAGGCTGCACGGCTGGAGGCTGAGGGGCGCTGGGGAAGCCGGGGGTAGGGTAGCCCACCAGGCAGGTGAGAAAAATGCGCAATACAAACAGCGAAGCGATGAAGCGGAGCTGGGAGTGGATTTCAGCCCGCAGCCGGAGGTGCTCCCGCAGCTTGCGCCTGGTCTTCTTGCAGCCGCGCAGCACTGCGCCCTCGGGGACCTTGATGACCTGCAGCCAAGCGCAATTGACATTTTGACAGGCCATTTTGACAGGCCAAGACACAAGGCGGGGTCAGCACAAAGAGTGCGGGGACACATAAGGCGGGGCCGGCACCTGACGGCGACGCGTGGTCCAGCCATCCCTGCGCTCCTGTCGTTGCTTGCCTTGGGCGGAACGAGACGCTGCGATGGAACCAACAGCAACGACGGGTTATCTCACAGCGCGTAACTCACGCAGCTCACAGTCGGCTGGGGACACGCACCTTTCTGTTTCTTGTCGCTACCCTTCCGCTTCTTCTTAGCCATCACGCGATACGCAGTGCGACGGGCGGGGGCCTTTTCGAGCAATTTGGGTTCCCCGTGAAAACTGTGTGTGACGACCATGGCAACAGTCGTCCTGGCCTGCTCCAGCGCCAGTCAGGGAGTATCCTAGAGCTTGGGTGCGTGTGAGTGTCAGGGAGCAGCCGGCGTTTGTCATTACTAATTTCATCTGCCCGCCCCACAAATAGGAAGCCATGCACATAACCTACAACACTTGCCCGCAGCTAGGAAGCTTACCACTGCTTCTCATGGACGCCTGGAAGGGAGGTGTCAGTCCGCACTAAGTACGGCTTGGAGAAGTCAGGCAGAGCTAGGACAGGGGCTGAGCACAAGGCTGCTTTCAGTCAGGTCCCACAAGGTCAGGTAAAATGGCTCGAAAAAATGTACCGTCACTTTTTGTCGCGTATACTGCACTCCAAGAGGTCAAACCGCGACGGCCCGCTGCGGCGTGGTGCTCCGCAGCTTGGCCTGCGAGGGACGGGCTAAAGTCAACTTTGCCCCCCTCCGCGGTATCCTTGCACCAGTGACTCCTTGCACCCTGACGGTAGTGCACGTGCATACAATAACGCCGCAACGACGAGCGAGGTAGAGCGGTCACTACTCGGTCGGTCGGCGTGCCGTGATGGGGTGCCGGCATGCAAATCTGCAGTGCTGTTTTTTAGATCGACTTGCTGCTTGTTGCTGCTGCGCATCCGTCCAGTTTTTGCGCCCTAGCTTTGACGTATACTCATAGCTCCCACGGGAAGCTATTGCAGTGTAATACATCTGCCCTGCGCAGGTTGGGAGGCTTTTGAAATTCTAGTGAGTTGAAACCTAATTTCTAGGCAGGAAGTGCATCAAACGCCGTGCTGACCTCCTGTAGAGATGCAAGCGGTGTGCCCCGAGAACTTCTGCAACTTTTGGTAGCGTATCCTTTAGGTTAGCACCCATAGATACACCCAGACATACCTACCATGCTCATGTCTAAATTACCCCATCATCTCGCGCTCACCAGGCTATGAAAGTACTAGAGGTCGTTCTGGTTCCTCCAAGCTACCACCAGCGTCCATCAGCGGCGCAAATGATGCAGACTGGCGGCCATAATTAGCGATGGGCCGACGCACTAAGCGTAGTAAGAATAGGAAGGATCGGAAAGCATAGGACAGCAAAGGGAAGCACAGGGAAGCATTAGAAAGCATAGGAAGCTCTCGTCGTTCATCAGCCCCTTCAATAATGTCGTCGAAGGAGAGACCAGAAACAACAATTCCTTCGGACATGCTGCCTGCAGCTCGTAGTATATGCTTTGATGTGGTGGAGGAGTAGGGCCATTGCAACGCTTAGGCATGTTGCGAGTGAGCTGCGGCAGCCCGATGCGAGATGCGAGCCACCTGGTCAACCGACATAACCGCCGGCCCTCGCGCTAGCGCTGTTGTGTACCGTACCTACCAGCACCCGCTTAAAAAGGACGCCGCATCCATCTACAGTAACCTTGCCAGCTGGACACTTGGCAAGGGTTGGTGGGCGTCCAGGCCGTGCAGGCCCTTTGATGCAGTAGGCATATCGGGAACACTCGCTGATCAAGGCTATGTAAGCGCGGCATCAAATGGCTCACGGTACATTTTGCCAAAGAGACCTTGTGGGACCTGACTTTCAGAGCCTGGAAGGCACCCTTGACTTGAGGGTTCTTAGCAAAGGCTACCTGCACTCTTGCATCATGTTGTGCCCCGTAGGTGCAGCTTGCTTGTCTTGCCTTGTAAGGTCGGTGAGGGGAGCAGCCACAGAGCTGTAGCCACGGATGAAGCGGCGGAAGAAGTTACACAGACCTAAGAGGGCTTGCAATTCCTTCAGCCCTCGGGGCTGAGACCACCTTCACTTTAGCAGGGTCCACTGCCACACCGTTATGTGGCCCAGGAAAGCCAGCTCAGGTCTGTTGAACTCACATTTGCTCAGCTTTGCAAACAGCTTGTGGGCTCTCATCAACTCCAGAACCTGCCTCAAATGCTGCACATGCTCCTCAGGGGTATTGGTCATCACCAAAATGTCATCTAGGTAAACAAGGACGGAACCAGCCTTGATCATGGGCTCAAAGATCCCGTTCATGGATGAGACTGCACTTGCCACTGAAGGTTTGTCTTAAACCTACAATCTACCTTGCTCCTGTTATACTTGTCGCAATAACACCGTGTCCTGCAGTATCGCCCTGCATGCTGAGCTTCGCTGCTCATTGTTGGCCAAGCAGGAGCGACAGCTGCCCAACAACAGCTTGTGCCCTGATCACAACAGTGGATCCGACAGCCTATTCGGACCCGTCGCTCACAGCTGATGGACTGGCAGTGAAGGACTTGCATGGTTGTGCCATTGCGTCAATATGTGTTGCATGCTGCCCTGATGAGGAGAGCGGTGGTGATGGATTGATGGCAGCTGGTGGTGATGGACTGATGGCAGCTACTTGATGAAGCCATGCAGCTGTGAAGGGATAAGAGGGGCACCCACAGCTTTGACAGGCATCATCATCATTACAACACCACACACATAATGATATCCCTTTGCCTATCACTGGCAGCCATTGCAGCGTGGAGCTAAATGCCGTCAACAATGTTGCGCCCTTCCCTCGTGGCCTCGGTCTACCAAACAGGTCCACACGCTGTCAGTTGTGGACCCACCTGCTCCTAACTTGCAGCCTCCTTGTCCCTCACTAGGGCCTCCATTTTAGCCGGAACTAGCAGCCACTAGCAGCCACTAACTAGCTCCGGCTAAAATAGTGTTATTGGGCTGTGTGGAGTAAACCCAGTGCACATGGCACATGAGCCGCCTACCACCTACAATATTGCCTGACCCGAGGGCTATATGATGTAGAGTTGGCATGACAAAACATGCACTAATTGTAAGCTGATGACAGCTCAAGTAGGGGGGGGCACACATTACTGTGCCTCAGCAGGCTGCTGCTGCTGCTCCTGGGCCTTGGGGGGCTTGTCTCGCAGCCGCTTGTAGCCCAGGCCAGGGTACTCCTTGCCCTTGGCTGGCAGCGCTCCCTGGTCTGGCCAGAAGCACAGCTCCAGTGGCCGCCACCTGCTCTCCCCAATGCGCTGCATGTTGAGCGCTGCATTGCAATCCCTGTCCAGCCACCTGCCTGGCTGTGGGGCTGGCTTTGCCCTCGCAGCCTTGCCATGGGCCTTGCCATTGCCCTTGGTGGGCTCAGCTGCCGGCTTGCTGCGCTTGGCTGGAGGGGGAGTGCTGGGGTGGCGGTTGCGCACATGGCGACGCTGCAGCTGGTTGTAGCATGTCTTGAAGTTGGGGTTGGCGAAGAACTTGCAGAAGTCCTTGAGCTGCCTCAGCATGACAGGGTCCTCGCAGTCAAGGGGCATGGGAGGGCCAGTGGGTGCTGCAGGTGCAAGGGCTGCCAGGCGGGCGCTACAGCGCCTTTGCGGGACTGGCTCAGGTTCTGACTCTGACTCCGAGTCAGACTGTGGCTCTGGCTCCGAGCCATAGTCTGACTCGGAGTCAGAGTCATTGTCACACTCCATGCTGGCAGGCTGGGCAGGGGCAGGCTGGGCAGGGGCCCGTGGGGGGAGTGGGGGTAGGGCGGGAGCATTAGGGGGTTGGGGAGGCTGCACGGCTGGAGGCTGAGGGGCGCTGGGGAAGCCGGGGGTAGGGTAGCCCACTAGGCAGGTGAGAAAAATGCGCAATACAAACAGCGAAGCGATGAATCGGAGCTGGGAGTGGATTTCAGCCCGCAGCCGGAGGTGCTCCCGCAGCTTGCGCCTGGTCTTCTTGCAGCCGCGCAGCACTGCGCCCTCGGGGACCTTGATGACCTGCAGCCAAGCGCAATTGACATTTTGACAGGCCATTTTGACAGGCCAAGACACAAGGCGGGGTCAGCACAAAGAGTGCGGGGACACATAAGGCGGGGCCGGCACCTGACGGCGACGCGTGGTCCAGCCATCCCTGCGCTCCTGTCGTTGCTTGCCTTGGGCGGAACGAGACGCTGCGATGGAACCAACAGGAGCGACGGGTTATCTCACAGCGCGTAACTCACGCAGCTCACAGTCGGCTGGGGACACGCACCTTTCTGTTTCTTGTCGCTACCCTTCCGCTTCTTCTTAGCCATCACGCGATACGCAGTGCGACGGGCGGGGGCCTTTTCGAGCAATTTGGGTTTCCCGTGAAAACTGTGTGTGACGACCATGGCAACAGTCGTCCTGGCCTGCTCCAGCGCCAGTCAGGGAGTATCCTAGAGCTTGGGTGCGTGTGAGTGTCAGGGAGCAGCCGGAGCTTGTCATTACCAATTTCATCTACCCGTCTCATCTCATCTATCAGATCAGCTCATACCAGCTCCCAATAGCTCGTATCAGCTCATACTAGCTCAAATCAGCTCATCTAAGCTCCCCGTACTAGCTCCCGCCGTTTTAGCTAATATTAGCGCTAACTTGCAGCCTGCATGCACCTGGGTCAAGCGTGACCCGGCACAGCTGGTGATGTCGCTGCCAGGATGCCTGTATGTGTACGCCGCATTAAGCTACATCCACACCCAAGTCACATATCATGTGCCCTGACTACAGCAGTGGATCTGTTAGCCGTCCGACCCTGTCGCTCACAGCTGATGGACTGGCAGTGAAAGACTTGCTTCCTGATCACACCTGAACACCTGACCACCGTCAAGGTTCCAGGCTTTCAGGTCGAGTCTGACAGTGTGAGGGGTTTGGGCCAACCTCAGTCATAGTGGCCGGGCCCTGGCGTGTTTGAGGTCTTGAAGGGCTGCCTGGCGCCACCAAAGCTGACGCTGATGCCTGAGCCTCTCGAGCTGACGACCTGGCGCCCAAAGCTGGTCTGCAGGGCAGGGAACCCAGAGCCAACAATGCAGGGCAGCAGAGTCAGCTGATGTGCAGGCAGTCAAGCAGCAACGATTACGAAGGTGAGAAGGGGCTGAGCTTATGTGTCTGCTACAGTAGCTGGCTAGCTCAGCAGAAGCAGCTGGTAACCTGCCTGCCATGCCTTGCTATGTTTCCAGACATGTGCAACATGGCCCTACACTCCTTTGCCAGCATGTGTCAGATACTCCTTGTCCTTTGCCCCGTGTATTATGACCACTCATGACGATGGTTGCACATTTGATTTGCAGGGGCTTGGATGAATTTGGGGGGTGAACAGAGCAGCACAGTGGGGGAGAACAGAGCGGTGGGCAACATATCTCCATCTCCAGGGGCATCAGACTGGGTCCAACCAAGGGTCAAGGGTCTGGCCAGGTGGCGGGTCCAATTGCTAGCGTTGCTGCTACAGTGCGACAGGGTACAACAGGACCACGCCTGGGATGGGCAAGGCAGACCCATGCCTTTGAGCAGCTACTAACCATTTGACTACACAAAGGTCATGGGCAAGTGCAAAGGGAAAGATACCAAAGGCTACTATAGCCAGGCTGGTCAGTGGCATGTGGCAAGCCAGTGTACGGTCTGGTCTGCTGCCAGGCAGGCAGGCAGGCAAGGAGGCAGGCAGGCATGACCCAGCTGAGTCTGGGCCCTGGCCCTGGCACAGCATTTGTAGGGGCTGCCTGCTTACCTGCATGGCTGGTGTCTGGTGGTCATAGTTTGCGGGGGACTCCATGCCTTTCATGAGCCGTGTGTGGGCGGAGCTGATGAAACGCTTCTCTTCCGAGCCGGCCCAAGTACTGGTGCCAAACCTGAGGCCAGCAGGTGTGGGCAGCGGCGGTGGGTAGCAGTGCAGTAGAGGGTTAGGGTGGCTGGTTGAGTGGGGTGGGGTGGGGTGGGGTCATGTAGGGTGGGGCAGGGCAGAGGGAGTAAAGGCAGCTCACCCAAAAGAAGGCAGGGTGCGGTTTGCTGACAGCGCCTGCTTGCCAATGCTCTTCCAGGTCTCGTAGCTGCAGGGCCAGCCGTAAGCACAACCAGAGAGGCATGAAGCGTGACAGGCACAAAGTGGAAGCATGGAGAAAAGATTGAACATGTCAGGGTTCAAAGGCAAGCAACGGAGGACTGCAACATGCAAGCGGTGGGCATGCGGTGAAGGAGGGGAGGGCCTTGCCATGCAGAGCGCGGGGGCGACCCTGCCTGTATAGCGCAGCCCACACTCCTTGGCTAGGCCTACCTGCCCGGCGCTGGCAGCGTCTTCCCCAGCCGCTCAAACTCATTCTGCAGCCGGTCCTTGCGCGGCAGGCTGAAGGCTGGCATGGTGGGGCGCTGGGAGGAGGGCTGCGGGCCAATGGCTGCAGGCAAGGGGTACTGCCCGGGGTCTGTCCCTTGCGTGCCCAGCTGCGAGGTCAGCTGCCGGGAGGAGATGAGCACACGCTGTGCCTGCGAGGCGAGGGGACGGCACAAGCCAGCTGGGCAGTGGGCTGCTAGCCAGCCATAGGCATAGACTACGCAGGCAAGGAGAAGATGTCGCAGCAGGTGCATGGGCATGCAGTGAAGCACATGGACACGCACGTAGGGTGAAGCTAGTCATGAAAAACTCCGGCTGCTCCCTGATGGTGCCTGTGTCAGTGCACTCAGACGACATGCCTGACATCATCGCGGGAGCATCATGGGGGGTGCAGATGTGCCAATGTGTGTGTTACCACCTGGCCTGTTTAAGGGCCTGACCTGCTTTACTGGGTCTAGTTGATATCCATACACCTCATTGATATGTAACCTAACTATACAGAGTTCCAGCATTGCGGGCAAGGAATCATGTACAAGGTGTTCTACCAGGCCTGGCCTGCCCCCAGGCTTTGATCCTCCTGTAGCTACCCGCCCCATGCCCTCACACCTCATGCCCTCACCCCTCCCTGCCTGACCTGCTCCCTGGTGGTGCGGCTGAAGCGCATGCGCTGGGGTGACTGCCGGCTGCTCTCCACCTGCTCGCCAAAGGCTGACGGCGAGTCATAGGAGCCAACCGGTGGCACAGAGGCAGGCCGGGGGCCGCTGGCCTGCAGGGCGACCCCACATAGCAGCAGGCAGGTGTGAGAGCAACTCAGGCACCCAGGCAGGTGTTTTGGCAGGCAGGGTCTGGCCCCAGATCCTGTCCAGGGCCCTCCATCAGCAACAGCCCACCCACCGGATGTCATCCACGGATTACCTGCTCGCGGTCTAGCTGACTGAATGAGAAGCTGGGGGCTGTTGTCTTCAAGGCTTCAGGCTGCTTGTCCAGGGCTCCTGTGGGCAGCGCCAGTGGGAGAAGTGAGGCCGGGGAGTAGGGCTGCTCTGCCATCAATGCTCAGCAGGAATACGCAGTAGCTACTGATGAGCAAGATGCATGCATCTTGTGCTTGTAATCATGGGCAGCCATGGCCTGGGCAGCAGTAGTGCAGGCGGGCTTGCAGGGTGGGCTTGGTGGCACCTGGCAGCTTATAGACGCAGGGAGCCCCCGTCTTGCCCTTGTTGTCCACGGCCACATGCTGGGCTGTGATGAAGACCTTGGCTGCTTGCTCACGCGTGCTGCTCTGCCCGAAACTGTGCCGAGGACAGGACAAACGTCTGGAGTCGCTTTGTAATCCAAAAGCGGACCTTGCTGCTCCCTGCAATACAACAAACACCCCGAATCACAAGGACTACATTCATGATTGTGCACTAGCCATCGATGCCGGCAGGCAGATACCATGCACTGACGATGGTGAGACACCGTCAGCCAATGTGGGGTGCAGCATATCAACAAACGGTAACCTGCCTTTAGCCTTGGCGCATCAGGTGCTGTGCTGTGAATGGTTGCAAAGGGAGAGTCATCGAGAGGCCGGCCCATCAGCTGCAAAACCCAAAGTGGGGTGATGGCAGGACATGGTGAAGTTATTGCCCGGGCGCATTTCCTTGTGGTATAGCGGAAACCTATGTCCCAGGCCACGGCGCTGATGGTGTGGGCCCTGAACTGACCTGCGGAAGTGTTCCACACAATGATAGACGATGCTCTATTGCGAAGGGGCGATGTTACGAGCAAGCCTGAGCTAAGGTGGCGCAAGGTTCGTGCGAAAGAACTGCATTTCACGGGGTTGGCATTTATTCGTGTTCAAGCAAATCAATGTGTGGGGTTGCGTGGCTGTTTAGCGATATAAGTTATTAAGCGTCTGCATTAAGGAAGCTGTGTTGACATGTAGCATGGATGGGGCATTCCTCTTCTCCATCTTCATTCTTCTTCTTCTCTCCAACTTCTCTCAAGGCAGTCATGGACCGGCAGAGCGGCCAGCGTCTACCTTGCAGATGATCCTCTGCTGACTACCTTGCAGATGATCCACCCCCTGCAACCCAGTTACCTGCTCGCTGCCACCCCTACAGCCCCTGACTCACCCCCTGCAGCCCCCTCATCCATCACTACCTAGGGCCTCCATTTGAGGTACCAACTAGTGACCACTCAGGATGGTGTTATGCGGCAGTGTGGTGTCATGTTCCCATGCACATGGCACATGGCATGGGGCACCTGTCACCCACACGATTGCCTGACCCCTGTTCGTTGACTCCATGTCTGGAAAGCCTATACCTGGTCAAATGCTGATGGGCAGACGCTGGGGCAGTGATGGCTGGATCATGAGTGTCTCCAAACCCCCACCGTTGATTGATGATGACAGCCAGCTACCAGAGCAAAAGTAACACGCATGCAATAGTTTGCAAGGTCGAAGTCAAATCGACAGGTTTGACTGATTGCTCCTGAAACTAACGCTGCTACCATTGCAGGTATCTCATTTGCAAATGTGACCGCAATGCTTAGAGCGTCGGTTGTACTGCAGACTGACCGCAATGCACTATGCCGCACTGAAGTTAGACGAGACTCTCGGTGTGCGATCCAAGGTCCAGGAGCTCACCGGTATAGCCACCCGCCCAAACCCACTACGTCTTGGCACCGGCAAAATACACAGCCCTTTGGTGCATGCAGGTCGCTTGCAATCGTGTCTATCACAGCTTGAAGCCTATGCTGATGACTTCACACCCTGTGACAGTGTTCAGCAAGCAGCACATCAGGCTGTGAAGCATGAACCCAATGCTGCAACAGACATTCGAGGGACGCTGCCTACGTACAGCCCTCAAGCCCGCCCGCATTCCTCAGCCAGTCAAGCATCCAGCAACTCCCAGGTGTCAGTGGCAGACATAAGCAGCCCAGCATTGGTATCGCCAGCAACTGGTTGGAGGTTCAGTACCCATCGCACCAGCTATGTGGTGGAGGTGGTGCATGGTGACACAGCCGGCAGCGGCCCAGAGAGCGCACCGCTAGCCCCCCCAAGCAGCCAGCTACCCTCTCATTTACACCTGACAGCTTCAAAGGAGCAAAAGGATGCAACCAGCAGTTCCTCGGCCCTTCAGCTGCCGACTCCTAGAGCGGCTGTTTCCATCTCCGCCCCACAGTTTGCCACTACCACCACCCCATCATTCAAGCCGCCCACTCAGCAGGCGGCATCACCCCCCATGCCACCTGCTGCCATGCAGCCCCCCGGCACTAGTCACAACCCCCAACCAGCCAGCCAGCTGCCTCAGTCCCGGCCCACTAAGTCAGCCAGCACGTCTATGCTGCTTAAGCACAAGCTGGTGGCTGGCAGTTTGACAGGCGGGAATGACCCAGGTGTGATGCAGGGCCTGGGCCGGGACTTCCCAGGCACCCCCACAGCACAGGGGCAGGGCCAGCAGGGGCAAGGGCTGGGCAGAGGCATGCCTGGCACCCCCACATCGCAAGGGCAGCAGGGGCAGCAGGGGCAGCAGGGGCTGGGGCTGGGCAGAGGCACGCCAGGCACCCCCACATCGCAAGGGCAGCAGGGGCAGGGTCAAGGCGTGGGAGGGGAGGAGCGGCCAGCAGGTGCAGTAGGTGTGCTCTCCACCATTGTCAGCGTGGTGAAGGACAACCTGCGACAGCGGGGCATCGTGAACCTGTCCGCCCTGGGCTCACAGATGGCGCTGGAGCGGGTGAGCGCCTGGCAGCACCTCCCTCGCCAGACCGCTAAGGCAGAACCAGGTCCCCTCACTAGGGGTGGTGTCTTGTCTGTATGGATTCATGCTCCCATGCACATGGCATGGGCGCCCCACCACCTACACTGTTGGCTGACCCCTGTGACAGGGCCATGGTCTAGGGTGGGCATGACAAACATGCGCTGATGTACGCTGATCAAGGGGGCACACTACTGTGCCACAGCAGGCTGCTACTGCTGCTGCTAGGCCTTGGGTGGGCGGTCTCGCAGCCATTTGTACCCCAGCCCTGGGTCCTCCTACTCCAGCTCCGGCAGGTCCAGCCACCAGCATAGCTCCATGGGGCACCGCCTGCTATCACCATCGCGATCCTGGTTGAACGCTGCATAGGTGTCCCTGTCCACCCACCCGCCTAGTATGGCAGGCTGGCTACATAGCCTTAGCGTGTTCAGGGGCAACGGGGTTATAAAGGAGGGGCGCTGGGTCCAGGCTGTGGGGCTGTGTTGCCCATGGCCAAAGCAGCCTTGCCCCTTGGGGGGCTGAGCTGTCTGCCCAGCCTTGGTGCGCTTGGCTGGCGAGGGAATGCTGTGCTCTGGCTGTGAGGCTGTGTGGCTACCTTGGCGCGCCGAGCTGGCATGGGTGCTAGAGTACTACTAGGGTGCTGGGCCCAGGCTCTGGGCTCTATCAGTTGCATTTTGGAGCCCAGCACCACACCACCTCATGGCACCAGCTCAAGGTGCATGCCAGATGCTACAACACTAGAGTTAAACGGCCTCTGGGACAGCTGGTCGCTAGGCTGGTCCATGCGCCAGGTGGTCAGCATGTAGCCCCTGCTGCTGCTGCGCCAGCCTGGGTCACCCGCCTGCTGGCCAGCACTGACGCAGCCCTGCCCCCTGCCCCCAGGCCGCTGCCACCCCCCCGCCATCGACTGACAGCCTGGACCCCGGAGGTGGGGGGGTGACCCCGGGCGCTGCTACGACCCCCACGCTGCCTGGCCTGAGCCCAGGCGGGGCGCTCACAGGGCGGTGGGCAGGGCCCAGCAGCAGCAGCAGCCCCGCCTCCCCCGCTGCCTCCACCACGCTGAAGCGCATCCTGCACCGGGTCACCTCCCTGCACAGCAAGCGCCACACCTACCCAGCCCAGGAGGATGGTGGGCTGGCCTCTGCGCTGCGGCTTGACGAGGAAGCCGTGATGGACACCATCCTGGAGCCACAGGGGCATGAGGATGATACCTCCTCCTCCTCATGCTCATCCTGCTCATCCTCCTCAGCCACTGCCACTGCCGCGCATGGTCCCCTGCCACGCCGGGCCAGCAGCGGCAGTGGCAGCAGCAAGGGGGCGGGGGGGCGCCGGGGGCTGCTAGAGGGCAGGAGGGCGGCAGGGTCCCGGTCGGGCCTCCTTATGCAGGCTGAGGCCGTGGACGGCCATAGTGCACGGTGAGCGACCCTGGCCCTAGCCTGGATGTGGGTGTGCTGCTGATGCTGTGCTGCCCCTTCAATTCCTACCTCCCTTCTGCCTTAAGTGGCTCGACTGCCTTCCCACTCCCTGAATGCCCATGACCTCCCGCGTCACAAAGCTGCTGGGCGGTGTGTGCATCCTCATCACCCTCATCATCCTCATCACCCTCATCACCCTCATCATCCTCATCACCCTCATCACCCTCATCACCCTCATCACCCTCATCACCCTCATCATCCTCATCACCCTCATCACCCTCATCACCCTCATCACCCTCATCATCCTCATCATCCTCATCACCCTCATCACCCTCATCATCCTCATCATCCTCATCACCCTCATCACCCTCATCATCCTCATCACCCTCATCATCCTCATCACCCTCATCACCCTCATCACCCTCATCATCCTCATCATCCTCATCATCCTCATCACCCTCCCGCTGTCAGCATTGCTGCGACACACTTACCAAGAGACTCTGCTTGCCGTGTGTGTGCATGGTGTGCATGGCGCCCCCAGCCAGTCCAGCCACCCCGGAGAAGGGGACGGTGAAGAGTCAGATGCAGCTGGCCCCCCCAGCCAGCTCAGCTCGCACATCAGCGGGCCAGCCAGCCAGGTGATGAGCAGCCACGCGCAGACGCTGTTCCGCATGGCCTCCCTCTCCAGCTCCCAGCGCAGGCGCAGCCGGCCCCTGGAGCGCAGCAGCCAGGGGGACGAGCCCACGCCCCTCCTACGCCCCTCTTCAAACAGTTGCCAGGGGGAGGTGGAGCTGCAGGCAAGTGCATGGCCTCACTGCATGCGCTGCTGCCCTGCTGTCCTTGATGTGGCCATGCATGTCAGCACGCTGCCCAACATGCAATGGCCCTGCTATGACGGGTCCCGTGAACCATTGAGCACACCTGCAGTGCCTGACCCTGATGGCCCTGACCCTGATGGCGTTGGCATGCAACAGCACTAACATGCTGGACAGCGATCAAAGCTCCTGGCGGGTGTCAAAGCACGCCTGCTTCAGGGGCGGTGTGCATGCTGCCTGCGGCCTCTTGCCTTCACGCGCTGGGCCCTGACCCTGCTGGCCCTCAAGCTGCGGCGTGCACATGAGTCCAGGGGCCTACTGGAGGCAGCGCCAGCCTCCTGCCCCCATGGCGACGCAGCTGAGTGCCTCTGCCCCTGCCTGCTGCTTGCCCCGCTCCAGGACACACGCCCCCCACTGCCCCCCGAGGACGCTTTCGACATCCACCTATCGCTGCCTGCCTGCACCATTGAGCCTCCAGACACGCACTTCCTGCCCGCTGGCCTCAACACTGCCTACAGGTCCCTGACCCTGGTGCTGCCCCACTCGCCCCACTCAGCCTATAGCAAGACCAGCCTCTCCAGCAGCAGCAAGCCCGTCTCCCCTGCACCCCACCTCACGCCCCCCAGCCCCAGCAGCCCCCCCAGCACAGCAGCCTGGCAGGCACGCCTCGCAGCAGATGGGAGGCGGGAGGCAGGGCAGGGGCTGGGGCAGGGGCTGGGGCTGGGCCGGCCTGGCCTTATGCCCCCCCCAGGGCCGTATCCCCTGGCTGGACCTGACAGCTGCAGGTCCTCACTCAGCTCCTACCACCCCACCTCCCGCTCCAGGGCCACCAGCACCTCAGGCCTAGGCCCACCTGCCAGCTCAGCCCAACCTGCCCCAGCCCCCAGCCCAGCCCACCCGCCCGCTATACCAGCCCCGACCACAACGGCCACCCCAGCCCCACCTGGCCCCTTACCCCCTGCCTCACATGCTGCCGCCTATGCTCACAAGGCCAGCCCATCCATGGGCAGCTTCAACGGCTGGATGCTGCAGCAGCTCCTCGCTGCTGACTCGTGCCACAACAGCCCCATTGGTGCAGTGATCGCAGATGTGCCACGGCCAGGTTGCCTACCTGCCCCTGTCCCGCTGCACAGCCTGCCTGCCCGGCTGTCCACCCCGCCACGTACAGCCAAGGACTTCTTCCGCCCATCCTTGCCCAGCCCTGCCCCTGCCACCCTGTCTGCCGGCACACAGGCAGGCAGCCTATCTGGGGCCAGTGCTGACCAGCCTCAACCCCGGCTAGCCAGCAGCTTCTTCAGGGGAGCAGGGCCCTGCAGCCCCCTGAGCCCCAGCCCCAGGACCCAGGCCGCCGCCCCAGCCTCGCGGCTGCACTCCACCCCAACCCCTCACGCACCCCTGCCCCACGCGGCGATGCGGCCACACCAAGCCAGCGTCAGGGCCCAGCACCCAGGTCCAGCCCACACCCCTGTCACCACATCAGGCCACCATCACAGCAGCCCAGCCCCTGCTGAGGCCAGGCAGGGCGGCCAGGGGGCCAAGGTGCACCGGGGGTCCCCTGCTGCAGGCCTGCTGCAGCCATACACTCTCAGCCCAGGTGCATCCATGGCTGGCTGGCCACAGCCACAGCTGTTGCCACATACCCCAGTAGGGCCCTACCTGGCGTCACCATCCCCGTCCCCTTGCCCTACTCCTGCTCCCCATCACCACCACTGCAGCCCACAGGCGCAGCACAACTCCTCACTGGCTGCACAGCCACCAGCTGCCTCAGCTCCTGCCCCCAGCCAGCTCATCACCTGGCAGTGCCACCCTCCTCCCTACCCTGAGCGGGACAGTGGGCAGCAACAGCCCCCAGCACCGTTAGCTTGCAGTCTCGACGCACTGCTGGCTGCAGCTGCCAGCACTAGGCATGCCTGCCTGCCCACCTCGCCCCTGCCAGCCCCAGCTGCAGCTGAGGCCCTACAGCAGCAGCACAGCCATCAGGTGGCCAGCCAGAGCGGCCCCTCACCACCCTCACCATCACAGCCATTGCAGCCGGAGGGAGCTGCATCAGGGGCAGCCGGCACCCTGCTCCAGGCGCTGGCGCTGGACAGAGCCCAGCCCAGTCCCCACACACCGCCATACGCACCCTTGATAGCGAGTCAGGCTGGGCTGGCTGTCATGCCCCTGCCCGGCCAGTACCATGCAACCACCGCCACCAACCCGCCGCAGCCTGGCCAGCTGGCAGCACAGCAGGCCAATGACCTGGCAGGCCTGCTGCCCCCCGGCCTGCTGCAGCAGCTGTACCTGCAGCCTGCCCACACCACCGTGGTGCTAGTGCAGGTGGGGCCTCAGCCGCTAGCTCTGGTGGAGCCCAGCACCACCAGGACAGTTGCCTGGACAGCTGCAGCCGCCCCCCTGCCACCACACTCCCCCACCCCTGCTGTGACTCCCCCCAGCGCCCCTCCCAGTCCCGGCCCCCCCAGCCAGCACCCTACACTGTGCGCAGCGCCACCTCCTACTCCCACCCATCCCACCCACCAGCTCTCCCCACCCAGCCAGCTGTTGCCCCCCAGCACCCTGCAGGCCACCCCCCCTATGCCGCTCAGCAGTGTGGCTGACTGCCCGCCACACCCCGCCACAGCACCTCCTGACGTAGCAGAGTCTCACACCGCAAGCCATGCCTCCCGCCTCCCGCCTCCTGCTTCAGGCCATGCCACAGCTGAGCTGCAGGCACCTGACTGCTCCCCTATGCCGCCGGACCTGCGCCTGTCTGGCCCCTCTGACCCACACACACCTGGACAGCTCACCACGGCCGGCCAGCCACCCCAGCTGCCCTGTGACCCACCACACTCGCACCCAGCCTGCCCTGGGCACCCAGCCCAGCAGCAGCAGGATTCCATGAGCCCGCGTTGCAGTGGCGACCAGGCCATCCAGGCAACCAGTTTGCGAACATGCAGCCTGGATGGCAGCAACAGCAGACCGGGCACAGCATCTCCTCCACCCCCTTGCCCTCCACCCAGTGCGTCTCAGCCACCCTGCCCCTCAGCACCACTGCCTCAGCATCCCCTCCACGCGCCAGCTGGCGTTCAGTGTCCTGAACAGGCAGCAGAGCCAGCCGTCAGGGTGCCTGATCAGGCTCAACTGTGCAAAGAGCAGGGCTGCTGCACCTCACCCGCACCCTATCCTGCCCCGTCACCCCTCCTCCATGCACCTCTCCCCTCGGGCTTACACCCAGCCAGTGCCATCAGCCTAACTGCAGGGGGCCAACCTCAGCTCCTAGACGCTCCTGCCCTGACTGCCCCTGCGCTTGCCAGCACCGCCCCAGCCAGTCCTGACCGCCCTGGCCATGCCAAAGCTCGTCAGCACCAGCCTCCTCTGCAGGAGCACCCCTCCACCCTCCCTCTTCACTCGCCCATGCTGGGCTGCCTGGTCAGACCACAGGTCCATGCCCAGGTGCAACCAGCTGAGCAGCCTGGCCAGGAGCCGGCACACACTCGGGGTGACGCGGGTACCAGCAGCAGCCAGGAGGGCAGCAGCCAGGAGGGAGGCAGCCAGGGGCGAGGCAGCCAGGGGGGCAGCAGCCAGGGGGGCGGCAGCCAGGTCGCTGGGAGGGGT
>JASKMD010000445.1:0-15105 GCA_030144725.1 Haematococcus lacustris
GTGGCCCGAGGCGTCGGGGGGCTGGTTTGCCAAGCAGCCCAGGAGGGAGCGGAGGGGAGGGCAGGAGGGGGCAGAGGGGAGGGTTGGGGCAGGAGGAGTGGAGGAGGAGAAGGCAGCAGGGAGGCCTAGGCATGGGGAGGGTAGGGCGCAGTGGGGGGGAGAGCTAGTGGTTCGCCTCTCCTTGCAGTGGCCCGTCCCCTTCCCCGTCGAGCCAGCCTGAGCTTCAGGGTTGCTGGTGGGGGCTTAGGGCGTTCGGTGGGTGGGGTGGGCTAGGCTTCGGGGGGCTGTCTGAGTGTCAGGGGACCGGGGGCTTAGGTGGTCTTGGTTTGAGCGTTGGGGGTAGGGTTCTCGGTTTCAGGTCGAGGGGCGGAACTTAGGCTCGTGAGAGTGTGGGTAGTTCTGTGGGGAGGGTATGGGGAGGGTCTGGGGCTGGGTCTGGAGCTAGGGTGGAGGGCGTTGGTGTGGGGGAGTGTCTTGACGTTGTCCTAGGGAGGGGGTTGCTTGGGTTGTGTGCACCTTTGCCTGTGGGGTGTGGTTGTGTGGACCTTTGCCTGTGGGGTGTGGACCTTTGCTTGGGGTGTGAGGATGTTGCGTTCGTGGCAATGGTGTTCCGAGTGTGCCTACACAGATCAGGGCGTAGTCCATCTGCCTGGGTATCGAACCCAGCCTCAGAACACCTCACCACTCACACATTTCTCACAGGGAACTTGTCATGTCACTTGAGACCTTTCAGATATTCGGCCGCATGCGATCTTACTCAGCATGGTCACGTAACAGAGGACCGCTGTGTTTGGGTGGGGTGCTTGGGGCTCGTGTATGGGGGAACCTTGTTTTGTAGTCGTCTTCTCTTTTCATCTTTTCTTTAGTGTCACTCTCTCTCTTTTAGTTCCGTTTTCATGCGTTATAATAGCTAATAGCCTGCTGTTTAAGAGACTTAGTTCCCTTGCCGGAAGCCTATTAAGTTCTTGTAATTGAGTTTTACCCAGTTGTAATCGTTAATTGACCTCGTTTTACAAATCGTTAATACGCTGTTAATTGGACCTGGCGCTGCAGTTATCAAAAAGTGCATGACTATTAAAGAAGGTGTCCAAGGCGTGTTCCAGCCCAAAACTCAACTTGCAACACTAAAGTCTAAAAGCAAGGAAATACTGCAACTCGTACATCAAGGAACCTCTCACACCAAACATAACTACTTATCGTCTAGAACACATGACAATCTCACAATTGCATGTGAGCCTGGCAGCGGAATGTGAGCCCCTTACTCCTTGCTGGACTCCTTGCTGCTCTCCATCAGCTTCTGCATAGACTGCATTTGCAGCTGGATGCTGGACATCTGCATTTGCAGCTGGAAGGCTGACATTTGCTGAGACATCATGCTCAGCTGCCCAGCAAACTGGCCACAATTACCAGGCCACATAGCTGCAAAAGACGGGACCCCAGAACTGGGAGGTGGTGGGCAAGATGAAGAGCCCATGCAAGGGCTGCCAGCGGCTTGAGCTGCTGGCACACTAGCGCTGACAGCAGGCACAGCTGACTCTTGCTGGGACAAAGGGGGGGGGGCCACAACACCAACAGCATACTGCGATGAAGCCACACATGGAGCAGTAGGTGTTGCAGGAGCTGCCGCAGGTGCAGCAACCGCCGGCACAAGTGAAGTTGCTGCTGGTGCCCATACATCAGCAACTTCCTTGGCAGCAGGTGGTGCAAGGGAGACTTTAGCGGACATCATGGCAGACGCCTTGCCACGCTTTGCCGCACCGTGATGGGCATACGCAGCCATGGAATCACGCGACTTCCAGCCGCCCATGTCAAGACGGTACTCGTCAGTGAAGGACTCATCCTCAGCAAGAGCAGTAGCCCCTGTGCGCTTCAGGCAATGGGATGACTGGCCTGTGATGGCGAAGATGCGTTCAGCCAGCGTCCTGACACTGAGAGGCTGCCCAATGTACCAGCGATTCTTGGCGCGGAAGTGGAGGTTTGGCCGCAGGAATAGGTTGTCACATCCACAATCAGCTGGGATCTTCTCCAAAAAGAGCTTGATGCAATAGAAGGGGCAGTACTACACAAGCAATAAAACACAACACATACAACACCAAATGTATATGGGGATACAAGAATCAGCAACACATTGATCAACCCATATTTCAAGACAATGATGATTGATGCACATGGCATAGCTGCATCCATACCGTATGTTACAACAAGATCTCACCTTTGCATCAACAAAGGGATCACCCATCGGCGTGTACTGGGCGTTAGGGGCAATATACTTCTTGGGAGGAGGACGCCCAGCCTCAGACAATCCACCAGTCCAGTTCTTGCATGCCAAGGCGCACAGCTGATACATGTCACGCCCAGCAGTGTCTTGAGGGTCTTTAACCAGCTGGAAATGGGATCGCTTCAGAGCATGGAGCTCGCTGACACGCAGCTGCATAGATAAACCAACACAGAAATCATAATTGACATCAAGTAGCATATAGAGCAGCTCTTAACAGTTATGTGAAAGGCAATGACTTACATGACCATTGACACCAATGTACAGCAATGCTTGGTTCTGCAAGCCGTCAGGGGTGGTAGTGTCCAGCATGGGCTGAGCAGCAGCAATAGCTTCAGCCGTAACAGGTTGGGCTCGCTTGGGCAGCAAGCTCACCTGCAAACGCCAAAACAAAACAATTACACAATTAAGTCAATACAAGTTGAGGGTCAACGACAACCTTAAACTGACGCACCCAAGCCCCAGAACCTCACCTCTCCTGCCGCCGCAGCAAGCTTGCAAGCACCATCCACAGTAGTCCAGAGCTCCCCCCAAACAGCATGGTTCCTTTCCAGAAACTGAGGCTTGGAGAAGTCCTTGGCACCACAGCCATGGCGCTCCTGGGCTTGGTGATAGACGAGCATCTGGTGCGCAATGCAATTGAATCGATGACGCAAAGAAGATGGGGTGAACTTAGCGCCAAAACCATCAACACCCTTGCCTTTAGAGCTACGCGCATCTGCATAAAACACATACAAAGCACAAACATACAAGGTCACATAACATGGTGAGGGAATCAATGGCTGAATTAACATGCAACAACAACACATGCAATTACTTACGCACAGCATAGGCACACAGCAGAACACACAGCTCTTTGGGACGCGTAGAATACCAGAGGTACAAGCGTGCAATCATAGTCACCAAGTCTTCTGTAAGACCAGCCACAAACTCAGAGATGACAGCCCTGTAGGATGCAGGCACTTCAGTTCCGCTGGCATACACCCAAGAAGCTTCTGCGGCTGTGAAAAAACCCATTGTAGACCGCAACAAAGACGTCTCAGTCGCGTCTGTGGTGGGCTTGACTTTGCTGTGACGCTGAGCCTGGGTAATAGACGGGTCCTCCAACAAAACCTCGAAGGGTTGAACACCTACAGCATTGCAACAAGCGATGAGGTACACTGCAGAGACGATGCGTACAGTCGCAGCAATAAATCACCAGGGGAAGAAGCAGGGCCAGCATTAGAGGGCACAACACGGTTAGGCCGATGTTGCATAGCAGAAGGACCTGCGGAATGCCAATGGAGGAATCACATCCGAACACGGAAACACATAAGCATAGTGAAGATGGGTATAGCGTGTAGGGCCTTACCACGCAGCGACGCAGGAAACCGAAGAGCCCACTCTGATGGTGCACGAGCAACTCCAGAACCCACAACACGCACACCTGCGTTGAAAGAGGACACCTACAGATATATTCGATGTATTAGGAGTGCATAAACGCAGCAATACACCATTCGCTTACCTGAGCCGCTGGCGTCGCTAGGCTCCAAGTGCGGGTAGTCGGGTAGCAGCTTGAATGTAGGTAAGGTCATCGGCAGGTCGTCATCAGGGTGCTCAGGCACAGAAGAGTCGCTCCATCCAGGGTCACCGTAATCTTCAGGCGTAGGCCCCAAGTACGGCTCGGGCAACATGGCCCAAATGAACCTGGCAGCACTGAGCAAACACAAAATCAGAAAGTTATACGAAATGTGTAACATACAGATGACGCGGCTCCGCCGCGCTGCATAGCTGCTGGTACGTAAAACTCAATTACACTAGATAATGGCGTCGCTTGGGTCGTTTTAGGCGTGTTTAAACTGCTCGGCCTCGGCCCTGTCGCGTAACAGCTCTCGACCTCAGCCAGCGGCCGCGTCGCTACGCTCCGCGGCCGCTGGCTTCGGTCTCGAGCTGTTACGCTCCAGGGCCTCGGCCTCGCAGTTTAAACCGCCTAAAACGACCCGCGACACCATTATCTACTACAAAAACGTCGGGACGCGGACCATTTTAGAAAAGTGCAAGCAAAAAGTGATGTAAAAAATACCAACTCGATATCGCTCAACGTCCACAATGCACTTCCACATCTCGACAATCCTTCTTGAGCGTCCTTCTTCGTCAATCTTTCTTGAGCAGCATGCTTCGCTACATGACTTGGTCTTCCATCATCAAGCTAGTGACCTCCACCTAATTGCTACGATATAACCAACGAGAGAAGACTACATAGCCTCCCCGTATTCCACCCCATGGTTCGGGTGTGGGACAGCAACAGACAAGTGATGGGGCAACAATAGGGTGTGGGGCAACATCGGGCAGGATATGGGCAACAACGAGCAGCGGATGGGGGCGTGGGACAACCAAGGGCTGGTGATGGGGCAACAGGAGGCAGGGTGTGGGGTAGCAACAGACTTGGTGTGGGGCAACAGCAAGAAACGAGTGGGGAAACAACAGGCAGGGGGTGGAGCAGTAGCGGGCAGGTGGTGAGGCAACATACAGCAGCGGATGGGGCAGCAGCAAGCAGATGGTGGGGCACAGTAGGCAAGTGGTGGGGCAGCAGAGGGTAGGGGGTGAAGCAGCAGCTGAAAGGGTGTAGTAGTGTAGGTACCTGCAAGGAATACATGAGGAGCATGTAACAACATTAGGACCCTCCTTCATCACGACTGCTTACCACCGTGACTAGCGTCCACAAGCACCGCGCCCAGAAATTTCGACGACACCTGAGAAACACGATGTTATAGGGAGTGGTACTAGCGCACGCATCTTCGCAATGCGTACCAAAGAGCAAAGCAAAACACAGCGGCTGCAGTTTTCTAAGCTCGAGGTACTGCCCAGAACAACTGGTGCCCTACTGCATAGACGCGGCTATAGCAATGCATCCACGTGAGGTGAGATTAGGATTATCAGAGCATTGGGCGTCGAGCAAAGAATCACGGCCGTACGTAAGCCGTACCTGAGATAGGGGTAGTGCGACGAGAGATGACATCAATGCCCAAGGCTTCACCTCCTAGCGTGTAAAGCTCTGTGCGTGCAAGGCTCACTCCTCGTCCGCGGCTTCTTCCTCGTAGGCCTCATCTGGAAACAGCGCTAGTAATGACAGCTGCGGCAAGGCGATATAGAGCCAAAGCACCTCACCACGATTCATTTCCTACTTCTCACACTGGCAGAGTGACGTTTGCCCAGCGCGGCTCCGCCGCGCACCGTGCTACAAGAACGCACAAAAACGGAACTAAATTAGATAGTGGAAGCGCCCGGGGCGTTTTAGGCCCCCCAAAAACACTCGGCCTCGGCGCTGGAGCGTAACAGCTCTCGACCTCAGCCAGCAGCCGCGTCGCTACGCTCCGCGGCTGCTGGCTTCGGTCTCGAGCTGTTACGCTCCAGCGCCTCGGTGGGGCGCCCACTATGGAGCAGCATGGCGTCGCTTGACAGGAGGGCTAGGCGGGAGGAGCGGCAGCGGGTGGCTCAGTGTAGGTCGAGGCGAGGCAACACGCAGCCAGCTACCCAGCCAGCCAGAGGGGGGCCTAGCCGGCGCCGGTATGGCATTCCCTCTTCCGGTTCCAGCTCTGAGGAGTGGGAGGCACGGCCTGCAGGGCACCAGCAAGCTGGCAGGCAGCTTGCTGCGCAGCTTGGCCATGGGTCCCCACACGTGCGCCGCTACGGGTTGCTCAGCCCCTCTGCTAGCCTGGCCAGCTCGCTGGGGGCCTCCTGTGATAGCCCTGTAGTTGAGTCAGCAGGGCCCCGGGAGGGGAGGTTGAGGGTGCCTAAGCGGCAGCAGCCCGAGCAGGCAGCTCAGCCTGGGGAGGAGGTCGAGCAGCTCGGTCCTCTGCCCCTGCGGCCCCCGCAGGCCATCTATTCCCGTGAGCCTCGGATCCGCCTGCGCCGCCCGGGGGCCAAGTTGGCCTGCATTGAGGCCACTCCAGCCCCTATCCCCGGCCCACCCCCTTTGCCCGGTCCGCCTCCCCTTCCTAGCCCACCCACCCTCCTCTACACACGCGTAGCCCGCGCGGGGGCAAGCCAGGACTAGCCATGCAGCGCCCAGGTGTGGCCGCCAGGTTCTTGGCAGTCACCCTCAACGTGCAGGGCCTTGCCCAGCCGCACAAACTGCAGGCCCTGCTTGACTGGGCCGCTGACAGCCCGGCGCAAGTGGTGTTCCTCCAAGAGTGCCATAGGGCGGAGAGCGTGTGGCAGTGGGCAGAAGCCCACTCGGGGGCCAAGCCTGCCTGGCGGGGGCAGTGGTTTTACACCCCTGGCACCGGCAGCTCCCAAGGCTGTCTGGTGTTGGTCAAGCCCTCCACCAACCTCCAGGGGTGCACCCAGGTGCAGCTGCAGGCAGAGGGGGCCCAGGGGCGGGTGCTGCGGGTAGACGGGGAGCTCGCAGGCAGGCCGGTGTCCCTAGTGTGCGTGTACGCCCCGGCGCAGCAGGCAGAGCGGCCAGCGTTCTACGCAGAGTGCCTCCCCGCTTGCCTCCCGCCAGCCGCCGACAGCCGCCTCCTCCTCATGGGGGGCGACTTCAACTGCATCTTAGCCCCCGTGGACAGAGTGGGCATCCCGCAGGGCTCGCAGCATGGGGAGGCCTGGGTGGGCAGCCGGGGCCAGGGGGCGGAGCAGCTGCGGCAGCTGGTGGGTGAGCGGGGTCTGGTGGACCCGTGGCGCCATCTGCACCCCTCCAAGAGAGACCTCACCCACTTCAGCGAGCGTTGGCAGACGGGTGCGCGCCTCGACCGGTGGTACGTCTCGGAGGAGCTGGTGCAGTGGCAGATGGACAGCGCCATCCATGGTGTGCTGCCAGTGCCCACCGACCACCGGCCCGTGTCAGTGGCAGTGTGACCCCCCGACCTGCCTCTCACCGTCCCCGCTCCTTGGCAGCTGCACCCCGCCCACCTTGACAACCCCGATCTGCTGGACTGCCTCAAGGACTTCCTACAGGCGGAGGCCCTTTACCACGAGGCTGCGAGTCAGCTGGGGCTGCCTAGGGATGGGCACAGGGCCGGGTGGGCCCGCATCAAGCAGGGCCTGGCCATGCGTGCCCAGCACTTCCATGTTGCGAGAGGCCCTGGCAGACACCGCTGACCCTGCCCCCCTGGCTGAGCTCCTGACAGGCATCATCACCCTCGTGCCCAAGGCTGGCAAGCCGAGGGACCAGGTGGCCGGCTACCGCCCCATCACGCTCCTCAACTGCGACGTGCGCCTGGTGGCCAGGGCAGTGGAGGACCGGCTGCAGCTGCCCTTGGACCTGCTGGTGTCCCCCTCTCAGTCGGCCTTCATCCTAGGCAGGGACATCAGCGACAGCGTACAGTTCCACCTAGGCCTGCTGGAGTACCTGCAGCAGCGGGGCAGCCCAGCCTGGCTGTTGTTGCTGGACCTGGCGGGTGCCTATGACAACGTGTCCTGGGGCTTGCTCCAGGACACGATGGAGGCCATGGGGTTCTGCCGGGAGGGGCATGAGCGCTGGGCTCAGCTGCTGCACCGGGGGGCCACGAGCCAGGTGCTGGTCAACGGCCACCTCACCGAAAGCTTCCCCCTTGCGTCGGGGCTGCTGCAGGGCAGCGGGGCCTCCCCGCTCTACTGGTGCATCGTGCTTCAGCCGCTGGTCAGCTACCTCAGCTCACTCCAGCTGGCAGGCCGCATCAGCACCCCCACCATCCCCTCCAGCCCTCTGGCCATGCACAGGGCCGCCATGACCCCCGCGCTCCCCTCCAAGGAGTATGCGGACGACCTCACCATCGTGGTGCTCAATCGGGTCAGAGACGGGAAGGTGGTTGTGGAGGCCCTGGGCCTGTTCCGCGCCGCTGGGGGCCCTGCGCTGAGCGTGAGCAAGAGCTCAGCCCTGCCGTGCGCCCAGCCAGAGCCTGGGCCGGGTAACCAGGGGAGCTCGGGCCCCGAGGGGGCGGGGAGGGAAGGAAGGGGGGGTGACGGGGGGGAAGGGGGCGGGCAGGGGCAGGTGGGCGAGCAGGGGCTAGGGGGTGGGCCGGGGGAAGGTGGCGGGCAAGGGCAGCAGCAGGGCGGGCGGGAGCAGGGTGGGGAGCAGGAGCCGGAGGTGGTCATCCCAGCTGTCCGAGCGGGGGTGCCCGTGCGCCACCTGGGGGTCCCTCTTGGGGCGGCCTCCTACGCTGCCACCAGAGAGGCCGCCTTCGGTGGGGCGGCGGCGGCCATGATGGCAGCCTCCCTCCCTTGGCGGCCCCAAGGCCTCAACCTCCTGGGGCGGGTGCAGGTGGCACAGCAGTGCCTGGCCTCCAAGTCCATCTACCAAATGGCTTTTGTGCAACCCTCCGCTCCTCTGACGCAAGCCATGGCCGCGGCTGTCAACCGCTTTGTGGCAGCCTCAGACCTGCCCCAGGAGCGCAGCCCCAACAGCAGCCGCCTCTACCCTAGCAAGGCCATCTGCGTGATGCCACGGGGGGAGGGAGGGGTGGGGCTTCCCGACCTGGGGGTCACCAGCACGGCCATGCTGGCGAAGATGCTGGCCCAGCTCTGGTCACCCCGGGTTCGTCCCTGGCAGCCTTTGACCCACAGCCTGCTGGCAGACCCCTCCCACGGCCTCAGCACGTGGGTCATCACCGACCCCACCGCCCCCCCCTCGCGAGGCATCAGCCCGCGGCTGCAAGCTCACGTGGCGGCCCTGGCTGAGCTCAAGCTGTTCCGTGCGGTGCCCCCCGCTAGCCAGTCCTTCTTCTCGGTGCTGGCAGAGCCGCTGTGGTACAACGCACAAGTCCGCATGAACCCAGCAGCGAGGGAGGCAGCAGCTGAGCAGGGTTGGACCCACGTCCGCCACGTGAGGGAGGCCCTGCATAGCCCCCAGCTGGAGGGGGAGGCCCGATGGGCTGCCGACCTTGTCAGGGCTTGCCTCCCTGAGCCCTGGCAGGGCATGGTGGACCGCCTGCAGCCTCCTCAGCCGGAGTGGGAGTGCCTGAGGGTTGGGCCAGGGATGGGGTTTGTGATGCGGCGCACCCCCCTGCTCCAGCCCTCCCACTGGGTGGGCCCCAACGGCCGCCTCTACCCCCTAGACCCCACAGGGCAGGGGCCCCTAGGGGCTTTCTGGGCGGAGGGAGGGGCGGCCTGGGAGCCAGCTGCGGTGGCCCGGCTCAACAAGCCCAGCTACAGGCTGACTCCGGAGGAGCGAACCACCCACCTCCGCCCTCTACCCGCCCAGCATCACGTGGCGCAGGAGCAGGCTCAAGGGCAGGAGCAAGGAGGAGCCGGGGCGGTTGGCAGGGGAGGGGGGCGGGCAAGGGGGCGGGGCGGGGGCAGGGGGCGAGGGCGTGGAGGAGGTGGAGGGCGTAGGGGCGCAGGGGGCGGGGCGGGAGGGCAGGCTGCCGACCCAGCTGACGAGGGGCCTGGCACCTGGCCTAAGGAGGAGTGGCTCTTGGGCCCCTGGGCTCACCTGCAGCTGGACCCTCAGGTGTGGGGCATGGGCACCACCACCCTCCTGGACTTCTCTGTCAAGCATGCCAGGGTGCGCCTCCACCAGCTCCAGCGCGTCAGTGCCGACCCCCTCTACCCACCAGGTGGGGGCCTGTGGCCAGCGCTGTGGGGTGTGCGCCCCCCCCGGGCAGCGGGCGAACCGGAGGTGGCAGCGGTGGCTGATGGGGCCCTGCGGGAGCTGGAGCTCAAGTGGGAGGCCAGCGCGCAGCAGGTGGCAGGCCAGGGGGCAGCGGGGGAGCGGGAGCAGCAGGGCAGGGATGTGGAGGAGCGGCTCCCCGAGGAGGTGCACGGCAGCCAACCGCCTCGCTGGCTTGACACCTCCGCCAGGGCGCACCAGCGACCCTCGCCGCAGATGAGGGCGGCCCAGCAGGCTGAGCGGCAGCTGGAGGCCCAGCAGCGGCGTGGGGGCAGGCAGCCAGTTGCTCAGCCCGCCCCCCGGGCCGACACCGTGGACCAGCTGGCTGTGGGTGTTCAGGCGGGCCAGCCGTGTGCGAAGGTGTGGAAGGAGCTGCTAGACCCCACCCTCCGTCGGGAGCATGTCATCGTGGCCTGGCGGGTGCTTCACGCCAGCCTCATGGTGGGGGCCTTGTGGGGCCACATCCTCAAGGGTACGGCTGCCCCGGGCTCTTCCGCCTGCCGCTTCTGCCAGCCGGGGCACTTGGAGACCCTCACCCACGCCTTCCTGACCTGCCCCGCCGTGGTCCCAGCCTGGGAGTGGGTGCTGGACGTGTACGGCCGCCTCACAGGCACCCGCCCCCCTTCAGGCGACGCCATGCTGCTCCTCAGTGGGCGCCCCACCTGCGGCGAGGCCCCCCCCTTTCAGCCCCCTGACAGCCTGCTGTGGCTGCGGCTGCGCGTTGCCTACCTGGGCGCAGTGTGGCGCCTCCGCAGCTCAGGAGCCGCTACAGCCCTGCAGCCACAACAGGTGGCGAGGCGGGTCGTGGAGGAGGTCATCTCCACCCTCACCACGGCCGTCAAGCGGGACTGGCATCGGGTGGGGAGGGACATCCGCGTGGGCCTCTGCGGCGCTGTGCCCTCCACCTGGTTCAAGGGGAAGGACCCGGAGCTGGACGCGGCCCACTTCGACCAGCTGTGGCCCGAGGCGTCGGGGGGCTGGTTTGCCAAGCAGCCCAGGAGGGAGCGGAGGGGAGGGCAGGAGGGGGCAGAGGGGAGGGTTGGGGCAGGAGGAGTGGAGGAGGAGAAGGCAGCAGGGAGGCCTAGGCATGGGGAGGGTAGGGCGCAGTGGGGGGGAGAGCTAGTGGTTCGCCTCTCCTTGCAGTGGCCCGTCCCCTTCCCCGTCGAGCCAGCCTGAGCTTCAGGGTTGCTGGTGGGGGCTTAGGGCGTTCGGTGGGTGGGGTGGGCTAGGCTTCGGGGGGCTGTCTGAGTGTCAGGGGACCGGGGGCTTAGGTGGTCTTGGTTTGAGCGTTGGGGGTAGGGTTCTCGGTTTCAGGTCGAGGGGCGGAACTTAGGCTCGTGAGAGTGTGGGTAGTTCTGTGGGGAGGGTATGGGGAGGGTCTGGGGCTGGGTCTGGAGCTAGGGTGGAGGGCGTTGGTGTGGGGGAGTGTCTTGACGTTGTCCTAGGGAGGGGGTTGCTTGGGTTGTGTGCACCTTTGCCTGTGGGGTGTGGTTGTGTGGACCTTTGCCTGTGGGGTGTGGACCTTTGCTTGGGGTGTGAGGATGTTGCGTTCGTGGCAATGGTGTTCCGAGTGTGCCTACACAGATCAGGGCGTAGTCCATCTGCCTGGGTATCGAACCCAGCCTCAGAACACCTCACCACTCACACATTTCTCACAGGGAACTTGTCATGTCACTTGAGACCTTTCAGATATTCGGCCGCATGCGATCTTACTCAGCATGGTCACGTAACAGAGGACCGCTGTGTTTGGGTGGGGTGCTTGGGGCTCGTGTATGGGGGAACCTTGTTTTGTAGTAGTCTTCTCTTTTCATCTTTTCTTTAGTGTCACTCTCTCTCTTTTAGTTCCGTTTTCATGCGTTATAATAGCTAATAGCCTGCTGTTTAAGAGACTTAGTTCCCTTGCCGGAAGCCTATTAAGTTCTTAAAAACGTCGGGACGCGGACCATTTTAGAAAAGTGCAAGCAAAAAGTGATGTAAAAAATACCAACTCGATATCGCTCAACGTCCACAATGCACTTCCACATCTCGACAATCCTTCTTGAGCGTCCTTCTTCGTCAATCTTTCTTGAGCAGCATGCTTCGCTACATGACTTGGTCTTCCATCATCAAGCTAGTGACCTCCACCTAATTGCTACGATATAACCAACGAGAGAAGACTACATAGCCTCCCCGTATTCCACCCCATGGTTCGGGTGTGGGACAGCAACAGACAAGTGATGGGGCAACAATAGGGTGTGGGGCAACATCGGGCAGGATATGGGCAACAACGAGCAGCGGATGGGGGCGTGGGACAACCAAGGGCTGGTGATGGGGCAACAGGAGGCAGGGTGTGGGGTAGCAACAGACTTGGTGTGGGGCAACAGCAAGAAACGAGTGGGGAAACAACAGGCAGGGGGTGGAGCAGTAGCGGGCAGGTGGTGAGGCAACATACAGCAGCGGATGGGGCAGCAGCAAGCAGATGGTGGGGCACAGTAGGCAAGTGGTGGGGCAGCAGAGGGTAGGGGGTGAAGCAGCAGCTGAAAGGGTGTAGTAGTGTAGGTACCTGCAAGGAATACATGAGGAGCATGTAACAACATTAGGACCCTCCTTCATCACGACTGCTTACCACCGTGACTAGCGTCCACAAGCACCGCGCCCAGAAATTTCGACGACACCTGAGAAACACGATGTTATAGGGAGTGGTACTAGCGCACGCATCTTCGCAATGCGTACCAAAGAGCAAAGCAAAACACAGCGGCTGCAGTTTTCTAAGCTCGAGGTACTGCCCAGAACAACTGGTGCCCTACTGCATAGACGCGGCTATAGCAATGCATCCACGTGAGGTGAGATTAGGATTATCAGAGCATTGGGCGTCGAGCAAAGAATCACGGCCGTACGTAAGCCGTACCTGAGATAGGGGTAGTGCGACGAGAGATGACATCAATGCCCAAGGCTTCACCTCCTAGCGTGTAAAGCTCTGTGCGTGCAAGGCTCACTCCTCGTCCGCGGCTTCTTCCTCGTAGGCCTCATCTGGAAACAGCGCTAGTAATGACAGCTGCGGCAAGGCGATATAGAGCCAAAGCACCTCACCACGATTCATTTCCTACTTCTCACACTGGCAGAGTGACGTTTGCCCAGCGCGGCTCCGCCGCGCACCGTGCTACAAGAACGCACAAAAACGGAACTAAATTAGATAGTGGAAGCGCCCGGGGCGTTTTAGGCCCCCCAAAAACACTCGGCCTCGGCGCTGGAGCGTAACAGCTCTCGACCTCAGCCAGCAGCCGCGTCGCTACGCTCCGCGGCTGCTGGCTTCGGTCTCGAGCTGTTACGCTCCAGCGCCTCGGCCTCGCGTTTTTAGGGCGCCTAAAACTACCGGCGCTTCCACTATCTACTACGTAATTGAGTTTTACCCAGTTGTAATCGTTAATTGACCTCGTTTTACAAATCGTTAATACGCTGTTAATTGGACCTGGCGCTGCAGTTATCAAAAAGTGCATGACTATTAAAGAAGGTGTCCAAGGCGTGTTCCAGCCCAAAACTCAACTTGCAACACTAAAGTCTAAAAGCAAGGAAATACTGCAACTCGTACATCAAGGAACCTCTCACACCAAACATAACTACTTATCGTCTAGAACACATGACAATCTCACAATTGCATGTGAGCCTGGCAGCGGAATGTGAGCCCCTTACTCCTTGCTGGACTCCTTGCTGCTCTCCATCAGCTTCTGCATAGACTGCATTTGCAGCTGGATGCTGGACATCTGCATTTGCAGCTGGAAGGCTGACATTTGCTGAGACATCATGCTCAGCTGCCCAGCAAACTGGCCACAATTACCAGGCCACATAGCTGCAAAAGACGGGACCCCAGAACTGGGAGGTGGTGGGCAAGATGAAGAGCCCATGCAAGGGCTGCCAGCGGCTTGAGCTGCTGGCACACTAGCGCTGACAGCAGGCACAGCTGACTCTTGCTGGGACAAAGGGGGGGGGGCCACAACACCAACAGCATACTGCGATGAAGCCACACATGGAGCAGTAGGTGTTGCAGGAGCTGCCGCAGGTGCAGCAACCGCCGGCACAAGTGAAGTTGCTGCTGGTGCCCATACATCAGCAACTTCCTTGGCAGCAGGTGGTGCAAGGGAGACTTTAGCGGACATCATGGCAGACGCCTTGCCACGCTTTGCCGCACCGTGATGGGCATACGCAGCCATGGAATCACGCGACTTCCAGCCGCCCATGTCAAGACGGTACTCGTCAGTGAAGGACTCATCCTCAGCAAGAGCAGTAGCCCCTGTGCGCTTCAGGCAATGGGATGACTGGCCTGTGATGGCGAAGATGCGTTCAGCCAGCGTCCTGACACTGAGAGGCTGCCCAATGTACCAGCGATTCTTGGCGCGGAAGTGGAGGTTTGGCCGCAGGAATAGGTTGTCACATCCACAATCAGCTGGGATCTTCTCCAAAAAGAGCTTGATGCAATAGAAGGGGCAGTACTACACAAGCAATAAAACACAACACATACAACACCAAATGTATATGGGAATACAAGAATCAGCAACACATTGATCAACCCATATTTCAAGACAATGATGATTGATGCACATGGCATAGCTGCATCCATACCGTATGTTACAACAAGATCTCACCTTTGCATCAACAAAGGGATCACCCGTCGGCGTGTACTGGGCGTTAGGGGCAATATACTTCTTGGGAGGAGGACGCCCAGCCTCAGACAATCCACCAGTCCAGTTCTTGCATGCCAAGGCGCACAGCTGATACATGTCACGCCCAGCAGTGTCTTGAGGGTCTTTAACCAGCTGGAAATGGGATCGCTTCAGAGCATGGAGCTCGCTGACACGCAGCTGCATAGATAAACCAACACAGAAATCATAATTGACATCAAGTAGCATATAGAGCAGCTCTTAACAGTTATGTGAAAGGCAATGACTTACATGACCATTGACACCAATGTACAGCAATGCTTGGTTCTGCAAGCCGTCAGGGGTGGTAGTGTCCAGCATGGGCTGAGCAGCAGCAATAGCTTCAGCCGTAACAGGTTGGGCTCGCTTGGGCAGCAAGCTCACCTGCAAACGCCAAAACAAAACAATTACACAATTAAGTCAATACAAGTTGAGGGTCAACGACAACCTTAAACTGACGCACCCAAGCCCCAGAACCTCACCTCTCCTGCCGCCGCAGCAAGCTTGCAAGCACCATCCACAGTAGTCCAGAGCTCCCCCCAAACAGCATGGTTCCTTTCCAGAAACTGAGGCTTGGAGAAGTCCTT